>SJYT01036311.1:770202-850032 GCA_006410635.1 Cephalophus harveyi | reverse complement strand
TTGGGGGTAGGAGGAGAAGGGGACGACCGAGGATGAGATGGCTGGATGGCATCATTGACTTGATGGACATGAGTCTGAGTGAACTCCGGGAGTTGGTGATGGACAGGGAGGCCTGGCGTGCTGCGATTCATGGGGTCTCAAAGAGTTGGACATGACTGAGCGACTGAACTGAACTGAATATTCAATGGTGTATATACAACTTCCTTATCCATTCATCTAGCAATGGAAATCTAGGTTGCTTCCATGCTCTAGCTATTGTAAATAGTGCTGCAATGAACAATGGGATACATGTGACTTTTTCAATTTAGGTTTCCTCAGGGTTGCACAGAGTCAGACACGACTGAAGCGACTTAGCAGCAGCAGCAGGAGCAGAATATATGCCTAGGCATGGGATTGCTGGGTCATAGGTTGGTTTTATTTCTAGTTTTTTAAGGAATCTCCATACTGTCTCCCATAGTGGCTGTATCAATTTGCATTCCCACCAATAGTGCAAGAACATTCCCTTTTCTCCACACCCTCTCTTATTGTTTGTAGACTTTTTGATGATGGCCATTCTGACTGGTGTGAGGTGATATCTCATTGTGCTTTTGATTTGCATTTCTTTAATAATGAGCGATGTTGAGCATCTTTTCATGTGCTTGCTAGCCATCTGTTTGTCTTCTTTGGAGAAATGTCTGTTTAGATTAGATCTTTTCTCCACATTTTGATTTTTTTTTTTTTTTCTTCTGGTATTAAGTTGTATGAACTGCTTATATATTTTGGAAATTAATCCTTTGTTAATGTTTCATTTGCTATTATTTTTCCCATTCTGAGAGTTGTCTTTTCACCTTGCTTATAGTTTCCTTTGCTGTGCAAAAGATTTTAAGTTTAATCAGGTCCCACTGTTTACTTTTGTTTTTATGTCCATTACTCTAGAAGGTGGGTCATAGAGGATCTTGCTTTGATTTATGTCATTGAGTGTTATGCCTGTGTTTTCCTCTAAGAGTTTTATAGTTTCTAGTCTTAAATTTAGGTATTTAATTCATTTTGAGTTTATCTTTGTGTATAGTGTTAGGAAGTGTTCTAATTTCATTCTTTTACATGTAGCTGTTCAGTTTTTCCAGCACCATTTATTGAAGAGGCTGTTCTTGCCCCATTGTATATTCTTCCCTCCTTTGTCTATTTGATGCTTTTCTTGTTTCTTGAGGTAGGATTGTATTACTATAAACTTCCCTCTTAGAACTGCTTTTGCTGCATCCCATAGGTTTTGAGTTGTTGTGTTTTCATTGTCATTTGTTTATAGAAACTTTTTGATTTCCCTTTTGATTTCTTCAGTAACCTGTTGCTTATTTAGAAGTGTATCATTTAATCTCCATGTGTTTGTGTTTTTTACACTTTTTTCTTATAATTGATATCTAGTCTCATAGTGTTATGGTTGGAAAAGATGCTTGATACAATTTCAATTTTCTTAAATGTACTAAGGTTTGATTTGTGACCCAAGATGTGGTCTGTCCTGGAGAATGTATCATATGCACGTGAGAAGAAGGTATATTCTTCTGCATTTGGATGGAACGTCCTGAAGATATCAATGAGATCAATCTCATTTAATGTACCATTTAAGGCTTATGTTTCCTTATTAATTTTCTGTTTTAATGATCTGTCCATTGGTGTGAGTGGGGTGTTAAAGTCTCTTACTATTATTGTGTTACTGTCAGTTTCTCCTTTTATGTCTGTTAGTGTTTGTCTTACGTACTGAGGTGCTCCTATGTTGGGTGCATAGATATTTACAATTGTCATGTCTTCCTCTTGGATTGATCCCTTGGTCATTATTGTAGTGTCCTTCCTTATCTCTTGTAATATTCTTTATTTTAAGGTCTCTTTTGTCTGATATGAGGATTGCTACTCCAGCTTTCTTTTTCTTCCCATTTGCATGGGATATATTTTTCCATCCTCTCACTTTCAGTCTATATGTGTCTTGTGGTCTGAAATGGGTTTCTTGTAGACAGCATATATACGGGTCTTGTTTTTGTATCCATTCAGCCAGTCTGTGACTTTTGGTTGGAGCATTTAATCCATTTACATTTAAAGCAATTTTTGATATATACGTTCCTATTGCCATTTTCTTAATTGTTTGCAGTTGGTTTTGTAGATCTTTTTTCTTCTCTTGCATTTCTTGACTATATTAGTCTGTTTAACATGTGTTGTAAAGCTGGTTTGGTGGTACTGAATTCTCTTTACATTTGTTTGTCTGAAAAGCTTTTGATTTCCCCATCAATTTTTTTTTTCAGGATTCAAGAATTTATTTTATTATTATTATTTTTAATTTTATTTTTGCTTTATTTTACTTTACAATACCGTATTGGTTTTGCCATACATTGACATGAATCCACCACGGGTGTATACAAGCTCCCAATCCTGAATCCCCCTCCCACTTCCCACCCCATATCATCTCTCTCCATCAATTTTGAATGAGATCCTTGCTGGGTACATTAATCTTAGTTGTAGATTTTTTCCCTTTCAGTACTTTAAATATATCCTGCCATTCTCTTCTGGCCAACAGAGTTTCTGCTGAAAAATCAGCTGTTATACGTATGGGTTTTCCCTTGTATGTTACTTGTTGCTTTTCCCTTGCCACTTTTAATATTCTTTCTTTGTGTTTAGTCTTTGTTAGTTTGATTTTATATATCTTGGCGTGTTTCTCCTTTGGTTTATCCTGTATGGGACTCTTTGTGCCTCTTGAAGTTGATTGACTTTCCTTTTCCATGTTGGGGAAATTTTCAACTACAATCTCTTCAAAAATTTTCTCATACCCTTTCTTTTTTATTCTTCTTCTGGGACCCATATAATTTGAATGTTGGTGTGTTTGATGTTGTCCCAGAAGTCTCTGAGACTATCCTCAGTTTTTTTCACTTTTTTTTTTTTTTTACTTTATTCTGCTCTTCAAAAGTTGTTTCTGCCATTTTATCTTCCAGGTCACTGATTCGTTCTTCTGCTTCAGATATTCTGCTATTGATTCCTTCTAGAGTATTTTTAATTTCAGTAATTGTGTTGTTTTTTCTGTATGTTTATTCTTTAATTCTTTTAGGTCTTTGTTAATTGATTTTTGCATTTCCTCCATTCTGTTTTCAAGGTTTTTGATCACCTTTACTATCATTATTCTGAATTCTTTTTCAGGTAGTTTGCCTATTTCCTCTTCATTTATTTGAACTTCTGTGTTTCTAGTTTGTTCCTTTATATGTGTAATATTTCTCTGTCTTTTCATTATTTTTTTTAAACTTATTGTGTTTGAGGTCCCCTTTTCCCAGGTTTCAAGGTTGAATTCTTTCTTCCTTTTGGTTTCTGCCCTCCTAAGGTTGATAGATGGTTTGTGTAAGCTTCGTATATGGTGAGATTTGTGCTGAGTTTTGTTTGTTTGTTTTTCCTCTGATGGGCAAGGCTGAGTGAGCTGCTAATCCTGTCTGCTGATGGATGATTGGGTTTGTATTTTTGTTTTGTTTGTTTCTTGGATGAGGTGTCCTCCACAGGGTGCTACTGGTGGTTGGGTGATGCTGGGTCTTGTATTCAAGTGGTTTCCTTTGTGTGGGTTCTCATTATTTGATACTCCCTAAGGTTAGTTCTCTGGTAGCTTGGATTCTTTGAGTCTGTGCTCCCACTCCAAAGACTCAGGGCTTGATCTTGAGTTTTGTGTGGTTCTATATATTCTTCTCCAGTGATCAGGCACTCCTGCGCTCTCAGCTAGTGTTCTGCAAGATCTTCTGTGTCTGAAGGTGTATTCCTGATGTATCCATGGAGAGAGACAGACTCCATGTCCACCTACTCCTCTGCCATTTTGTTCCCCAGTACTTCCTTACTTTTTGATCACCGAATAGTATTCCATTGTACTTCAGGATATGTTGCAATACTTTTGTGTATCCATTGACTAAAACTATTAATTTCTACTGTTAGATCATGAAAATGTATTCTAGCTCAGGATATGTATCCTAAGGAGCCTCACATATGCATTCAGCTGTGGAGCACTGGGCTGATTCCTGTCTGGCTGGGAATTCTTGGATAAGTACTCTGTCTCTGAGGTGGACTCAAAGCTTGGCTCAGACTGAATCTTCTGATTGGGAGTCCTGGGTACCCTGACTCAGGGCTCAGGCTCTCCTAACTCCTTGCCTCTGATGGGAAGAGCTGACTCATTGGAAAAGACCCTGACGCTGAGAAAGATTGCAGGCGGGAGGAGAAGGGGACGACAGAGGGTGAGATGATTGGATGGCATCACTGACTCAATGGACATGAGTTTGAGTAAACTCCAAGAGTTGGTGATGGAGAGGGAGACCTGGTGTGGTGCAGTCCATGGGGTCGCAAAGAGTCTGACATGACTGAGCAACTGAACTGAACTGAATTGATAATACTTATTTTACAGATGGGAAAATTGAACCTCAGAGAGATTATCACTCAAGCTAAATGATAAAGTCAAGTTTCAAACCCATTTTATCCAATGCTCCCTAAACTTTGAACAAGTAATGTGCAAGAAAGATGAGGGGATAATTTATTATGGTAGAATGATGAGAGCAGAAATAGGAGATGGTTAAAACCAGTCTTTTCCAGTGCTTTTAGGAACAGAAAAAGGACAGGGGCTGGATATTCATCAGAATCGGGAGTGGGGCATGAAGGGGTCAGTTTGCAGATGCCCGCAAGATAGGTCCACCCTAGTTATATAAATAATTGCAAGAATCAGATAGTTCTTAAAAGATATTCAATAATTAACACCTCATTCTGTTATATTGGAAATTGGTGGTATATGGAAATAAAAAATGATGAGATTTCCCAAGTACTCAGATGCCATGAACGTGGGGTCATGGGTTCTAAAGCGAGGAACCACCTCACCAGCTGCTTTTACCCCTAAACTACATAGCCTGCTAACCGTGTTTGACGCACTTTCCTCTGCCTGAATACTCTTCGCACACATGTTGCCTTCCTGAATCTTCTCCACTTCCATCTCTCATCTTGCATATCAGATTCCTCCCCCACTTTAAAAGAAGATTATTCCCATTCTCAGACAACGCACCTGTTACAAGTCTGCGGGCATCACAATTTGTAATTATGTATTTTATTGGCTTGTTCAGTGGCCTTCTTGCCTCACTTTTCCTAAGTTCCCTGAGAGCGGAGAGCAAGTCTGAAAATCTGCAGTAAGACTTCAAGCAGTGCTTCCACAGCTGCCCACAAGCTCCTTGAATGTGCCACTTTGTGAGAGTTAATACATTTTGGAGACCAGCAGGCTGGTGGGTACATGAGAGCCTAGCTGCACTCTGCTGGCTTCAACCTGCAGCTGAGAAAGGCTCAGGAGGATGGGCTCCAATCCAGCATCCTTGAGGCCAGTAGAGCTATCACCTTGATGGATACAAGCTGGCACATCTTCCTCCCCAGTCACTTCATATTCAACAACGCCAAAAAGTCCCAAGAAGGGACATTGTAAATTGTAAAAGGAACCACTAAACTCTTCAACTGTTGTTTTAATTTTTGTTGTCATTTTTAAATCCTATATAAGCATCCACTTTAAAACACATCCCAGGGGCTTTCCTGGGATGAGGAAGAAATACACAGAAAATGTTTCCCAGACTAGGAAGAAGCTTCCTGAAGACAAGATGTGAGACAGTGCAGGGAAAAGCTCCAACTGCTCTTTTCCATTTCCTTCAAACTCTGTCTCTATTTCTGTTTGGCATTGGTGCACAGGGAGCCAAGATTTTGCCAACAATAGGAGGTTGTGGAAAGGAACCCTGAAGAAAAACAATGTTTTATGCATAGTCAGTTCAGTTCAGTTCAGTCGCTCAGTCATGTCCGACTCTGCGACCCCATGAATTGCAGCACGCCAGGCCTCCCTGTCCATCACCAACTCCCGGAGTTCACCCAGACTCATGTCCATCGAGTCAGTGATGCCATCCAGCCATCTCATCCTCTGTCGTCCCCTTCTCCTCCTGCCCTCAATCCCTCCCAGCATCAGAGTATTTTCCAATGAGTCAACTCTTCACATGAGGTGGCCAAAATACTGGAGTATCAGCTTTAGCATCAATCCTTCGAATGAACACCCAGGACTGATCTCCTTTAGAATGGACTGGTTGGATCTCCTTGCAGTCCAAGGGACTCTCAAGAGTCTTCTCCAACACCACAGTTCAAAAGCATCAATTCTTCGGCGCTCAGCCTTCTTCACAGTCCAACTCTCACATCCATACATAACCACTGTAAAAACCATAGCCGTGACTAGACGAATCTTTGTTGGCAAAGTAATGTCTCTGCTTTTGAATATGCTATCTAGGTTGGTCATAACTTTCCTTCCAAGGAGTAAGCATCTTTTAATTTCATGGCTGCAATCACCATCTGCAGTGATTTGGAAGCCCCCCCAAATAAAATCTGACATTGTTTCCACTGTTTCCCCATCTAATTGCCATGAAGTGATGGGACCAGATGCCACGATCTCAGTTTTCTGAATGTTGAGCTTTATTTAAGCCATCTTTTTCATTCTCCTCTTTCGCTTTCATCAAGAGGCTTTTTAATTCTTCTTCACTTTCTGCCATAAGGGTGGTGTCATCTGCATATCTGAGGTTATTGATATTTCTCCCGGCAATCTTGATTCCAGCTTGTGCTTCTTCCAGCCCAGCCTTTCTCATGATGTACTCTGCATAGAAGTTAAATAAGCAGGGTGACAATATACAGCCTTGACGGACTCCTTTTCCTATTTGGAACCAGTCTGTTGCTCCATGTCCAGTTCCAACTGTTGCTTCCTGACCTGCATACAGGTTTCTCAAGAGGCAAGTCAGGTGGTCTTGTGATCGCATCTTTTTCTGAATCTTCCACAGTTTGTTGTGATCCACACAGTCAAAGGCTTTGGCATAGTCAATAAAACAGAAATAGATGTTTTTCTGGAACTCTCTTGCTTTTTCCATGATCCAATGCATGTTGGCAATTTGATCTCTGGTTCCTCTGCCTTTTCTAAAACCAGCTTGAACATCTGGGAGTTCACTGTTCACATATTGCTGAAGCCTGGCTTGGAGAATTTTGAGCATTACTTTAGTAGCATGTGAGATGAGGGCAACTGTGCAGTAGTTTGAGCATTTTTTGGCATTGCCTTCCTTTGGGATTGCAATGAAAACTGACCTTTTCCAGTCCTGTGGCCACTGCTGAGTTTTCCAAATTTGCTGGCATATTGAGTGCAGCACTTTCACAGCATCATCTTCCAGCATTTGAAATAACTCAACTGGAATTCCATCACCTCCACTAGCTTTGTTCGTACTGATGCTTCTAAGGCTCACTTGACTTCACATTCCAGGATGTCTGGCTCTAGGTGAGTGATCACACCATGAAGATCTTTTTAGTACAGTTCTTTTGTGTATTCTTGCCACCTCTTCTTAATATCTTCTGCTTCTGTTAGGTCCATACCATTTCTGTCCTTTATCGAGCCCATCTTTTCATGAAATGTTCCCTTGGTATCTCTAATTTTCTTGAAGAGATCTCTAGTCTTTCCCACTTTGGTGTTTTCCTCTATTTCTTTGCATTGATCGCTGAGGAAGGCTTTCTTATCTCTTCTTGCTATTCTTTGGAACTTTGCATTCAGATGCTTATAGCTTTCCTTTTCTCCTTTGCTTTTTGCTTCTCTTCTTTTCTCAGCTATTTGTAAGGCCTCCTCAGACACTCATTTTGCTTTTTTGCATTTCTTTTCCATGGGGATGATCTTGATCCCTGTCTCCTCTACAATGTCATGAACCTCCATCCATAGTTCATCAGGCACTCTATCAGATCTAGTCCCTTAAACCTATTTCTCACTTCCACTGTATAATCATAAGGGATTTGATTTAGGTCTTATCTGAGTGGTTAGTGGTTTTCCCTACTTTCTTCAATTTACATCTGAATTTGGCAATAAGGAGTTCACGATATGAGCCACAGTCAGCTCCCAGTCTTGTTTTTGCTGCTTGTATAGAGCTTCTCCATCTTTGGCTGCAAAGAAGATAATCAATCTAATTTTGGTATTGACCATCTGGTGATGTCCTTGTGTAGAGTCTTCTCTTGTGTTGTTGGAAGCGGGTGTTTGATATGACCAATGCATTCTCTTGGTAAAACTCTAACAGCCTTTGCCCTGGTTCATTCCATACTCCAAGGCCAAAGTTGCCTGTTACCCCAGGTGTTTCTTGACTTTCTACTTTTGCATTCAAGTCACCTATAATGAAAAGGACATCTTTTTTGGGTGTTAGTTCTAAAAGGTCTTGTACGTCTTCATAGAACCATTCAAGGTCAGCTTCTTCAGCATTACTGGTTGGGGCATAGACTTGGATTACTGCCTTGGAAACGAACAGAGATCATTCTGTCATTTTTGAGACTGCACCCAAGTACTGCATTTCAGATTCTTTTGTTGACCATGATGGCTACTCCGTTTCTTCTAAGGGATTCTTGCCCACAATAGTAGATATAATGGTCATCTGATTTAAATTTACCCATTCCAGTCCATTTTAGTTCACTGCATAGTCAGTATTAACTAAATTTAGAATCACATTTAACTAAGTAAATAAATTTGTTAAGTAAGTTAGTGCAAGACTGGAATTTTATTTCTCTCTCTGTTAGAAGTGCTCCCTTTTGATAACAGAATGTGTGAGTTTCTGTGACCTTGAGTGATCCGAATTTGTTTCCTTTTCATTGTTTTGTGTCTTTGGTTAAATGAATAAGTATTGTTTCACAGTGACCTATAATCCTATTGTGTTTTAAAACCTTTTTGATGTTTTTAATAAACTTCCCAAATACTGTAATCTAACTAAAGTTCTTTTAGCTTCCAGCTGACTCTGGGATACTTTGAAGAAACATCTCTGAGGCATCTCAGAGAGGAATGTTAGTTTATTTGGTATATTAAATTACTTTTATCTTTTATTATTAAGTCATTGTGTTAGGGGAAGCACACTGATTGAAACTGCCCACCCTGGCCAGGTACCATAGTAACCATTTGCATGAGTTGTTTTATGACAGGAGATCCTGATAAGGAATACGGAACTAATAAGCCACCACCAACTGAAAGAGTTCAGGAAAATATCTAAAGGAGACACTGCGTGTCTGTCCACTTCCCAGAATCCCTCTTGCTAGCATCCATCTTGGCTGAGCGATGTGTGTGGCACCAGGAAAGACTCTGAATTAGAATGATTGGCCAAAGACCACCAGAAACTAATCCCATCACCATAAAACCTGAGACTGTGAGCCACATGGCAGAGCAGTTCTCCTGGGTTTTCTTACCCTACTGCTCCCCACGCAGGTGCCCTTTCCCAATAAAATTTCTTGCTTTGTCAGCACATGTGTCTCCTCAGACAATTCATTTCCGAGTTTTAGACAAGAGCCCAGTTCAGGCCCTGGAAGGGGTCTGCCTTCCTACAACAATTGGAGATGAATCTTAGGTTATAGTGTATGGATAAATATCATTAATATAGGTTATTTCAAAGTTTATATGGAATCTCTAACATCTGATGTGTCCTGATATAATGTTATCAGTTGAAATTCTAGCTATTAACTCTAAAATGCTATATATCCCAGGAACATCCAAATGTCCTGCTAATTGCATGGTACTCAATCTTTAGTCCTGCTATTTAAGTTTTTTCTTTATAGACAATATTTTATACTGATGCTTTTATAAAATGAATTTTTCAAGAAGCCTCATAATATGTTAACTTTAGATAATGCCACCAAATTAGGTAACAAATGAAAAAATTCTAATGAAAAACCTGATTGCTTCATCCAGATCAATAGGAATCATTTACATGAGACTGAATGAACTGATAAATATGATTTATGACTTTGGGAAATGTACTAGCTTAAATCTTTGATTTTCAGTAAATCTTTTCTCTTATGCTATGACCTACAATAAGTTGATGAAGTATACCTGTGTAAACAAAGATGAAGCATTTATCTTTTTCTCTACCTGATCCTACCAGAGTTTGGCTTCTCCAGCTGACTCTCCTGTGGGCTTGATGGCTTATTGCAACTGGATTACAACTAGTAATATTAATCATTGTTTTAATTTGTTCTTTCCAAATTGTTTATACATTTTATCTCCCTGTTGCACGATGACTTTGTCAGTGTTACTAGCTGCATCATTTATACCCTATTTTATAAGATTATTGTCTCTTATAGTTCCCAGTATATAACTCAACCTCCAACCAAATTGATGATGGCTAAACATCTAGTGAAAATAGATCACTTTTATGACTCTTACAAAAATAACTGTAATAGTGTGATTCTAGGTATGGGAAGAAGCAGCAGGGGAAAACATTTCCTGGATCATAATAGATTAGAAGACAGAGGATCCAGAGAATCTTTTATTACCTATCAATGGACCTAATCCCAAATTTAACATCTGGAGTGGCATATCAACAGGATCTTTTACCTGATCTGAGATGAGCCTCCCAGGGCCAGGGGACAAAAGTAGGTCACAAAATGTCTTCCAAATATTGGTGGAAATTCACATCAAAAGGAGGAACTGAGAAATGGAATGTAACAGTATATAAAGGATGTCACAGTTATCACCGATTGCAGCCACCAGGGACGTTAACTCAAGAAAGAAAGAATACCTGTTATCTAACAGCCATCAACCTACAGTCATTCCCTATTAAGAGCTTTGGGGAAGCTTGGATGTGAAAAACAGAGGATACTGGCCCCAGATAGCTGAGGTGCATATCAAAGGAATGATTTCAGTGAGCCCAGACTCTTGCATCTTCCCATACATAGAAAAGCACTAATTTCCTTAACTTGGGATATCTGGTTTTCTTTAATTAACCATAATCTTTTGATATTCAATCTTTTGATATGCAACTTGTCTTTTGTTTGAAAGCTTCTATTAATGTATAATCTGGCTCCTCCCCTCACCTCATCAGAGCAGTTCTCTCAGGGTTACATGAGATGCTACCTCCTGGGCTTAAGCCCTACAGATTTTTGCTGAATAAAGCATAACTCTCAAGTTTTAGGTTCCATGTATTTTTTTTCAGTTGACAGTAGTTAAGGTAGAGAAAAGATTACTAAAACTGAAGTGCTCTCTAGAATATTATTTCCTTTCTTCTATCTGTTGACTGAAAAAAAAAAAAAAATACACAACATAGAACAATGGGTTTTGGTTTTTTGGGGGGACCTTACTGAGGATTCTAGCCTGGGAGACAGCCTCTCAGATACCCTGAGGAGTTGCTCTGAAGTGTTAGGGGAGGAGCCAGTTTATATGTGAATTTTGGGGGGCAAGGAAATACAAGTAGTCAAGCATTGGTAAAAGATTGGTTTGACCAATCACAAATAATTCAAGTTAATGATTTTAGTGCTTTTCTCTGTGTGGAAAGATGCAAGAATCTGGGACCATTGAAATTCTTCCTTAGATATGGGTCTTCACTATGTAGGCCCCCATCCTCTCAAAAGCACATGACACTTTCTGTTTTTCTAGCCTGAATCCCCCTCAGGGCACACTGTCTACAGTGGATTGTGACTTAACCCTTGTAAAAGGGACTGATGAAGCATACTCTGTGGTTTGTTTCCATGTCCATCTTTATACTGGAATCTGTTTCCATGGTTCTTCCTGTTCTGTGAATTCCTTATTGTCTTGATGGCAAGCTCTGTCCAGAGCAAAGACTTACCCCTATTAAATCCCTAATAAACTGAATGGTTAAAAAAAGAAAAAAGATTGTAAATAGTTTTCCCAAAGTGTGTTAAGTAAGAAATGCTATGCTTACATGTGAAAACATACAGAGCTTTACTACCTACATGTCATTTTAAGTCCATCCTAATACATAGTACTGTTTTGAACAACTGAGTAACACAGTTTGGATCAGTCTCCCCAGGTTCTGAGCATTGCTCCAGAAGCTCTGAGAAAACAAAGATAAGGCCTTATTTTATTTTTTTAACACAGAAATTGTTTAATATGCTATAATAACTACATGTTATAGGTAATTCTTGTGGAGCAATGTGGAGCCCTATACCAAGGTCACAGGTGTGGAGCCCTGTACCAAAGTCACAAGACAAAAGTCTCTGGAACTTACTGAGTCCCATAGCAACAATTGTCATGAGACTTCGGATCCAAAGTGGCCAGTTCTTGACTTCATATTAGGTAAACTACGCACTCTATAGCATCTAACCAATCACCTAATGCCACCCTTTAAGTAGGAATTTTCTCTGTCTTGAGGCTATAAAAAATGACTACTAGCCTGTGAAAGGGGTCAGCTCTCCCTTGAGCCAGCCCACTGTACTAATAATGTCTCCAACTCTAATAAACTCTATTCTCCTCTCATTCTGCCTAATGTCTGTAAATTCTTTTCCAACCTGCACACAGACCATGACAATTCTATCCTTCAAAAAAAAAAAAAAACATTTTGCAGAATATTTAATAGCATGGAAAGTGGTAACAATATAGTGATGAAGAATAAAGTGAATTACAAAAGAGCAAGAACACAATAATTTCATTTAAAAACATGTATTTTGAAAAGTTTAGATTTACTGAAAAGTTGAAAAGTAGTTAAGAGCATTCTATATGCCTTTCCCACAGCTTATATTGCACTTTACATAACTAGGGCACAGTTATCAAAACTAAGAAATTATTATTTACATGTTCTAACAAGTTTAAAAAATAAAGAAAATTTTGACTTCACTGGGTTTTCCCACTAATATTCAATATCGTCTATCCAGTTCAGGAGAGCATTTTGCATTTGGCCATCACCTTTCCTAAGTCTTCTTCTTCAATCCATTATAATTTTTCATATTTCCTTGTTTGTCAGAAGATAAGGCCTTAATGTGCAGAAAGAGAGCCATTCCCTACACCTGGCTATGCAAGTGAGTGTGGCTGATCTAAACTGAGATGTACCTATTAGAAGGAAATGGCAACCCACTCCAGTATTCTTGCCTGGAGAATCCCAGGGACAGGGGAGCCTGGTGGGCTGCCATCTATGGGGTCACACAGAGTCAGACACGACAGAAGTGACTTAGCAGCAGCAGCAGCAGGTATTAGTGTAAAACTGATGCTGGGTGGTTTTTTTTTTTTTTTTAAGTCAGCAAAAGAAAAGCAAACCAAACTTTAACAGGGTTGGAGGTTAATAGCACAGGGATTTGAAAAAACTTGAAGGCACCTGTGCTGAAGAAGCACCTCTATTCTAAGAGATGGTCTTAAGCAAAAGCTAAAAGGGCAGAGAATCAATGAATCTTCAAGCAGAAGCCAACATAATTTTACTAAGAAGGGATCAGTATAAATCTCCACAAACGTTTTAACTCACAACCTTGATTCTGAAAACTTGCTTGGTGGAAACTGCTAGCGTACTTTTTGTCTTTAAAGTTGCCTTCTTCACCAGTGTCACTAAGGGAAGTACTTTCCCCTTATATATATATATATATATATATAAAATGCTTCCCACTTGGAGGGTCACAGCATGAGGTCTTGCTGTTGACAGTCTTGGGCTCCAGCTTGGATCTTTCATTAGATTCTAGAACTTTGAACTTTCCACAAGATAAAAAATGTAGTCAAGCATTAATTGGCACCACTTGTCAGACACCAACATACTTAACAGTGAAAATTTTCAATTATGGAATAAATATAATACATTTAAAGGCAAATTTTGACCTCTCTTGGTTCACAGGGTGAACAGTTTTTGGAAAATTGTTTTTAAAATGTCACTCCAGATTCCCATGATGAAATTACCCAAAGGGCAATCCTGTTTGTTTTTTGGCCCAGGAAGAAAATGCAGTGTTTACTAGACATGCATGGTTTGTGCCAGAGAGCCAGTTAGGCTGGGTTTCATGAGAACACAGATAGCAACAGAGGTAAGTGGTTCTTATTCTTAAAGTCACTCAGTCATGTCTGACTCTTTGCAACCCCGTGGACTATACTGCCCATGGAATTCTGCAGGCCAGAATACTGGAGTGGGTAGGCTTTTCCTTCTCCTTCTTAGCAGATCTTCCTGACCCAGGAATCAAGCTGGGGTTTCCTGCATTGCAGGTGGATTCTTTACCAGATGAGCTACTAAGGAAGTCAAGGTACGTGGTTACTTACCTAGCTGCAATAGATCATTTGCAGTCCAGGTGGGAGCTTCCAAAATAGAATCTAGGATATTAAAGGAAATGAATTCAAGCACACATGGAACATTCTCCAAGACAGACTATATGCTGAGCCATGAAACTCATAAAAAGGATAGGAATACAAAAAGTATGTTCTTCAACCAAAATGCAATTAGATGTAAGTACATTTTGCAAATTGAAATACCTGGACACACTCCTTAAATATCTTTCCTGTTGGGAATTCTTAGGCAGTTTGCTCATTGTGTCTTCATGGTGTTATAGGGGTAGTATAGGCTGTAAAAGAAAATGAGGCGGGGGTAAGCACAAATTAGCAACTAAACAACAACAACTTGTAGTAGAAGCACAGAGTCCTAATCACTGGACTGCCAGGGAATCCCCTGTTTTTTCCTTTTTAATGTGACTACTAGAAAATAAATGACTGATAAGGCTCACATTATATTTCTACTGAAGAATGCTACTCTAAGGCTAAGGACTGACTTCTTCAATCTTAATTTCTCATGGGGTCTGTCTTTAGAATGCTTTTTGTCACTTCTTGCCACTGAACAAGGTACCTTATGGGCTGAGACACTTACAGTGGACTTTCTATGGTTCATTCTGAATGGTTGTTGATAACAAGAGTCCTTGAATGATCCCTTTCAGGTTGAAAGACCAATTTCATTTACAGAACTCTTTAGCTTAGTAGGAGATTCCTTATGTAGAAGAACAAAATAAATATTTTCATTTCTTCCAGTTCCTGGAAAAGAGTAAATTATGTAGTGTTGCTTGTTATAAAAATTTGGGATCTAAACTTGAAGGTTCAAGTATTGTCTTTGCTGCTGTGTGAACTTGGTCTTAGTCTGAACTTGTTTATTAATTAAACTGGATTGAAAGTGTTAGGTAGGTAGAATAGGGAAAAGGAGTCCAAAATGGCAGTGGCTAAAAGACAAGGAAGGAAAAGGCCTGCAAAAATAGAACAAAAGAAGGTCTCAGGACCGGAGTGAGGACCTCAGGTAAAACAAACAACACTCCTGGCTGGCCCAATTTACATAGGACAGGCCCAGGGAGAGATAAACATATAAATAGAGGAGCCAAAGCTAGCTCGCTCTCTCTCTCCTGCACGCTGGGGCGCTCTTCTCCTTGTGTCTTTGGATTGACATGCCCTCAGGACTCGAAGATGGATTTTCCTGCTATCTTCTAAATAAAATAGAGATGTAACACTGAGATGTAACACTGATTTGTCTAAGAGCTATAACATGGTCCATTCGAGACCTGAGAGCTATAACACAGTCTATCCAAGACCTGAGAGCTGTGACACGCCGAGGGGGCTTTAATGTCCACCACTCCAAATCTTTGTTGTGACGAGACAAAGAAGCGAGGAACATACACTTGCGTGACAAAAGTAACTTCCTACCTACCAAGCACTTGTGGGTTTCAAGTAAGCCTTTGAATGTAATAGAGCTTTGTCATCTTGACTTTCTACATTGCTGTCATCTGTTGTTTCACATTCAAAGGATGTGAGAAAACCAGCATCTTCTCCTAGTTTCCCTCTCTTTTTTCTTCCCTCTTTGCCTTCCCCTTTCCTTCTCTTCCTTTGTCTTCAGAATGTAGAATATATCTTGGAAAAAGTAGTAAGGAAACAAATAGTTCAGAATCAAATATGTGTGGGTAAAGAAAAAGAAAAATAAAGACTCACAGTGTATCAGTCCTCAGAGAAGCAGAGACTTCTTAAAGCCTCAGGCAAACTGTGCCCTCTGATGGACCTAGATTCTGGGAGAGAGCAGTCTTGTGAAAGACCTGAAACAAAGGCTTTTCAAGCCCTCTGGAACTGAAAGAGACTGGGATAGTATCTTGGCAAAATTATTAGTTGATTTCTCAGAATTATTTGCTCAAAAGGGTCACTTGAGAATAACTGAAAGCTACTTGCCTTTAAGTATCATCTATTTTAAGAAAATAATTTGAAAAAGATTAGTAATTATTGCTGCATGATGTTTTTACATAAAAGAATTATAAGACCTTAAAAAGTTTTTTGATAAAATGGTTAAGGAGGGAAGTTTAAAATGTTGGTTCACAATATGTGAAGGAATCTTTGCTTGTGGCATTTAAAATACATCATATAACATGTAGTGCTCTTTTCTCCTTTGAGCTTTAAAAATACTAACATGTTAGCTAGGTATCCATATTTTCAAAGTGATTAACAATTAGCTTCTTACCACTCCAAATCTTTGTTGTGACGAGACAAAGAAGCGAGGAACATACACTTGCGTGACAAAAGTAACTTCCTACCTACCAAGCACTTGTGGGTTTCAAGTAAGCCTTTGAATGTAATAGAGCTTTGTCATCTTGACTTTCTACATTGCTGTCATCTGTTGTTTCACATTCAAAGGATGTGAGAAAACCAGCATCTTCTCCTAGTTTCCCTCTCTTTTTTCTTCCCTCTTTGCCTTCCCCTTTCCTTCTCTTCCTTTGTCTTCAGAATGTAGAATATATCTTGGAAAAAGTAGTAAGGAAACAAATAGTTCAGAATCAAATATGTGTGGGTAAAGAAAAAGAAAAATAAAGACTCACAGTGTATCAGTCCTCAGAGAAGCAGAGACTTCTTAAAGCCTCAGGCAAACTGTGCCCTCTGATGGACCTAGATTCTGGGAGAGAGCAGTCTTGTGAAAGACCTGAAACAAAGGCTTTTCAAGCCCTCTGGAACTGAAAGAGACTGGGATAGTATCTTGGCAAAATTATTAGTTGATTTCTCAGAATTATTTGCTCAAAAGGGTCACTTGAGAATAACTGAAAGCTACTTGCCTTTAAGTATCATCTATTTTAAGAAAATAATTTGAAAAAGATTAGTAATTATTGCTGCATGATGTTTTTACATAAAAGAATTATAAGACCTTAAAAAGTTTTTTGATAAAATGGTTAAGGAGGGAAGTTTAAAATGTTGGTTCACAATATGTGAAGGAATCTTTGCTTGTGGCATTTAAAATACATCATATAACATGTAGTGCTCTTTTCTCCTTTGAGCTTTAAAAATACTAACATGTTAGCTAGGTATCCATATTTTCAAAGTGATTAACAATTAGCTTCTAATTTAAATATATGTGACATTATTGATTAATGCCACTTTGCTTTTATTTTAATTTACTGCTTGGAGCTTCTTTAGAGGCCAATAATGTTTAAAAGTGTCTTTTAAATATAGATAACTAAATTTTTAAGTAATTAAAATAATAAGATTTACAGTGAGGAAAATTTTTATATTAGAATTAGAGCAAAATGGTAAGAAACTCTTTAACAGTTATCGGGGAGGAAGAAATTTTTCTCTACCCTTCTGCATTCTTCTGGTTGGTGTAAGAATTAAATTGACATGAGATCAATTAACCGAATAGAATCACACAAGAGTTTGATAACATATACATATGGGAGAGACCCTGGAAAACAGAATCATGGCCAAAATGGCCACAGCCCTCACCTTAAAGACTGTCTTCCGCTAAAGGCAACAGAGAATGTTGAGGGTAACGGTTTGCCTTCCAAGGGGAGGAAGGCAGTTCACAGGGAGGTGGAAGAGGTGCTGTTTGGTGAGGCAGCGCTTTCTGGGCCAGCAGAGACTGGACAGAGTGAACTCTGACCTTCAGGTCCACTGAATCATACCCAGCATGGTGGATATCTCTGCTGATTACTCTATTCAGCTTTAATACATGCATTCTTTAGGCTGATGTGCTTAATTGCTTGGTGGTGTCCAACTCTTTGCGATCCTATAGACTGTAGCCTGTCAGGCTCCTCTGTCCATGGGATTCTTCAGGCAAGAACACTGGAGTGGGTTGCCACGCCATTCTCCAGGAGATCTTCCCGACCCAGGAATCCAACCTGTGTCTCCTGCAGCTCCTGCACTGAAGGTGGATTCTTTACTGCTGAGCCACCGAGGGAAGCCCTTCCTTTTTTCATGCTACTGCTAAGTCACTTCAGTCATGTCTGACTCTGTGCGACCCCATAGAGGGCAGCCCACCAGGCTCCCTAATCCCTGGGATTCTCCAGACAAGAACACTGCAGTGGGTTGCCATTTCCTTCTCCAACGCATGAAAGTGAAAAGTGAAAGAGAATTCACTCAGTCGTGTCCGACCCTCAGTGACCCCATGGACTGCAGCCTACCAGGCTCCGCTATCCATGGGATTTTCCAGGCAAGAGTACTGGAATAGGATGCTGTTGCCTTCTCCATCCTTCTTTCATAAGTGGGAGTAAAAAGAAAGACTTAGTCTTCTGCTTCTTAAAAATAATCAGCCTATGGACCTCCCTTGTGGTCCAGAGGCTAAGATTCTGAGCTTCCACTGCTGAGGGTTCGGGTTTGATCCCTGGTTTAGGAACTAAGATCCCATTTACTTTGCCCTCCTCCCAATAATCAGCCTAAATGAATCCTAATGCCAAGGAGACTCATTTGGGGTCAGCAAATTTTTCTCCCCTAGACAGTGAACTGTGACAAACTTTCACAGAAAAGGCCAAGACAAAAGATTGTTTTGAAGTGTTTGCTTGGGAGAGTTATGTGGCTTTCCACATAACATGTGATTTTTGGGGCTTGTGCCAAGGGTGTTTCCTTTTTTTTTCTTTCCCTCTCTTTTTTTTTGTAGGTGGCAACAACAGGGGCATGTTTAATATTGATGAGTTTGATTTTTTGAATATAAATGCTGTTTGGTTTATATGGTGAATGCATAGAAATTTGGAGATTAGCATTTTAATCAAGTCTAATCTCTTAGTATTTCCCGAGCCTCCTCCACCCACCTCAACGTTTTGTCAAAAATAAATTTGAAAAATGAAATTTTGAAATGACCGCTTGAAATGACTTTGAAATGACCGCTTTGAAACGAAATGAAGTGTTCTCTTAAGGAGATGCAAGGTTTGCAATAACAGAAAAGCAGTATTATGTATAGTAACCTTTTCTAAACCAAATGCCAAGCACATTAACAGGGTTTAAGATGATCAGTCACTGAAGAAAAGACCAACCTACTCAACCAATATTTATCAAAGAACCATGCTTCTTCAGGCAGGTTGGAAGTACAGTATGTAGCTTTGATATTACTGCACCACTAAACTGGAATGTGTTTTTTTTCCTCTTTAAAATTTTTCTTTTTTTTTTCTCAGCGCGGATCTTTCAGCTGCCAAGCTGTTTGGTGGGGACCAAGAAACGGACTCTGGCGGCAGTTAGGTCCCCAGACTGAGGGGCGCTCTTGGCGTTTCAGCGGAGGAGGGGCAGGGCCGAGGGACCGGGCCTAGAGCCGATGGGGCGGGGTCATGGGGCGGGAGGGGTGGGGCCTTGTGCGTCCCGCCCGCTCATTGGCGGTGCTCCGTGCGCGCGTTCAGCCACGCGCGGGCGGGCGCAGCCTCGGCGCGTTGTGCGAAGCGCGGCAGGTGCGCGGACATCCTCCCTCCGCCTAGCGGTGCGGCCGCCGCGCGACTCGCCGGGAGTCCGGCGCTGCCGGGCCCAGGGGTTGGCATGGCCTGACCGCCCGCAGCGGCGGCGGCGGCAGCATGGGGAACCAGGACGCGAAGCCGAAGAGAAGCGCGGGCGATGTCCCGCATGGAGGCGGCGGCGGTGAGGACGCCGCTGGGCCCCGCGAGGCCGAGGGCACAAAGAAGGCGGGCGGGAGCAAGAAGGCGCCGGGCCGGCACGGAAAGGGGGGCGGCGGCGCGGAGCCGGGCCGGAAGAAGAGCCGGTCGGACCCCAGGGCCTCGGTGTTCTCCAACCTGCGCATCCGGAAGACCCTGTCCAAGAGCAGAGGTACCGGCGGCTCTCGTGAGGATGTGCTGGACCCCCAGGCCCTGCAGGCCGGCGAGCTGGACAGCGCCCACTCTCTGGTTACCAAAACCCCAGACCTCAGCCTCTCAGCCGATGAGACGGGCCTGTCGGATACCGAATGTGTGGATCCTTTCGAGGTGACGCGTCCTGGGGGTCCCAGCTTGGCCAGGGTCGGCGGCCCGGCAGTGGCCGAGTATTCGGAGACCGCGGCGGGGGCGCAGGATGGACAAAGGACCAGCTCGGGCTCAGACACAGACCTCTACAGTTTTCACTCGGCCGCGGAGCAGGAGGACTTGCTCTCGGACATCCAGCAGGCGATCCGCCTCCAGCAACTGCAGCAGCAGTCCCCGGGCCCCGAGTCGCCCCCGGTGTCGCCCTCCTCCACCGCCCCTCTGCCTGGGGCCCTGCCGGGCCTGGACCGACCCCCACCGGGCCCCAGCGCCGAAGCGGCGCTGTCCGCGCCCCCCGACAGGCCCGCGGCCGCAGAGCCGCCTGCAGCCACCGCCTTCGCGTCTCCTGGGTCGGTTTCGGGGGACCGAGGGGCAGCGGACACAGACGAGGAAGGCGAGGAGGACGCCTTCGAGGACGCGCCCCGAGACTCTCCGGGGGTGGAGTGTGGCCTGGCGGCGGGAGAGGCCCCGCGCACGCCGGGAGCGACGCGCGAGGAGGGCGCGCCGAAGCCCGTCGTCCCCGTGGCCGCCTCCCCGCCACGCAGTCCAGCTCACAGCCCGCGCCGCCCCCGGGCCCGCCCGCTCCTGGCGCCCTGTTATGTCAGGACCACCACCCGGCAGCTTAGCTCGCCAGGGCCCTCCCCGTCTCCGTCCCCCAGCCACAGCCCCCGGGTCCAGAGACGCCCAGAGTCCTCCCTGGGCCGCGGTTCCGGAGCCCCCGCGGCCCCCGCCACTGCCCCGGCTAGGAAGCCCCGCGCGGGCCGCAGCCGCTCGGCCGACTGGACTGCGGAGCTGGGCCGTGCTCCCGGAGCGGGGGTCTCGGCGCACCTGGTGCAGCGCGGGGCAGGCGGCCTCCAGGGTGTGTTCGCAGGTGAGCCCTGGGCTCGGGGCCCTGGGCACCTGCCCCTCAGAAACGCTTCGATTTGCATACAGAGAATTAAAGGGAGCAACTTGGTCGTGTCTGTTCTAAGTCATCTAGAAAAAGGGCCACTGTGTCCACTTCTCCAAAATATCTCGGGTCACGCCAGGCAGATCAACTCCTTTTTGGCACCGTTTGCAAAGCCATCCTCTTTCCGTCCTCCTCCCACAGCATTAAAAATAAGGAGGTTGTTCACAGCCCTGTGACACATCATCTATTCTAGGACTGCTCTGATGTACCCGCCTGTGTGCGCTGTGTGATGCGTAGATTCTCTCGGTGATAAGGGTGGACGCCTTAGTGAACTTAGGTAGTCAATCCTGTTTTCTGACACAACCAAATCTCATACATGGTTTCAGAAAATTAATACAGAGTAATCTAGAGTATTAGGGATCATTTACATTTGGTTTCATGGCCCGACTAAGACAGGGTGTGCCTTGGAGACTGATGGTGAGCAGACCAAGAGCACATAGGATGTTGCTGGTACCTTCCCAGCATCTGCTATGGACGCTTCAGGGCCAGTCCAAGGGTCAGCTCGCCGTGGTGAATGTCAAATCTAATCCTTGGTTAGATCCCAGGGCCTTTCTGCTGGTAAGAGTGTCAGCTTATTTCATGATTACTAATTTTTCTTAATTATTAAATAGCTGAGTGTAAGAATTTAAGAAACAGGAGAAAATGAGAATTTATGCAAGTCTTGGTAGATTGTGATAAGTATTTGAAACATTAAAAATATCAAAGATAATTTAAAAAGCTTAAAATTTTATATTCTTTAATAAATCTTATATTACTTTAGTAAATAGGTTATCTGTAAAACAGTAGATTATGTTTCTTAATGAACACGGATGCCTCACCCTTAGGTAAATATTAATCACTTTTTGTACTTGCTTGTATTGGCCACAGTTTAGTTTCATCTATGGACTCTCTTAGTTTTATATTTATAGATTCTTCTAGTTAAGAGTGGCCTTCTCCATATTTTACATGCTTGTTCTCCCTTTTTAACTTTTCCTTTTCTGTTATTTTGTAGGTTAAGTTAGGAATATTTATAGTCTGATATTCACTAGATAAATTGTAAACAAAACACAAGCGTAAAAACCCCCAAAAGACTGATTTTAAAGGAAAAGGATCGGAAGGTTCTTTAGTTAATTTTTGTGAATTTAATGTTGGTGAGAAATTACTTCCTTATGTAGGTAACACTCATTTCATATATTGTTTTTTTAAAAATGAAAGTATCACCATAATTAAGATTAATATTCATTAATATTGTTCTTCCAAGAAACTTTAGAATTTGGAAATATTCATTTCCAAGTAAATATTAGATGAAAAACACGTTTCCTTCGTTTAGCATATATATATATATATATATATATACACACACAGGGCAGCCATATTGTGCTAGACAATACGTTAAGTGTTGAGTGATACAAAGATCATTAAATCCTAGTCCTGCCTTTCCATGGCTCACTGACTAAGAGTACAGGAACACATAAAGATATAGTACTTTGGGTGCATCAAGTGTGCAGTGACTTACTGCCTTGGCAAGGGATGAAGCGAAAGGAATTCATGGGAGGATTGATCTGAGTACTGAAGATCATAGGACCCTTCAACCCCAGGTTAAAGTTTTGTTTTCCTTAAGGAAAATAAAAGGGGTATTCTTGGAGCTAGCATTTCATTTAAATGTTCTAAGTATTTCCAGATTTGAAATTTGGGACTCTTAGCAGGATTCCTGTTCAGGAGGTAAGTGGGTTTTATTGACCTCCAAGCAGAATTTTTTACTGTGTAGTTAGTTGCTTTAATATGGGCATCACCTTTATTTTATTTTTTAATTGAAGTATAGTTGGTTTTTAATATTGTATTAATTTCTGCCATACAGCAAAGTGACTCAGTTATACATATATATATGTTTTGTTTTCCAGTCACTGTATACATTCTTTTTAATATTCTTTTCTATATAGTTTATACCAGGATATTGAATATGGTTCTCTGTGCTATGTAGTAGACCTTCTTATTTATCCATTCTGTATGTAATAGCTTACACCTGCCAACCCCAAACTCTCACTCCATCTCAACCCCTTCCTGCTTGGCGACCTCAAATCTGCTCTCTGTGAGTCTGTGCTGGTTTCATAGATAAGTTCATCTGTGTCATATGTTAGATTGCACAGAAGGTGATACATACGGGACAGTGCTTTATATTTGATGCTTGGATGTAGGTGGTCAGTAGCCATTGGTTATTTGTATAGCAGTTTCTGTATATCTCACCCATTTACTTTCTTAAAAAAAAAAAAATTGGTAGGTTTAACCTAATCTTGTAGCTGGTGCTCACATGGAGGTAAACAAAGAGATGAAACTTTTTCAAGGTCACACTGTAATTCTTTCAGAGGCTGAGCCAAAAATAGCTGAGTCTACTGATTCTAGTCTGAATGTTCTTGCTTATTAGTCATTTTTGGATGTTCAGCACTATAAGATACCATATAGACAAAAAATTTAAAAAAATATTATGGTGTTTAAGGCCTTCACTTAACAATATTTTCCAGTTTCTGTTATTAATATGGTGAACTCCTTTCATTGTTGAGCATCTGGCCTTCCTGGGCTAGATACAGGGTGATTGCTGGTCAGTGAAGCAGACTTTCTCCAGACAGCTCTGGAAGCTTCCCTGTGGTGAATCCAGGGAATCCAGAGTGACACAGGCCTCTGTTCCTCAGCTGTTGTCTGTTTTCATGTCATCTGCCTTTTCTTTGATTCTTTACTATCCTCTAGTATTTTATGGGTGTCTTGGAAATTATTAGAGCCCTGGCGAGGACTAGCATTGTCCTCAGGGAAATTGTTTTCTGGCTTTAATTTGCATGTCTTTGGATCAAGTAATTGCCAGCTGCCTTTGAAGCAGGTGATAGTTAGATCTATAAGCCTCCATGAACATCTTTTATTTTTAAACCATAGAATGAGGGTTGTCAGCTCTGCAGAAAGGAACAGATGTTTTTCTTCTTACTGCCTTCCAAATGTGGGGAGAAAATTCAAGTGAAGAGAGATCTGCATGGCACATGTTTGTGTTTTGTTGCTGATATAACAGCATTTAGCAATAAAGGGAACCAAGACTTTATCTTGTTTTAGCTATTCGGGAGCTGATGATGTCTTAAGCCATTGGACTGAAATTTCACAGTTAATTTGAAAAAACATCTTTTTCAGTGTTTAGTAGAAAAATTGCTATGAAATTTACGAGATTCCTTTGCACATGCTATACTTAAGCAGAAGCTTGTGAATAGAATTTTACAGTTAAAGTTTAGGCATATGGAATGTTAAGTTGGTGATGCTAAATCACTTTTTATAGAAATCTTTCCAAAGTCATTTAATTATGTGCTTATCTGTCTTTTTTTAAAACATGTGGACTTAATGGTTCATGTGTTTTAAATGGCTTAATGTCATCTTTAGGCCATCATGGTTTCATCCTGTGAAATCATTGGTGTTGCCCTCAGCTGCTATTGAAGTGTAATTGTCTGGTGACTCTAGTTGGCTGTTTCTGAGACTTTGTATCTACGTCATTTTCTTAACTTTTTACTTCCTGTCAGCTGTTGATTAGTAGAGCTATCTTTGGTCCCTGCCCCCCACCGCCCATTGGTTCTAATTTGATGTTTCTGGTCAGTTTGCTATTGGTTTATACATCCTGTGATTATGATGTTTGCTGTATTTGTTGCACTTCTACTAAATGCAAGGCTCTGTGTTGGTACATTGCGTAATTATCTCTAATCCTTGTGACAGTGTTTTCCCAATGAGCAAACCAGGGTCAGGCATGTGAAGTAACTTGCTTCAGGGCATTAAGCTGGTCAGTGACCCATCCAGGATCTGTACTTAGAAAATCAAATCTGTTATTAATGTGAATAAATAAAATGAAGTGTGTCAGTGAGTTTTTGGAGCACTAGCTAGTCAGTTAAGGGCCTGGGCTTTACAATTTAGATTGTGTGACTCTCACTGTAACTTTTCTAAAGGCTATCTTGATTTTTATATCAAAGTAGGAGGACCCACTCTAGGAGTACAGACTTTCTCGTGCAGCTTGTTAGATTATTAGACTGTGAATGTTTAGGGCCAGGAGCAGTCTTATACCCAGCAGTAGTATCTGACGGAGTGTAGATGTCCAGTNCTTTTCTAAAGGCTATCTTGATTTTTATATCAAAGTAGGAGGACCCACTCTAGGAGTACAGACTTTCTCGTGCAGCTTGTTAGGTTATTAGACTGTGAATGTTTAGGGCCAGGAGCAGTCTTATACCCAGCAGTAGTATCTGACGGAGTGTAGATGTCCAGTCATCGTCCAATAAATGTGTGATGGTCAGGAATCACCCCTTTTGTGTATAATGCATCAGTGTTACTACAACAGGGAAGGGTTTTACAAGAATGTGGTCCTTTCCTCTGTGTCTAGCCTTAGTGAAGTCGCTCAGTCGTGTCTGGCTCTTTGCAACCCCATGGACTGTAGCCTACCAAGCTCCTCTGTCCATGGGATTTTCCAGGCAATAGTACTGGAGTGGATTGCCTTACTGGGTCTCATGTCTCTGAATATGATTTGGCAGTGTAAGCTGGGACTAGGAATACTATTCCCAAGTCATTTTAGTTTGGCTTAAAACACACTTTCTCATTGTTTCTTTAAGATCATGGTTTGGATTGAAGTAAAGCACCCCAGTAGCTTCAGTATGGGTTTTAATGACTGGCCTGGCTTTTCATGCATTTAGGCATTTGGATACAAGCCATGTGTATTTGACCTTGAGCAGGTGCATCTACAGCTATATTTCCTTCTGGTCCTATTAAAAAGGTGCTGAACACACACCTTGGGTGATGGCAACAGAAGTTACTAATTACTGTTACTCCAGGTAAATCTGTATTGTAGCTCGATGTACAGTTAGGTCACTCTTAAGTAACTTTTTCTCATATGTATGAAAGTGGAGGAATAATTCCAAATGAATAATATTAGGATTTAATGAAATAGTGTTTGTCAAGTCCCTCCAACTCTGCCTGGCACATAGAAGGCAGACAGTTGGCGCTATTTACTTTCCTGTCCTAGTTTATTGCCTTAATGGCTATGTGGTTCAAAGTAGTCAAGACCAAATTAGTGAAATCAAAACCACTCTGAAATCATATACAAACTCTGGTAAGGATATAATCAGTTGCTAGTTGAAAATTAATATTTCTAGTCAAGGGTTTATTTTTTTTAAATTGTTTATATGTCAGGTTTTTTTCCCTCTCTTTTTCATTTTCTGTGATTGTAACCCTTTTTGTCACTTTATCAGAAATTTTGGTTTTCTTGGGGGTTTGGAGAAGGAAAGCACATGATGGGGTATGACTGTGTGATTAGCAGGAGGTACTGATGTTTAAAGCAGGGAGTGGGTAGAGGAGACAGTATTTACCCGCCTTGCTTTGCAGCCTTTACCTCCCATGGTTTCCTTTAGAAACTCTCTACTTTAGTCGAGTTAATCAGCTTACTGTTCTATGAACGTGCATTTCATTTTCCTTACTTTGCGCCTTTGTCTAGCAGTGTTTACGCTCTTGTAACACACTATTGTCTCTCTTTACTTAGTATCTGAAAAAGCTGCTTGAGTTCCCATTTCCTCTTTTGTGTCTGTCCCAGCTGGTGTGACTGGCAGTCATCTCCATGTCTCTGTACTTCTGTCTGTATCATATCACATATACTTCTTGGATTTAGGGAATGTTTGGGGCTTCCTTTTCACTTCTTTCTGCTTTTCCTTTCTCCTTGCCTGCTTGCCTGATTCTATCCATTCATCATCCTCTTCTATCCATCGAATACCTATGCCACATCTGCTCACTGCCAGTCAGTAAGATGGGCACTGAGCATACTGAGGCCTTTATGAATACCAGTTGACTTTTTTTTTTTTTTTGGTGTCTAGGCCTCCTATTGGTAAATAAATAGTTGAATTTAGCCTGGAAGACTATGAGCATTTTTGGGTGGTTGAAATTAAATCATTTTCACTGAGGTATACGTAGGTTTCCTTGATAGCTCAGTGGGTAAAGGATCTGTCTGCAATGCAGGAGCCACCAGAGACACAGATTCGATCCCTGAGTCAGGAAGATGCCTTGCAGGAGGAAACAGGAAATAGCAACCCACTCCAGTTTTCTTGCCTGAAAAATCCCATGGACAGGGGAGCCTGGTGGGCTACAGTCCAGAGGCTTCCAAAGAGTTGCACATGACTGAGCACACATACATATGATTGAATCAACAGTGAAGATAGAATGATACTTCTATAGAATTTGTGTAAAGAGGACATCTGTTCCTATTTTTGTGGGTTGATAGTTAAAATCAACCCACAAGCAACTATTGTTGCTATCAATGATAATGCAGTAACTCTAAGCTTCCAAATATAAATTTTATTGGTACTGAAAAAAGAGGAAAACTTTATTATTTTGTTCAGTCTTGCTTTTGCATTTTAAGTAATAATCTGATGTTAATGAAATTTAGCATTAAGGGACCATTAGGAAGAATCTAATATGTACTACCTGGTTGCTTTGNCTATTGTTGCTATCAATGATAATGCAGTAACTCTAAGCTTCCAAATATAAATTTTATTGGTACTGAAAAAAGAGGAAAACTTTATTATTTTGTTCAGTCTTGCTTTTGCATTTTAAGTAATAATCTGATGTTAATGAAATTTAGCATTAAGGGACCATTAGGAAGAATCTAATATGTACTACCTGGTTGCTTTGTAATTTCCTTCTTGATTTTCTTGTTGACCCATTGGATTTTTAGTAGCATGTTGTTTCAGTTCAGTTCAGTCACTCAGTCATGTCTGACTCTGCGACCCCATGAACTGCAGCATGCCAGGACTCCCTGTCCATCGCCAACTCCCGGAGTTTGTTCCAACTCATGTCCATTGAGTTGGTGATGCCATCCAACCACCTCTTCCTCTGTCATCCCCTTCTCCTCCTGCCTTCAATCTTTCCCAGCATCAGGTCTTTTCTAGTGAGTCCGTTCTTCGCATGAGGTGGCTAAAGTATTGGAATTTCAGCTTCAACATCAGTCCTTCCAATGAATATTCAGGACTGATTTCCTTTAGGATGGGTTGGTTGGATCTCCTTGCAGTCCAAGGGACTCTCAAGAGCCTTCTCCAACACCACAATTCAAAAGCATCAATTCTTCAGCACTCAGCTTTCTTTATAGTCCAACTCTCACATCCATACATGACTACTGGAAAAACCATAGCTTTGACTAGATGGACCTTTGTTGGCAAAGTAATGTCTCTGCTCTTTACTATGCTGTCTAGGTTGGTCATAGCTTTTCTTCCAAGGAGCAAGCATCTTTTAATTTCATGGCTGCAGTCACCATCTACAGTGATTTTGGAGCCCCCCAAAAGAAAATCTGTCACTATTTCCACTGTTTCTCCATCTATTTGCCATGAAATGATGGGACCAGATGCCATGATTTTAGTTTTCTGAATGTTGAGTTTTAAGCCAACTTTTTCACTCTCCTCCTTCACTTTCATCAAGAGGATCTTTAGTTCTTTGCTTTCTGCTCACCACAATTCAAAAGCATCAATTCTTCAGCACTCAGCTTTCTTTATAGTCCAACTCTCACATCCATACATGACTACTGGAAAAACCATAGCTTTGACTAGATGGACCTTTGTTGGCAAAGTAATGTCTCTGCTCTTTACTATGCTGTCTAGGTTGGTCATAGCTTTTCTTCCAAGGAGCAAGCATCTTTTAATTTCATGGCTGCAGTCACCATCTACAGTGATTTTGGAGCCCCCCAAAAGAAAATCTGTCACTATTTCCACTGTTTCTCCATCTATTTGCCATGAAATGATGGGACCAGATGCCATGATTTTAGTTTTCTGAATGTTGAGTTTTAAGCCAACTTTTTCACTCTCCTCCTTCACTTTCATCAAGAGGATCTTTAGTTCTTTGCTTTCTGCCATCAGGGTGGTGTCATCTGCACATATGAGGTTATTGATATTTCTCCCGGCAATCTTGATCCCAGCTTGTGCTTCATCCAGCTCAGTGTTTCTCGTAATGTACTCTGCATATAAGTTAAATAAGCAGGGTGACAGTACATAGCCTTGACATACTCTGTTCCCTATTTGGAACCAGTCTGTTGTCCATGTCCAGTTCTAATTGTTGTTTCCTGACCTGCATACAGATTTCTCAAGAGGCAGGTCAGGTGGTCAGGTATTCCCATCTCTACGAATTTCCCAGAGTTTTTTGTGGTCTACATAGTCAAAAGCTTTGGCATAGTCAATAAAGCAGATGTTTTTCTGGAACTCTCCTGCTTTTTTGATGATCCAACAGATGTTGGCAGTTTGATTTCTGGTTCTTCTGCCTTTTCTAAATCCAGTTTGAACATCTGGAAGTTCATGGTTCACGTACTGTTGGAGAATTTTGAGCATTATTTTGCTATCATGTGAGATGAGTGCAAATGTGTGGTAGTTTGAGCATTCTTTGGCATTGCCTTTCTTTGGGATTGGAATGAAAACTGATAGGTTATTGATATTTCTCCTGGCAAACTTGATTCCAGCTTGTGCTTCTTCCAGTCCAGCGTTTCTCATGATGTACTCTGCATAGAAGTTAAATAAGCAGGGTGACAATATACAGCCTTGACGTACTCCTTTTCCTACTTGGAAACAGTTTGTTGTTCCATGTCCAGTTCTAATTGTTGCTTCCTGACCTGCATACAGATTTCTCAAGAGGCAGGTCAGGTGGTCTGGTATTCCCATCTCTTTCAGAATTTTCCACAGTTTATTGTGATCCACACAGTCAAAGGCTTTGGCATACTCAATAAAGCAGAAATAGATGTTTTTCTGGAACTCTCTTGCTTTTTTGATGATCCAGCAGATGTTGGCAATTTGATCTCTGGTTCCTCTGCCTTTTCTAAAGCCAGCTTGAACATCAGGGAGTTCCCGGTTCACGTCTTGCTGAAGCCTGGCTTGGAGGATTTTGAGCATTACTTTACTAGTGAGTTTGGAGCCCCCCAGAATAAAATCTGTCACTGTTTCCATTGTTTCCCCATCTATTTGCCATGAAGTGATGGGACTGGAGGCCATGATCTTAGTTTTTTCAGTGTTGGGTTTAAGCCAACTTTTTTCACTCCTCTCTTTCACTTTCATCAAGAGCCTGTTTAAATCGACATTCTTAATAGTTGGTAAACATCCATTTCCTTCCTAGCTTCTTCATCTAGTGACATCCTTTGCTCTGGCACTGGCTGTGCACTTAAATCTGAATCAATCATAAGCTAGAATTAACGTTTAAAAAAGCAAATATATTAGAGCATGTGGAAATCTAATGAAAACCTGCCATCTGCAAAGGATCAAACAAGAAAAATAATTCCCCACACACATTAGGACATGGGTTGGCTGTATCATTTCCCATAATTCAAGGTAATGGAAACAGATGCTAATGAAAAATATCCAGCCAGATGTAAATTGGATCTACTGAATTGCATCTCTTTCACAATGCTAATGACCACTGATATAACACTCAATTTTAAAATGAAAGGATGCTTGTCTCAGTGTTTTGTTTTTCAGTAACTATAACACTCTGCACTTTGCTATTAGAACATCTCAACAGACTCCCTTAAAATGAACACCTCAAGTGACTGTGGCTCTAGGAACCGGAATAGTCAGAAAACGCTCCAGGACACAGTGGGGAGATGCAGCTTCTTCACAGTGGGAGATTTCCACTCGCAAGGCTAATATTCTGGGCTTTAATATATGTCTCAGAAAAGACTGGAAGACACTGGCATTTATTGGGACAGCTTGCTATCAATCTGCAAAAATTAAAATAATTCAGACTCATGCAACCATGGAATTCTGGAGCTCAAAATGACTTTTGGCGTCGTTAGGTTTAACTCTCATGTTACAGCAATAGAGACCCTGAAAAATTGTGTTGAAGATCGCACAGCTAGGACGTGGCATTTCAGATAACCCTGGGTTGGATTGACAATCCACATTTATAATTATGACATAAAAGGCAGAATCTTCAAAGAAATATTTATTATTTCTGCAATTATAGACCACTTACTGTTAATCCCCTAAATCCTTTGGGCCCAGGCCCCCCAGGAATTCCAGGATCACCAGCATCACCCTAAAGATTCAAATATAAGACATCAAGATGTTAAAAGGCTTGCTACGAAAATAATTCTCTCCAAACCAAAACCTAATTGATTTTGTAACTATATCACATACTAAACAAATGTTATCTCCTCTTATTGTTTAGAACTAAGTCTAAATGATACACTTAGATATTCCCCAAACTGTTTTAATTGTCTGAGAATACAAATACTTATGCATGAATATCTATCCATTGGCTATTCCATTAGTGACAAAAAATACCTAAAGAGAACTGCTTGAAAATCAAGGAAAACATATGGGGTACTGACTTTATAAAGTACTAAACAATGAATTACTTTCTAAATTCCTGAGTTGTTTCTCAAAAAGTTAAAGGTAAAAACAAATTTATTCTGAATTCGGTGGAAAACTAATTTAGCCCTTAATCAATAAGCTAATTTCACATTTATCTGTAAATTGAAATATGCTAATTTTCTCTTTATCAGCAAATTAGAAAATTGGTCCTTTGCAATGAGAACTCCTATCCTAAAAGTTATTTATATAGTCCCTTCTTGTACCTTTCTCCACCTAGGAAAGAATCTCTTTTGGTAATTCATCAATTAAAAGCACTTTTAAGGGGACTCAAAACTTGGCTATCTTCCTATACTGAGGTTGAGTCAATTAGCTCAGGCATTCCATTTTTTCACCCATATTTTCCATCAATAATTGGAAGCCACTCTTCTAGACAGGAATAGTTTATTTATTTGACTTTTAATTGAAGTATAGTGGATTTACGATGTTAGTTTTAGGTGTACAGAAGAGTGATTCAGTTATACACACACACACATATATATATATTCTTTTTCAGATTCTTTTTCCTTAAAAATTTTTACAAAATATTGAGTATAGTTCCCTATACTATACAGTTGGTTATCTCTTTTATATATAGTAGAGTGTGGAGAATCCCATGGACGGAGGAGCCTGGTAGGCTACAGTCCATGGGGTCGGTAAGAGTCGGACACAACTGAGCGACTTCACTTTCACTTTTCACTTTCATGCATTGGAGAAGGAAATGGCAACCCACTCCAGTATTCTTGCCTGGAGAATCCCAGGGACAGAGGAGCCTGGTGGGCTGCCATCTATGGGGTCACACAGAGTCAGACACAACTGAAGCGACTTAGCAGCAGCAGCAGTGTATATATTAATCCCCAACTCCTAATTTATTCCTCCCCAACTTTCCCCTTTGGCAACCACACATTTGTTTTCTGTGTCTATAGGTTTATTTTGCAAATAAGTTCATTTGTAAGATTTTTAAAAGAAATCTTCTCACAGAATTCCAGTGTATAGAACACATATAACCTGAGCTATTCTGGTTGAAATGGAAGGGGCGTCTGGTCGTAGCCCTTGGAGGTCAAATTCAGGCTGATAGGCAATGAGGAATTCCAGAAGATGTTTGATCAAGAAAGTAACATAACAAAGCTATACCTTGGAAAAAAATCAGGTGAGAGTAGTGTTTTGAACTAACTGAGAGAGGTTAAATTTGGAAGTAGGAAACCAATGAGAAGACTCTTGTAATCTTTCAGGTAAGAGGAAGTGAAGCCATGATAAGGAAGGGCAAAGAACAATAGCAGAAGCCAAGAGTTTTGCATGAGATCACCAGGGTAGAGAAGTCAAGAAAAAAACAAAGAAGTGAACTTGAGAGGGTACCTAGAGGTAGGGTTTCAAGACAAGGAATATCAGGCAGTGAAGGACATCTTTTCCAACTTAAGGGTTCATAAGAGTTAAGTATGGTCCTTTTTTCATTAAGCTCAGGCAACCAATTATCCTGCCTTTTTTTTTTTTTTTTTTCTGTTTCATTCAGATCCACTGACTTATCTTCCTTCTCATGTAGAAGGTCAAGATCACGGCAAGGTTGACAAGTTCATGTGCACCATACCTTTTGGCCCATATCTCCAGGGAATCCTCGTGGACCCTGCAATTTTCAGCAGAGAACATAAATAAATCAACATACCAATTTTGCAGTATAACCATTTCTTCCATTATTAAGTTTGACGGTTAAGAATATGCCTGCAGTGCAGGAGACCTGGATTTGATCCCTGGGTCAGGAAGATCCCCTGGAGAAAGGAATGGCAACCCACTCCAGTATTCTTGCCTGGAGGATTCCATGGACAGAGGAGCTGGTGGGCTACAGGGTCACAAAGAGTTGGACACAAGTGACAGACTTTCACCAATTAAAGAAATAATTGTTTTCCATATTTACCTTGACTCCTTTTCGTCCCACAGGACCATAGCCTGGGATGCCGTAATCACCCTGTGAACATAGCAGTTTATTTCAGCTTCTTAAGAGTGAAAATTAATTGTAACTTACACTGGGGGGATAGGCAATGGCACCCCGCTCCAGTACTCTTGCCTGGAAAATCCCATGGACGGAGGAGCCTGGTGGGCTGCAGTCCATGGGGTGGCTAAGAGTCGGACATGACTGAGTGACTTCACTTTGACTTTTCACTTTCATGCATTGGAGAAGGAAATGGCAACCCACTCCAGTGTTCTTGCCTGGAGAATCCCAGGGATGGGGAAGCCTGGTGGGCTGCCATCTATGGGGTCGCACAGAGTCGGACACGACTGAAGTGACTTAGCAGCATACTGGGGGGATATGGTGTCAGGAGCAAAGCCCTGGGGACTTCCACATGGAGGGGGCCTGACGACGACCTTGAACTCTTAAAACATGCATGTTGCTCAGTTTTCTGCACTTCCTGGTATGGCCTTGGTACTTCATTGGCCAGCTCTGCTTTTCACACATTGCAGGAGGCAGAGGGATGGCCATTTAGACTGACAGATCAGTAGTGGTTACTTTCCTGGAAAATTAAGAGCTAGTCCAAAGGACACCGGGTGAGGAATTCCTCAAAGAAGAATTATAAATGGCCAATAAACATATGGAAAATTGTTATCCTCGCTAGTAACCAAAGAAATGCAATTTGAAACAGTAAAGAGATAAAATTGGTAAAGACGAAGGAAAAAAAGGACAATGACTATTGTTGGTTTGTATGCCCTGAAGCGGATACGTTTCCTGAATAACAACAATTCATACTTTGTTTAAATTTTCCTAAGGGCCTCTTGCAATAGAGTTTAAAGCCTTAATTAAATATGTACATATTCCTTGACCTAGCTATGCTGCTTCTAGAAATTTATATGTAGAAATTAATTATGGCTTCATCTAAAAACTTAGTTACATACAAGAATATTCATTGCTATGCTATTCAAAACAGTGAAAAACTGAAAGCAAACTGAACATCCAGTAATAAGAAATCGGTCAAATGAGCTAAGGTACATATACATTCAGTAGAATATTCTGAAGCTATTAAAAGCAACACTGAGGGGAAAATGTAATGACTTGGAATATGCTCATGATGCAATGTTAATAGGGAAAAATGGAAGTTTTTTTGATATCCCAGTATATTAATGTTACATATTTCAAAATGGTGGGACTATGGGTAATTTTTCTTCCCTGTTTCCCATGTTTTACACTTACCCAACTTTCTACAATATCTACGTGCAACATTTTAATAAGCATTATTTTTGAGAATAAAATAAAATTTTTCCTAGTTTTTCCTATGTTGGTGGCTCAGTGAACTACTGAGATCCTGGTACAACCGGAGACACTAAAACAGGTACCCTATTTCTTGATCCTTCTTGATCCTCTGCTCTTCTCATCACTCTGGAGTTTTGCAGGAACTCAAGGGGAATTGGCAGTCCTGACTTGCAACTGACAAGGCCGTATATGCTGCTAACATACTGAGCTCATCCGTTACCCTCTCTGCGTCCCGCTCTCCTTGTTAACAGCTGTTCTCCCCTGTTTCCGCAGACAGACCAGCTGCAGAATGAACGCTGCAGGGAGCCAGAGGAATGTCCTCACATCTTCCCTGGAGGTCCCACAACATCCTCAGGACCCAGCTGCTCGAACTGATCGAATCAGCCCTCTCCCTTCACGCAGCCCTCAGAGTGAGAAAGGGTGGGGGTCCTTAAACCTCGTACCTGCTTTCCTTGCCGTCCCACTTGCCCCGCTGGCCCTGGATCTCCAGGAATCCCAGGTTCTCCCTAGTGAGTGAGGCAAGAAGAGCTTCAGATCAGTAAAAATCAAGCCTGGCTTCCACCATAGGGCATTCTGTCTGTTTGCTGGGGACACTCTGTGTTCTCCAGTGAGGATCCAGTGCTCCGTAAGGAAAGGGAGTATAGGAAACAAAGGATGATCTTCCCAAAGGCGAGTAGGAAACACTAACAGAGCCCAAGGCTGGACTTAGCACTGCTTTCCCAGTGCCCTAGCAATGGAGATGGGGAAGAGTGGAAAATTTACTCCAGGAAGAGTGGATTCATCTGCTGATTTATTCATGCATCCAACAATGATTTATTGTCCTGGAAGAGGAACTGTTGAACACAGCTGACATGGTTCTGCCCTCATCAAGAATACTCTGGTTAGAAAGAGAGACAATTAGGCAATTCTGCGCCACATGATCAAGTTCAGGGTGCCATGGCAGCAGAGAGGAGGGGACTCTAAGTCAGATTTGGTGAGTGGCAGGCTGGCTGCCTAAAGGAGGGAAACAGGGATGGTGAGGCTTAAAGTATGAGTTATGTGAGCTGGAAGAAGGACCAAGGGAGGAATGAGTATAGAGAAGGGAAGGTAAAAGCCCGGGCAACTACACAGGAGCAAGATGAGGGAGAAAGCTTTAGAATTATTAAATAGAGTCAAAGAGTCTTCTAAGCTATCGGACCAACCTAGACAGCATATTAAAAAGCAGAGACATTACTTTGCCAACAAAGGTCCATCTAGTCAAAGCTATGGTCTTTCCAATAGTCATGTATGGATGTGGGAGTTGGACTATAAAGAAAGCTGAGCGCTGAAGAATTGATGTTTTTGAACTGTGGTGTTGGAGAAGACTCTTGAGAGTTCCTTGGACCCCAAGGAGATCTAACCAGTCCATCCTAAAGATCAGTCCTGGGTGTTCATTGGAAGGACTGACGCTGAAGCTGAAACTCCAATACTTTGGCCACCTAATGCAAAGAACTGACTCATTGGAAAAGACCCTGATACTGGGAAAGATTGAAGGCGGGTGGAGAAGGGGACGACAGGATGAGATGGTTGGGTGGCATCACCAACTCAATGGACATGAGTTTGAGTAAACTCCGGGAGTTGGTGATGGACAGGGAGGCCTGGCATGCTGCAGTCCATGGGGTCGTAAAGAGTCGGACACGACTGAGCAACTGAACTGAACTGAACTGAAGCTACTGGAAAGTCTGGAGATTTTCCTAAGGGCGACTGGAAAGTTAGGACCAGTGACATAATTTCTGGGACCCAAATGGAAGCATGGACCCTTAACCCAAATGCAAAGACCTTCCAGACAGTGAAAGCAGAGCATGAAGCCAAGCACAGTGGCCTCCTAAGTGAGGCCGCCTGTATGACTGAATGGATCTCAGGCCCATGAAGCTGCCCTGGAGGAGGGAGCCTCTGAAAGGTTTTGAGCAGGAGAGTGAGATACTGAATAGCCAGTGGTCTGTTCTCTAGGGATCTCCAGTAAGGACGCTTCCAAGAAGGCAGGCTGAGTTAGACAGAGGACTGCACGCGTGAACAGATTTGAGTTCTGACATCCCCCATGTCCCTGGCTGACTCTGCCACAACTGCCTTGATGCATTCAGAAACCCAGGGAGTTGAGTTTATGAGAGTTGCTTTATGATAGGTGAATAAACCATGTCTCTCCTAGTGAAATGAGGCAATTTCACAGAGGAAGGAAAAGAATCTATTGCAGAAAATGGGTGAGTGGTTGATGGTGCCTGGATCATGTGAAGAATTAAACGTGAAAATAAAAAAAAATGGAGCTCCTCTTTTCTCAGCATTTGCAATCTGTAGGAATTTACCTTTTTTCCCAAAAGACCAGGCCTTCCAACACTCCCTTTATCTCCTACTGGTCCAGGAGCACCCTGAAAGAAAACAGGAAACACAGATGTTGGCCCTGCAACAATTCACACAAAATCTGCCAGAATAGACTGGCTCTTCTTTGTGTCATTTCTACTGACTTCTCGATACTTGCTTAAGAAGAGACCCAACCCGAAACCAGATACCTTGGGCTTCAGTCCTGGTTACAGGAGCCCAAGTCTTCATTTACAGGGATGTGGCTAGTCCAGATGGGGCCTTAGTGAGAAATTAAAATGGCACCCTAGACACAACACACATTATTTCTGAATGTGGCAACTTTGTAACGAGCTGATCTTGCTGGAACAGGACATTGTGCTGTCCTTCTCACTTCTGTGCTCTGCGCCACCCACGTGTGTGAAAAGGACGCTGAATGTGTCCCGAACCTGCAAAGGGGGCCAAAAGGTCTCTCACAAACATGCTGGGAAGATCACTAAGCAAACACAGGTATCCCTTGCCTTCTAGCCTCTCGCCATCTGCACTGAAAAAGTGAACAGATTCAGAACGATTTTCATCAATCTCTTCCCATCCACACTCTCATTATTCACCATCAGAAACTCAGGAACCAAGTAGCTTCAGGGGGTGAATTCAAAGCTGAACTAATTTGGGTAGCAAGCGATCTTGGTAGTCAGTTTCAAATATCTCTCGTCAATGGAGACAGGCAGGGCACAGAATTTTCAAAAGTTAGAAAAGCCTGAATAATGTATCAGGTTTTTAAATGTTCCTGAGTCAGCACGCTGTGCATTCTCTTAAAGGCTTTCTTCAGGCAGATGGAGTAAGTCTGTGCCTTCCAAATCAAACCCCAGGGAAGGAGAAGGGGGGAATGAACAAGGAATCTGAGCTGTGCTAAGTACTTTTTCCCCAGTTTGTCCCAAGTGAATCCTCAAATGAAAGGCTCCACATCTAGATAATATAAAATAATCTCTAGGCAAAGATGCTGTCGAAGCAAGAGGAGAAGGAAGGTTGGAGGCCACTGACAAGACCACCTTAGTCACGCACCTGAGGTCCTTTGTGTCCCTCGTTCCCCTTCTCTCCTTTCCTGCCCGGAGGTCCGCTTGCTCCCTTTGGTGGTAACGAAAGAAACACAATGCAATAAAGTCAATGAAAAGTGACTTTCTTTGCTGCTGCTCTTGAAACACACATGGAAAAGCAACAGTTCAGCCCTTGAACACCGTGATTAAGCTCGTCTCGGAAGAGAAGGTGCTGGGCAGCTTTTATGAAGAAATTCCCTGCCTGGGTATAAGACCTTTTCCCTCTGTAGTGGGTAGAAATGGAAGAGAGACTTAAAGAAGAAATAAAACCCACAGAAGAAGGAAGCGAGATACAAACAGTAGGCAGATGGACTCCATTGACGTGGCAAGTTATTGGGCCAAAGAACTACAATGTGTAAAAGAGAAAGCAAGCTGTTTTAAGTTAGCACAAAAGGACATCTTCATAGCAGATCTCTATCAGAGGAATTAAAACCTATTTTCTGCCCTACTTCCCGTCAGTTGTTCGGTTCTCATATGGTTCTCTCGCACAGAAGGGAAAATTAGCGGCGCTGGTGTAGCTTCTCATCACCAAAACAGCAGCTGTAAGATGTTTTGGCTGCTCAGGGCAAATGGTGGTCAGAGCCCCTGGCTCTCCTTGGTTCATAGCCTGAGCATCATAGGAACCCTGGAGGGGCTGAGGCAACATCACTCCTCTCCCGACAAAGGCTGGGGATGGACTGAGGCTGGCTGTCATGTCCGGTTCTTTGCGGCCCATGGACTGCAGCCCGCCAGGCCTCCCTGGCCAACACCAACTCCCGGAGCTTGCTCAAATACATCCATTGAGTCGATGATGCCATCCAACCATCTCATCCTCTGTTGTCCCCTTCTCCTCCTGCCTTCAATCTTTCCCAGCATCAGAGTCTTTTCCAGTGAGTCAGCTCTTCTCATCAGGTGCCCCAAGTATTGGAGTTTCAGCTTCAGCATCAGTCCTTCCAATGAATATTCAGGACTGATTTACTTTAGGATGGACTGGTTGGATCTCCTTGCGGTCCAAGAGACTCTCAAGAGTCTTCTCCAACACCACAGTTCAAAAGCATCAATTCTTCAGTGCTCAGCTTTCTTTATAGTCCAACTCCCACATCCATACATGACTATTGGAAAGACCATAGTTTTGACTAGACAGACCTTTGTCGGCAAAGTAATGTCTCTGCTTTTTAATATGCTTTCTAGGTTGGTCATAGCTTTTCCTTCAAGTGTCTTTTAATTTCATGGCTGCAGTGATTTTGAAGCCCAAGAAAATAAAGTCAGTCACATTTTTCATTGTTTCCCCATCTATTTGCCATGAAGTGATGGGACCAGATGGCATGATCTTAGTTTTTTGAATGTTGAGTTTTAAACCAGCTTTTTTACTCTCCTCTTTCATCAAGAGATTCTTTAGTTCATTTTCACTTTCAGCCTTAAGGGTGGTATCATCTGCGTATCTGAGGTTATTGATATTTCTCCCAGCAATCTTGATTCCAGCCTGTGCTTCATCCAGCCTGGCATTTCACATGATGTACTCTGCATATAAGTTAAATAAGCAGGGTGACAATATGCAGCCTTGACGTATTCCTTTCCGAGTCTGGAACCAGTCAGTTGTTCCTTGTCCAGTTCTAACTTTTGCTTCTTGACCTGCATACAGATTTCTCAGGAGACTGGTAAGGTGGTCTGATATTCCCATCTCCATCAGAATTTTCCATACTTTATTGTAATCTACATAATCAAAGGCTTTGGCATAATCAATAAAGCAGAAGTATACTTTTCTGGAAATCTCTTGCTTTTTCTATGATTCAACAGATGTTGGCAATTTGATCTCTGGTTCCTCTGCCTTTTCTAAAACCAGCTTGAACATCTGGAAGTTCACGGTTCACATACTGTTGAAGTCTGGCTTGGAGAATTTTGAACATTACTTTGCTAGTGTGTGAAATGAGCGCAATTGTGCAGTAGTTTGAACATTCTTTGGCATTGCTCTTCTCTGGGACTGGAATGAAAATTGACCTTTTCCAGTCCTGTGGCCACTGCTGAGTTTTCCAAATTTGCTGGCATATTGAGTGCAGCACTTTCACAGCATCATCTCTTAGGATTTGAAATAGCTCAACTGGAATTCCATCACCTCCACTAGCGTTGTTCGTAGTGATGCTTCCTAAGGCCCACTTGATTTTGCATTCCAGGATGTCTGGCTCTAGGTGAATGATCATCTAGGTTTGTGACACTGTACAGGAGGCAGTGATCAAGACCATACCCAAGAAAAAGAAATGCAAAAAGGCAAAATGGTTGTCAGAGGAGGCCTTACAAATAGCTGAGAAAGAAGAGACGCAAAAGGCAAAGGAGAAAAGGAAAGATACACCCATTTGAATGCAGAGTTCCAAAGCATAGCAAGGTGACCGACTCCCCTTGTGCTAAAGCCACTCTCTTGGGTGACCCTGGCATATTTCTGACCTGGAAAAGAGAGAGATGTCGCAACTCCAGTGCCTATCTCACTAATGATATGACTGAGAGAAAATGCAGATGCCTCAAATGGAGCCCTATCAGTGACATTCTGGAAGCACTGCCACTCCCCGTAGAGCTAGCTTCAGGAGAGGCGAGTAACAGTTGCCAATTTCTAACTTTCCTTTATGGGAGTCTGTGTGCAGGACCTCACTTAAGTAAAACCAATTGGTTGATCCGGATACTGCGTAATGCCAAAGTATTAAAGTCTCAATAATTCATTATGATTAGAATGCAGACACGATGCCAGGTACACACAAGAGCAAGCTTTCCTCATCAGTGAGCTGCAAAAAGGGGCAAAGTCATCTACCCACAATGGGAAATGCAGAATCCCTGAGACATGTACCATGGAGAAGGGTAGGGGCAACTTCATTTTTATACATAACTACATCTTCCCATCAGAATAGCAGCATTATTATCAGCATTATAAATATTCCAACACACCTGTGAGCCTTGCAGCCCTTCAGCTCCTGATGCACCTTGAGGTCCAGGCGTGCCCGGTTCCCCCTGATGGATGAGTTTTCAGTGTTAAGATTCTCTTCACATGGTTCCCACATAGGTTTTCTCTTCATGGTACTAGTGCTCCAAGGCATGGTACCTGGAACTGTCCTGTCTGACTTGGATCGTGCCCCTCTAGGCCTGGGATTATACTCTTCCATGCTGTCTAAGGATTGAACTCCAGGTCATCGCTTACTCTAAGACAGAATTTCACTGCCTTGCAGTCGAAGCCCAGGGTGTGTCAACAGCAGGGTCTGCAGAAGTGCACAGGTCCCCTGTCTCCGAGGCGCTCATGAAGGAGGCTTGCCTTACTTTAGGTCTGTCCTATGTCTGGCAGCCTAACTGATGGGACACTGGATCCACGGGTTGGGAGGGCTCGTATCCAGGGCTCTGCTCTCCCTGCAGCACCCTTATCAAATCTAACTCATTGGCCCCACCTCCCATAGGGGACAGGAGAGAAAGGCTACTCACCAAGGCACCCTGGACTCCCCTCTGGCCTTCTCTCCCCTGGATCAGAAAAGACAGAGGGTTAGTGAGTGGGTGTCTAGATGGAGGCTCCTTAGCGGCAATCCCACCTCTCTTGCTCCTGACAGACAGAGTAACAGGCAGCTTGCAGAAACGACTTCCTCAAGCCACTCTCCAAAGACAGACTTACACACCAGGCACTTAATCACTAACTAACATTTGGGGGATTGATTGCAAACCAATCTAAAAGTCATTAGAGACTCAGCTCCAGGCTGACAACCCTGACAACTCTCTGGGAGGCTGTTTGGAGAATCAGATCATCCCAGAGCACCTGTCTGATGCCTACCCGCTCCGGCAAGTCCCACAAAGTACTGTCTGCTGATCAGAGGTTTCCTGCCTGAGCACAAGCTGTGCCATATCCTCTGCTCTCTGTCCCAGCCCCTGATCATATCTTAGGGGAGAGTGAAACATCATTACACACAGTGCCCCTCATGGGCCCAAGGGGTTAGACTCCACGGAATCCTCCAAGGAGGACATGGCCGATGGGGTCCAGGTGCTGGTACGATGCCACCATCAGGGTCGTCAGAGAAAAGCTGGTCTGAAGCCAAAATCCAGCTGCACGTCTCCAGAAGCAGCTCCACGTTGCCAGGGCAGGCTCTCCACCTAGTGGCTATCTCTGCTTTCCGGAGGATGGCTAAGCCAGAAGAAGATATCTGAGCCCCAGATCCTAACTTTTTTTCTGAAAAGCTATGATGAGGTCTGTCCTTATCCCTCACCTCCCAGCTCCGCCGCATTGAAGTTGCCGGAAGGACATCTCACCCATCAATCTACTTTGTGTGGTGATATGCAACTATGATTACTTCATGCACAAAACAAATACTTAAAAAAACTTTTCCCCTACATTTGTTTGGAAAGGTATCCGTGGAAATGACTGTAGAACAGCTGTTTTCTTTCAACTGCCCAGCTCCTGAATCTTCTTAGAATAAACCACCTGACCAGATATCGCCTCCACCGTGTTGGCTAACGATTAGAATTCCTCCAGCGAGGTTCTGCCGCTTGATTCAGGTACTCTTTGCTTATAAAGTGCAAATACCCGTTGAGAGAACCTGCCGTTTGTAATCTGTCAGCTGTTTGTACCTTGATGTGACTCACAGAACGCTGGACAGATGAAAGTGCAGAAGAAACAGTAAAGTTTGAAGTTCCTGTTTCATGATGTCGTAATTCTGTCTCCATTAAAAAGCAAGGATAAAATAACATTCATTCTGTATACAGACAGTGCAGCACAATGGTTACGGACGTGTCCTCAGAAGTCAGGGCTGTGAGCTCAGCCTTGCCCTCTGAAGGCTGGGTGGCACAAAGCAATAGCACAATAAACCTGAGCCTGGCTGGTTAGGAGTGAGACACCCTGGTTCAAACCCCAGCTCCAACATTCACTACCTATTCTAATCCTGGCCAGTTTGTCCAAGGTCCCTTGCTTTTTCTCATCTGTAAAATGGCTATAATTTCTACCTGATAGATTTGTTATGAGGATTAAACAAATTAGTATTTGAAAGTGATTTGAACTGGACCGGGCACAAATTAGGTGCTCTCGAAGTATAAATACTATTATCTATAAGCGTTCCTTGTGCCTGATGGGCCAAAGGCAACAGGCCTGAAGAAAAATGTGTTAGTCACTCAGGCATGTCCGACTCTTTGTAACCCCATGGACAGTAGCCCACCAGGCTCCTCTGTGCATGGAATTCTCCAGGCAAGAATACTGGAGTGGGTTGCCATTTCCCTCTCCAGGGGATCTTCCTGACCCAGGGATTGAACCCAGGCCTCCTGCATTGCAGGCAGACTCTTTACCATCTGAGCCACCACCAGGGAAGCCTGCAGATGGGCCTGAAACATGCTTTCAAATGGTCTGGTTCTTAGTACACAGATCCATTGCTTTCTCAAGAGCTGGGGCAACAATTTAATTTAAAAAGATTGACATTGTGTCACCCAAGAGGAGATGTCTTAGGTTTGCTTGTGTTTTTAGCATTTGTCATCCATTTAAGATCCTCTGACCATCAGAGAGAATTCTAGCCTTCACTGGGACGGTGAAAGAGAAGTAGAAAAGCCACTGCTTTATATCCACCCGTGTTGCCTTGTTTAATTCAAGAGAAAAGAGGTGAGAGGAGGAGACGGGCGGGGAAGCGGGTGGGGATGGCAGCAACAAGCTGAGCCTCCTGTCCATGAAGTGGCTTGGAGCTGATGCTTGGGTGTCCAAGTAGTAATCCTCTGACCGGCCCCAGCACCTCTTCTTTTAAGAGGTGTTGATTGATGGTGACTGCTATAAAGCTGTTTCAAACCAACAAGACTACATGTTTATCTTTAAGATTTATAGTATTTAGTTCATCTTGCTGATCTCCTGTTTCCTCTGATTAATTTGAATTATCTTGTGTGGAGAGGAGGGCAACGTCCCAAAGAATTTCACTAGTAGCATTGGGAGGCCTAAGCCATCCAACTGGAGACCTTTTCCCTTAAGAACTGAGTCAAAATAAACAAAGGCAGGAGGAATTAGAACATTCACCCATTATCTCTCCCAGAGAGAGAGGCAAAAGCCACAGCTTTCAAAGCGGCAGGACGATTCCAAATGTATAACAGAAAAGGAAGCCAAGTGTTTCCAAGTGTTCTCTTGACCAAAACTCAGGGCCAAATCTAGGATGCTGTACATCATGTCTTTTTATGATCTCCATCTGCGTGCACGATGAGCGGGTTTCTAACACATTATAAACATACTCTCTAATTTCAGTAGTCCACAAAGGGAAAGTGGTTTCTTGGTTGTTCTTTAAAAAGAAGGGGAAATCCAGCATTTCTGTTCTAGGCTTGCTATCACATGGGATGTTGTAAAATTACCTGCAGCATCTCAGGGTTGCCACTGGCTCAGCCCTAATCGCCAATGTTTGGTTTATTCAGGAAGAATTTATTAATATCTGTGATTTCTTTCCCACTGGTGATATACGAAGAGGAAGACGGTATATTTGAGGGTTAGTCGCTCAGTCATGTCGGACTCTTTGTGACCCCATGGACTGCAGCCAGCTAGGCTCTTCTGTCCATGGGATTATCCCAGGCAAGAATATTGGAGTGGGTTGCCATTTCCTTCTCCAGGGGGTCTTTCTGACCTAGGGATTGAACCGGATCTCCTGCATTGCAGGCAGATTCCTTACCTTCTGAACTACCAGGGAAGATACATATTTCTTAATGCTCTTTAAAAAGCTCAAAGATGCTGAGCTACTGGAGGAGGATTTTTATGTGAAAATCACTGGCTCTCCCCAAAGGCATTTAAAAGCTTCCAGAAGGTGGAAAGGGAAAACCACACCATCAGGGTGTTTCTCAGCCAGGAGCAACTTGCTCCCCATCACTATTCTCGACTGACATTTGGCAAGATCTGCAGACGTTTTTGGATGCCACAACTCAGGAAAGTGGTGCTACTGACATCTAGTGTGCAGAGACCAGGGATGCTGCAAAATATCATACGATGCATAGGAAAGCCCCTCAAAACAAGGAATTGTGAAAGTGAAAGTTGCTCAGTCGTGTCCAACTCTTTGCGACCCCAAGGACTATACAGTCCATGGAATTCTCCAGGCCAGAATACTGGAGTGGGTAGCCTTTCTCTTCTCCAGGGGATCTTCCCAACCCAGGGATCAAACCCAGGTCTCCCACATTGCAGGTGGATTCTTTAGCAGCTGAGCCACAAGGGAAGGCCAAGAATATTGGAGTGGGTAGCCTTTCCCTTCTGCAGTGGATCTTCCCAACCCAGGAATAGAACGGGGGTCTCCTGCATTGCAGTCGGATTCTTCACCAACTGAGCTATCTTGACCCCAAATGACAAGTGTCAAGATAGGACTCCTGGATCAGCTGACGGCAGGGACACATATTCTGAATGCCTCTGCGGCATCTTCAGGTGCTAAGGAGGGGCAATAAATGTCCATGGAGATACTCACCCTGCTCCCTCCGGAGCTAGGACTGCCTTGTGTCCCTTTCTGCCCGGTTCTCCCCTGGAAAGAAAATCGTTCCCGCAAGATCATGAGGCAAAAGATTCTGAAGAAGTGACAAGGGCATCAGCATAACAACATCAAGTACCATTAAACTGAGCAGATGCGTCCTGCCAGAACATTTCTGCATATTAACCCTCTTGGGCATACATGTATTAAAGAGGAAAACGATGTAGCAACATGCACGGCTATGACTGGTTTCCCCATATAATAATATCACCTGCCAGAAATGTGATGATTTTGCCCATAGAGATGTAAGCTACTACAGACATGCCTTATTTTAAGAAAATAAGGCTCTCTTAAACTTAGGCGTGATTGTTCAATTATAAAAAAGGGTTATGTATTTTACTAAATAATTAATTTAGACTTTAAAAAAGCCTCTGCTCCATAACAGAATTCCTCAACTCATATACATTAAATGGATCCAATTACTTGTCTTCCTTGTTCTCCTTTGGAGCCCTTTTGTCCTTTGATGTTATTGCTTTGTCCTGGATTACCCTAGAGGAAGATTGAAAAGGTACTTTAGAATCAAGAAATATCAGCTTTTTTTCTTTTTTCTCAAAATTGTACAATGTTCAAGAACTAAGCTAATCTGGGCTAAATAATGAGAGGTGGGAGAAAATTCTCCATATTTGAAACACAGTTTTTTTTTAAAGATGAAAGTAAATCTGAAGGAGGCTTAGTGATAAATGAGGAATTATGAGTGCTTGCTGAAGTTACAGTGGCTTTCCCTTCTCTGTACTGGTAGCGTCACTAATGCACCCACCCAAACAGGCTTATGCCACTCATTCAAAGATGTAGCAAGATGCCCCTATAATCAAGTCTGCGTTAGGGAATCTACAGGATTGAAAACTCAGTAAGCAAAATTATGGAAATTTCATTCCCAAAGGAACTTGAAAGTCTCAAAATGAATAAGTTGGAATTTTTGTTCCCATCTCTGTGTTTTTTATATATAATCAGCCCAGATCATATGCAGGCTTACCTCAAACAAATAAGCCCCAGTCAATACCTACTACACCTCTCCCAAGTCATGTGTTTACCTACAGGTTAGTGGAAACACAAGAGAAAAAAAGACAGGAAATGTGGAGTAACTACACAATTCAGGACCATCTGGGCCCCAGAAACTTACAGGATCCCCTGGGAAACCCTTCTCTCCATATCCCCCAGGGGGGCCTCTGGAACCTGGGCTTCCCTGAAAAAAAATAAAATAAAATGAGCTCCAAGTTAGCTTGCAGGAGGGTGTTAAAATATCAAGCGTTGTGGCATTTGGAGGGGAGAAAATCCATCAGACAAAATGATTCACATTCCTCTATCCCAGCTAGATTCCTTTCAGCCTCTCAAGCAGAACCAAGCCCAGTTTGAAACCTACGGTCAGGACTATTTATAATGAGGCCGAGAAAAGGTAAAAATTCTCATGGTCTAGCACCGCCCTCTAGAACCTTCTGCAGAGATGGAGAGGTTCTCCATCCACACTGTCCAGTACACTAGCCCCGGCCATACATGGCCGTCAAGCACACGACAGGAGAGCAGAAATCTTCATTTTAGTTAACTTGAATAAATCTGACATCCTGGAGCCAGAGCCAGGGTGAGACAAACAAGATACCAAGGGTACAACATTTGGGCAGGCACCCACTCTTATCACTCTGAGAAGAAGTGCTTCCTTAAATTTCGCATGCCAGGACCTCACTCCAGCCTGGACCCTTAATGTGTTGCATCCTTAATGTGTCTTTAGTCTGTTGCTTCATTTGGAGGCTTCAGCACTTCTCACCCTGATTACTACAGATCCACCTCTCATCTTTGCCTTGCATCTATGTCATCCCCAACACATCCTCCACGCTACTGTCATGGAATAGTTCTAAAATGCAAATTGGACTGTGACCTCCTTGCTTAAAATCTTTCTAAGGCTCCGCATTCCCAATGGCCACGATCCATCCCAAGACTGCTTCTCCTTGGCTCACCTGTGCCTTTCCCAGCTCTTCCCAACTCCTTTTGAACCCCAACTCCCTCCACCTGAACCCTAACACTCATACCAGGCAGAACAACTTTCAGGGCCCTCCCCCCCCCACAGGCCTCTGTGTCTTTGCTTAAATGGATGGATAAGAAAGTTTTGGTACATATACACAATGGAATATTACTCAGCCATTAAAAAGAACACATTTAAATCAGTTCTAATGAGGTGGATGAAATTGGAGCCTACTATACAGAGTGACTTTATTTTGGGGGGCTCTAAAATCACTGCAGATGGTGGTTGCAGCCATGAAATTAAAAGACACTTACTCCTTGGAAGGAAAGTTATGACCAACGTAGACAGCATATTCAAAATCAGAGACATTACTTTGCCAACAAAGGTCCATCTAGTCAAGGCTATGGTTTTTCCAGTGGTCGTGTATGGATGTGAGAGTTGGACTGTGAAGAAAGCTGAGCACCGAAGAATTGATGCTTTTGAACTGTGGTGTTGGAGAAGACTCTTGAGAGTCCCTTGGACTGCAAGGAGATCCAACCAGTCCATCCTAAAGGAGATCAGTCCTGGGTGTTCATTGGAGGGACTGATGCTGAAGCTGAAACTCCAATATTTTGGCCACTTCATGCGAAGAGTTGACTCATTGGAAAAGACCCTGATGGTGGGAGGGATTGGGCGCAGGAGGAGAAGGGGATGACAGAGGATGAGATGGCTGGATGGCATCACTAACTCAATGGACATGAGTTTGAGTGAATTCCGGGAGTTGGTGATGGACAGGGAGGCCTGGCATGCTGCGATTCATGAGGTCACAAAGAGTTGGATACGACTGAGCGACTGAACTGAACTGAATACAAAGTGAAGTAAGTCAGAAAGAAAAGCAGTAATACAGTAACGATGACCTTATATGCAAGAGAGCAAAAGAGACACAGATATAAAGAACAGACTTTTGGGCTCTGTGGGAGAAGGTGAGGGTGGGATGATTTGAGAGAATAGCATTGAAACATGTATATTACCACATGTGAAATAGATCACCAGTGCAAGTTCAACGCGTGAAGCAGGGCACTCAAAGCCTGTGTACTGGGACAACCCAGAGGGATGGGATGGGGAGGGAGAGGGGCTCAGGATAGGGGACACATGTACGCCATGGCTGAGTCATGCCGATGTATAGCAAAAGCCACCACAGTATAGTAAAGTAATTAGCCTCCAATTAAAATTTTAAAAGAACCGTTCCCTCTGTCTGGAATGCCCTCTCTCCACGTCTTGCTAATTCTTATTGATCTTAAGTTCAGGGATTATTTCCTCCAGAAAGATTTCCTGCACTCCCTCCCCACTGTTCTCCGGGCCCACACAGCTGCCCATAACATGATCCCAACCATGCCCTGCATTCCATTAGCTACTGATATCTCTGTCTTCCCAACCACACCAGAGGATCCCTGAGGCCAAGGACAGTCTGGTTCACCTCTGAGTCTTTTGTACATAACTCAGTGCCTGACACACGCCAGATATTCAAAAGTATTTGATAAATAAGTGAATCAGAACATAAAAGGAGAACTGTTTGGAACCAAGGAGGCACACATTAATGAGTGTTGAAGTGAACTGAAAATAAATAAACATATATATATATATATATCATTGTGATTTGCTATGTCAAGTCCACCAAAATAATTCTGTCCCTTTCTCTAGCTTTTTTTTTTTTTTTTTGGATGCAATAAAAACAAGTTGCTGATGGGCAAATGGATTTACTTGCATACTTCCGAAAAGCATGCTCACAGATTCAAGCCTTGGATCTTTCTAGCTTGGAAATTCCTGAAAATTGCAGTTACCCACTTGCCCCAAATGGCGATGCACCATCTATTGAGTGGCCATAGGCTTCACTGTATGCCAGTCAGCTGTCCCCTTTCTTCCTCATAACCTCTGACACACGACAGGTAAGACTGTCTCTAATGCCAAATTCTCCTCCTTTGATGTACGAAAAAGTGTTACCTGGGAACCTGGATCACCTTTTTCTCCCTTTTTCCCAGGAAGTCCACGAAAGCCCTGAAAGAAGACAAAGCAAACGAAATTCCCATTAAAGAGACACATCGATCCAATGATGGTTTTGTGGCACTTGAAGAAGAACGGCTTACCTCTTCCCCATCCAGTCCATCAACCCCATCATCTCCATGTTCTCCCTGAAAGACAGACAAGGCAGATCTTTGCCACCTAATGGGGAAACTAATCCCACTAGGAAGTCAAATTTGACTGAGAAGTAAACACACGTACCTTATATCCAGAAAGTCCTCTGGCTCCCTGTAAAAGATTAAATATCTCTTATTGGCATGTCAAAGACCGAACGTGGATTCACAGCCTGTTGGGGCGGGAAGGGGCTGCTTCCATTAAAAGTGACTGTGTATTCCTTTAGTACTTTTGGCTATACAGCCACAAAGAGGTTATGGGTGGAATTTAATTAATGCTCATAATTTCTTGAAATGACTAAAGAGACTTAATCTGCAGAGGAAGAAACTAACATATAATTAGAGACAGGGAAAGTGGGAGGAGGGATGGAGGAGGGAGGGAATGGAGGAGAGACAGAAGATGCCATAGGGAATTTAAAATGAAACATTTACCTTTTGACCCTGCTGCCCTGGACATCCTGCGCTCCCTCTGCTTCCTTGAGGTCCAATTTCTCCTCGAGTTCCCTAGGGAAAGGTACCCAAACAAATATCCATAGGGATTCTTTTGCCAGAAAGCTGCCAGCCATTTACTTTTCCAGAGTGAAGCCAGAACAGGGCATTCTGAGCTCCAGTTAAAGCAAACTCCTCTGCACACTGGTTCATTAACTCTGTGTTTCCCCTGGATTCAAACATTTTCCCTTCAGTGCTCCTGTACAGATCCAAGATCACGCTAACGTATGACGTGAGCTCAGTTGCTCCCCTACCCTCAACAGAAAGCACAGCCGAAGGTTCCCCTGACACATGTTGGCCTTGACATCCCTAACGAGCCTGGGAAAATCACCACGGCTCATGGCAGAGAAGCCATTGGTTCCAGGGGACAAGGGCTGAGCAGAAGCAGCTGATCAGAAGTGACACTGCCTCAAGCCAGTGCTCACAGGAAGGACTCCCCAGTTAAAGATCCCCCACATGAGAACACCCACACAGGGAAGAGCAGCCAAGGTCAATGGCCTGCGCGTCTCTCATTAGTCCAGCTTCTCCCAGGAAATATTTAAAATACAGGTCGGGGCTGGAATGGGCTTCTCTGCTGGCTCAGATGGTAAAGAATCTGTCTGCAATGCAGCAGATCTGGGTTCGATCCCTGGGTAGGGAGGATCCCCTGGAGGAGGGCATGGCCACCCACCCTAGTATTCTTGCCTGGAGAATCCCATGGACAGAGGAGCCTGGGGGGCTACAGTCCATGGGGTCGCAAAGAGTTAGGCATGACTGAAGCAACTTAGCACGCATGCACACACAAGGGCTGGAATAAAAGGAGTCTCAAGAGAAGAGCAATACTGTGTGTCCTGAGAGCTGGAGTCCCCGCTGTCTCTTTCCCCATTGCGTCCTGGGGGCTTGGCTCAGACCTGGGCGCACGGAAGGTGCTCGTGGCTTGCTGTGTGGATAAATACTAGCGATGAACTTAGTTCTCTCCTTCCCGGGAGGTGACGGGAGAGGCAATTTTCCTTTCACTGCTTTGCTTTCTATATTTTTACTGAGGATTGTTTGCAGGAAAAGCAGGAGGCCTCACCCATGGCCACAGATTGCTGAAAGTGAAAGCGAACGAAAGCAGCTCAGTTGTGTCCGAGTCTTTGCAACTCCATGGACTGTGGCCCGCCAGGCTCCTCTGTCCACGGGATTCTCCAGGCCGGAACACTGGAATGAGCAACCTTTCCCTTCTCCAGGGGATCTCCCCAAACCCAGGGATAGAACACAGGTCTCCTGCATTGCAGGTGATTGGAGGAACCAAAATGTTCCCACTGTCTGGACTCAGCCAGCTGCGGGCTCACAGTCCGGCAGTGGGTGATGCTCTTCTCACTCAAATCCTGACTGGCTCAGTCAGCTCCAGAACCCCTCCACAGGCACAGGGTGGGTAAACTATGGTCTTAGAGGAATTTATAAGTTGACAGACGAGGAAACCAAGGGTCAAGAACTTAACATATCTTATTAAGGTTTCACGTCTAGGTCAGCCTCGGGCCATCCGACGCTGGAGGCTGTACTTTTAATCACAACTTGCTATGCAGACAAGGGTTCTAAGCGGGTAGAAATGTAAGTTGGATACCTCCTGAACTTTCCCCATCCCAGTGGAGCCACCCAAGTGGTTTCCATTCCTCCAAATCCATTTTTATAATTTGATCGATGAACCAAGAGAGAGTTATGGTTTGGGAGTCAACGACTGAAGTTCAAAAGCCTTGTGCAGCTCAGGAGCATGACACCATATATGCGGGTGCTTTGCCTACTTTTCTTTCCACACTGGAGGCACCAGGCTGCCAGTCCAGAGAGACGCCCTCTCGGCCTTCACCATACGCGGGGGCAGAGGGAGGGTATCCAGTTCCCTGCTACCCCCAAAAAACGTGCCAGGCAAAACGTGGGTGAGTCTGCTCCCTTCTTTCCCCCAAAAGTAGATTCAGCAAGTGGCTCGTGACGCAGACAAAGGGAAGGGGGAAAAAAGCAGCCCATCCCACCCCTCAAACTACAAAAAGCATATAAACAAAACCCCACTATTCCTTCCGGAAAATAAAGCTTTTTTAATGGAAAAGGAAAGAGTGTGGTGGGCAGCGAGTCAGAAAAACTTACAGGCTCTCCGTCCTCTCCCCTGTGTCCTCTGCTGCCTTTCATACCTGGAAAGCCCTGCAGGGAAAGAGAAAAACCCACCTGAGTCATCCTTCATCAGCTCAGACCTGTTACGTTAGGCCTTTCGGGCAGGTCCCTCCCTCCAGCCTAGCTGTGGTTTTGCAAGTGCGGCTGTGAGTTTGGGGAGAGCCGGACAAGCGCTGGGGCTGGCTCTGGTCCTGGCTCTCAGCTCTGAAGCTCTCTGCAGAGGCGGCCCTCCCGATGCCTCCAGAAGGCTGGGTTTGGAGCCCCCACGTCCTTCAGGGCCAGGCCTGTGCCTGGGGGGTTGCATGGAGGTTGCAGTGTCCAGCATGACCCCTTCAGCAGGCAAACTGAGAACATTTCCAAAGACATCACTTTACTTTCTTCCTTTTTTTTTTGAGGACAGGAAGGAGCCTTCTCCCTATCAGCTCCATCTGCTACAATCTGCTGTCTTCTCTCCCTCTCTGTTTCATTATCTCCTGGTTTATTTTTGGCAAGGATTTCACTTGAGATTTGCTGCCTCACCCGCTAACCCAGATCCCCACTGTCTGCTCGGTACACTGGGAGGTTGCACTCTTGGAACAGAATTCTAGTCTCCAGCAACAAGAGGAAACGGTGCTAAACAAAACATCGCAACTCAGTAAAAAGTCCAGGGGAGGGCTAAATCAGGAGCTTGCGATTAATGTATACACGCTTCTGTGAATAAAATAAATAAACAATAAGGTCCTACTGGATAACATTGGGAACTCTACTCAAGATTTTGTAATAACCTACAAGGGGAAAGAGTTTGAAAAAGAATACACACACACGTGTATGAATCACCATGCTGTATACCTGAAATGAACACAACATTGCAAATCAACTGTGTTTCCACAAAAACATATTAATAAATTTATTAATTAAAAAATTTAAAAGAAGTCAGTAAAAAGGCTGAGATCAATTATCCTGTCACAAGGATGGACAGTGTGACCCCTGAGCAAGAATCATTTTTAAACCCTTCAAATAAACCAGACTCCTTTTCAATGTGAGATCTAAAATGCATTTGAAAAAGTGCATAAAAGTAAATAGACTATAAAGGTACAACTCAATTGTTATGAAGCAAATATCAGTGTAACCACTGCCCAGGCCAAAAAATAGGACATGGCTGATACCTACACTTAGCAGCTACCCCAATTACAAAGCCGTCCCCACCCCCTCCCTGGGAACAGAAGCTTGCTTTTATGATGATATTTCCAAGTCTTTGAAAAATACTTCACTACTTAATTATTCATCCCTAGATAGAATAACTATAGGTTAGTTTTGCCTGTTTGTAAACTTTTTATAAATCCGTCATACCATATGCACTTTTCTGTATTTTGCCTTTTTTTTGGCCATTATTGTGTTTATAAAATTTATACCTGTTGTCATGTGTAGTTATAGTTCATTCATTTCCATTCCCCTAGAGCATTTCACTGAATTAAAATACCATGATACATATATGATATATTTATATATCATATATTTATTTATGCTGTTGCTGTGTAATTCATTTTTTAAGGGCAAGGCTCTGCAAGGCTACACTCTTTTTGTAGTTCAATCATGACGCATTGTTGATGAAGCAAAACTTTCCCCACCATTTCTAACACCTCTTGCCACCTTTCAAACTGTCTAAAGTTCAAATGAAAGAGGAGAGCGAAAAAGTTGGCTTAAAGCTCAACATTCAGAAAACGAAGATCATGGCATCCAGTCCCATCACTTCATGGCAAAAATGGGGAAACAGTGGAAACAGTGTCAGACTTTATTTTTTTAGGCTCCAAAATCACTGCAGATGGTGACTGCAGCCATGATATTAAAAGACACTTACTCCTTGGAAGAAAAGTTATGACCAACCTAGATAGTATATTCAAAAGCAGAGACATTACTTTGCCTACTAAGGTCCGTCTAGTCAAGACTATGGTTTTTCCTGTGGTCATGTATGGATGTGAGAGTTGGACTGTGAAGAAGGCTGAGCGCCAATGAATTGATGCTTTTGAATTGTGGTGTTGGAGAAGACTCTTGAGAGTCCCTTGGACTGCAAGGAGATCCAACCAGTCCATCCCGAAGGAGATCAATCCTGGGATTTCTTTGGAAGGAATGATGCTAAAGCTGAAACTCCAGTACTTTGGCCACCTCATGCGAAGAGTTGACTCAATGCAAAAGACTCTGATGCTGGGAGGGATTGGGGGCAAGAGGAGAAGGGGACGACCGAGGATGAGACGGCTGGATGGAATCACGGACTCGATGGACGTGAGTCTGAGTGAACTCTGGGAGATGGTGATGGACAGGGGGGCCTGGCATGCTGCAATTCATGGGGTCGCAAAGAGTCGGACACGACTGAGCGGCTGAACTGAACTGAACTGAACTGAAAGTCTAAATTGCAAAGCCAAGGAGCAATACCCCAAAGTCTACATAAGAAAAAAAAAAAGGAGTCATTCTTAATAGTAGAATCAAAAGTGAGTCTTCTGAACCCTCCTACACTGTTGGTAGGAATGAAAATTTGTGCAGCCACTATGGAAAACAAAACAGCATGGAGGTTCCTCAAAGAACTAAAAATAGAATCATCATACAATTCTGTGATCCCACTCTTGGGCAAATATCTGAAAAAAAAAAAAAACCCTCTAATTTGAAAAGACACACACTCCAATGTTAAAAGCAGCACTGCTTACAATAGCCAAGATATGGAAGCAACCCAGATGTCCATCGACAGAGGAGTGGGTAAAGAAGATGTGGTCTATTTATACAATGCAGTATTACTCAGCCATAAAAAGAATGAAATAATGCCAACTGCAACAATGTGGGTGGACCTGGAGATCATCATATGAAGTGAAGTAAGCCAGACAGAGAAAGTCAAGTGTCTTATGACATCATGTATACGTGGAATTTAAGAAATTATACAAATGAATGCAGTTACAGAACAGAAATAGACTCACAGACATAGGAAACAAACCTATGGCTACCAAAGGGGATGGAGGGGAGGAATCAGCTAGGAGTTTAGATTAGCAGAGACACACTGCTATATATAGAACAGATGAGCAAGTTCCTGCTGTAGAGCACAGGGGGCTAAACCATAATGGTTTATTATAGGCTTATGGAAAAATAATGTGTGCATGTGTGTATATGTGTATATATATGTATAACTGAATGTATATCTATCTGTCTATATATATATATATGTGTATAATTGAATCACTTAGCAGTATAGTAGAAATTAACACAACATTGCAAATCAACTATACTTCAATAAAATAATTTTTTTTTTAAATGTGAGCCTTTGTGATCTGGCTCCCACCCCAGAGAAGTCATGCGAATGGCCCAGAGTAATTGCCTCAGCATCAAGGGAAGGCTGCAAACCCCGCTGCTCAGTCTCAGTCTCATCCATACCAAATCAAAGCCCATGAGGCACAATAGCATCACAGCTGAATGGTACCTGGGAGGCTTGTGGCCCTCGGATCCCCTGAGGTCCTGGAATCCCTGCGCATTTGCAAAACTTACAGCAACATGTCCTCTCTGCAATGTTCCCCTGGGAAAAAGGAAAATGGAGTGAGAAACCGCGGTGTGGAAATTCATCACATAAGAACTGAACTGGCGTAAATCATAATTCACCACCTATAGCCCAACCTCTCTCGTTGGGTGAGGGACTAAAGACAGTAAGAGGGTTTTGGGGTTTTTTTTTAACCTTGAAGAGAAAGCATCAGGTTAGCAATTGTACTGGCAACATACCTTCTCCAAGGAAATGACCTCTATTTATAGAAGGGGCACTCACCACACAGATGACCACTGGCTGGCTCCTAGTCGACAGGCTCTTGTTTCTTGGGATTTCTGCAGCAGAAACTGCTGGGGCTTTTTTATTTGATTACGGGTTGATTGGGTTTTTAGTTCCCTCAGCTTTCATTTGGTGAGATGACAAAGGATGAAAGGTCACGGGGAAGCAAAAACCAGTGCTCTGGGCTGTCACGCTTTTTCACAGGTACTGAACTTAGGGCAAACTAGGGAATCTTTGAGAATGCTCATCAAGATTCCAGGCTTGTTCCCAGGGCATTTTATAAAAGATGTATCTATTTATTTTTGGCTGCGCTAGGTCTTCATTGTCGCGGGCTTTCCTAGCTGCAGCAAGCAGGGGCTACGCTGCAGTGTGTGGCTTCTCATTGTGGCGGCTTGTCTTGTTGTGGAGCACAGGCTCTGGGAACTCAGGCTTCAGTAGTTGTGGCGCATGGGCTTAGCTGCCCTGAGGCATGTGGAATATTCCTGGTACCCATGTCTCCTGCCCTGGCAGGCAGATTCTTAACCACTGGACCACAGGGAAGACCTCCCAGGGCATTTCGAACAACGTGGGGTTTTTGTTCAGCAGCTCACCAGATACTGTGATAGCATACTGCCCAGTTCCTTCATGCCAATGGTCAGGTGAGTCCTGTAGTCAAATCCTTTTCCAAATTCAAAGCTGGAAAACTCGTCATGAGCGGTTGCATCTAAGGACACTACCAGCAAAGCATCAAGTCCTAGGCAGCAAAAAAAGTGGTGATAAAGCCCAAGGAATCACACCCCCAAAAGAAGGAAAGCCCATCTTATTTCCTTTCAGTGAACATGTCAGAATCAGAAAGAGGGCGGAAATAAGAGAAAGAAGTGCTCTTGACACTGAAGAACCCAACAGCGGCACTGCCTGCGTCTTTTGTACACACGTGAGGCACGGTTCCACTTCAGCATGACCTCTAAGAAATCTTACACAAAAGCACTAGCAGAAAACTGTGTTTAATACCTCGCCACCAGTCCTAATGGAGTTCTTGGGCATTTGAAAGCAGTTTTTAAGAAAGGGTATTGCCTATCTTCAGAATTCTTCTGAATGTTTTTTAACACGGTAGTTAGTAACATATTTTTTCTCACCACTTTAAAAATTGAAGTATTGTGTAAAAAATGTAGTGTTGTGTTAGTTTGGGGGCACAGCCAAGTTACTCAGTTTGATATGTATACACACATAGGTTGTTCTCAGATGCTGAATATATTTCAGTATCTGTGCTCTACAGAAGGTCCCTGCTGTTCATCTGTCTTATGCATAGTTGCGCACGTGTTAATCTCAAACTCCTGATTTATCTCCCCCACCACTATCCCCTTGGATAACCATACGTTTGCCTTCTATGTCTGTGAGTCTATATCTGTTTCGTAAATATCTGTCTTTCTCTCTCCGACCTACTTCACTTGGGCTTCCCTCGTGGCTCAGCTGGTAAAGAATCCGCCTGCAATATGGGAGACATGGGTTCGATCCCTGGGTTGAGAAGATCCCCTGGGGAAGGGAAAGGCTACCACCGTCCAGTATTCTGGCCTGGAGAATTCCACGGATGGAGGCAAGGGTAATTAATGCAGGGGGATACAGAAGCCCAGCACTCTTGCCTGAAGTGTACAGCCTGCGCTCCAGAGTCCCTCGGGAATCAGACCAAGGTAATGACTTCATGGAGACACGTCCTCGTCCACAACCTCCACTTCTCTTCGCTGCTTCTCTCTCTACCTCGGTAAGCCATGCACACACAGGTTCCTCTCCCAGATGCAGCTTCTAGGGAGCCTAAGACACTTCCTGTTGTGTCTGATTTTCCATCGGAAAGACTGCATCACAGATTTTGAAAAGCACTCCTTGCTGCTCCTCCCCTGTCCATGTCATAGTTTCAGATGAGCTGGGAGCAGAAATGGAGCATCACAGGCAGAGACAGCAAGTGTCTTAGGTTCCCTAGAAGCTGCATCTGGGAGAGGAACCTGTGTGTGCGTGGCTTACCGAGGTAGAGAGAGAAGCAGCGAAGAGAAGTGGAAGTTGTGGGCAAGGATGTGTCTCCATGAAGTCCTCGCCTTGGTCTGATTCCCGAGGGGCTCTGGAGCGCAGGCTGTACACTTCAGGCAAGGGTGCTGGGCTTCTATAGCCCTCCGTATTAAGGACCCTTGCCTCCATCCATCAGGTGGAATATGTTATAACCCCAGCCTCCCCTCCCAGAATCAGGTCGCTGGTCGGGTCAGTCACAGGCACCGGGCTACAGAAGGTCACAGGAATAAGCACTTGACTGTGGCATCTGCAGTATCTGGGGGATGCGTGTGTGGTCAAGAGGGGCTGGGCAGGGCACCAGTGGCATTTGCCTCAAGGGGCCGGGCAAACCCCAAGTTCCAGAGCACTCGCGTAGGTAGAGACTTGTTTAGCACATCCCCTGCTTCATCATTTGCATTTTCAATTTCAAGTTTACCTGCTTCCCTGAGCCTGTCCGATTGATCTTCAAGCATCATTTTACTTTCACCCCCAAGACCATCTGAAAAGATGAGCAACACCTGGAGAAAGAGGAAAGCGTAGAATGGGATGACTTGAGAACAAAGCATATAACTAGGAGGGAGAAACTAACGAAAGGACATGGAGATGGGAGCTGGAACGTGACTTGGTTACCTTTCCTTGGGATGTAGACACATTCTCAAACGTGTCCCACATGGACTGCAGGAACTGCGCGTTCAGGTGAGTCGGCCCGTCGACGGTGACTTGCAGGAGGCTGTCGTATATTGTTTGCTGGTAGATTTGGAACTTGGCAGGGACATTCTGGCCACTGTTCACCTTAAAGGCCACGCTCACCTGCATCTCTGCACCTGCCCCACAGCTGACGCCCCTGATGGAGGTGATGTCCTCTAAGATGCCTGGGAGGTATGATTCCAGCCGGGGGTGGCCGTGGAACAATGGCTGGCCCGGCAGGTGAGTGGAAATGTCGAAGCCAACCACAATGTCCAGAAAGCAGTCTGGAGACCAAGGAAAACAAGGCCACATTAATGACCAGCCAGGAGTAAGGAAGGGCAGAGGGTTCTGAAAAGGTAGAGCATTGCAGTCTAGGGCTGGAGGGTCTCTAGGACCCAAAACTGTCTCATAAGGAGGATACTAGCTGCTGGGTCAGCATGCAATACAGGTGTTTCTTCTGCCCCCTTTCAAATGTTACACGTTTCAGTGGCGATTTGAAGTCTAATCCTGGCTTATTCTCAGGCTGGCGTCATGTGTGTGTGTGTGTGTGTGTGTGTGTGTGCGTGTGTGCTTGCATATTTTCTTCATTTAATGAGGACATATTATGATTAATATAATTATAAAATATAAAATATTTGGATCGTTCTTAGAGTTTACTTAGTCCAGAGGCCATCAACTCAGTCAGCAACAAAGGACAGGAGGGTCATGTTATCAAGTCAGGTGGGCAGTGGGTGAGAAAGTGAACGCAGAGCAATGACCCATCTGTTCACCATTCACTTCCAACTGAGAGTCGCCATGTGGGAAAGGGGGCCCAGTCCGGTCACACTGTCTGATTTTTTCAGAGAAGCCTGAAATCTACATTTTAATGCAAAACCTAGAGTCTGTAAATACTATCAACTAATTTCACGAGATCACAACACCAAGTAGGACAAACTCAATTCAGCAGCGAGATGCTATTTGATCAGCCATGACCCTGTCCAGTTGCCCGTCTTACACACGAGGAGATGGTGAGGCAGGGAAGCTGCTGCTGCTGAGCCAGAGCCGGAACCCTGGCTTTCTGATTCCAGTCCCAGAGTCCTCCACCACTGTCATCTGCCCCCAGTGCGCACCCCACCAGACAGCTTGGAAAAACCAATGTGGTTTGTAAAAGAACTGGCTTCCATCATAGTAAGTCTAGAAACAGAAGACCTGTGGGGAATTTCTGCTGTTGCACAAATTCCACAAAATACTATCCTTCACTGATGCTCTGTCCTCCCAATCTCCAGTCCCAAGTGTACAGAACCTGAGTCCTGCACACAGCTCTCAGCTGGAGCTGAAGAATGACATCCCCATCAGATGGACCACAGCTCTGCATTTATTTTCTTCAGTCCCAGCCCACATGACTCACTTCCATGATGCACCTGGCCTTTGTAGCCATCAGCCCCGGTGACCTTTGGAAAGTAAATAATCCCCAAGGCCAGTTCAAATCTTTCCTATGTTATGATTACACGAACGCCATCATTCAAAGAAGAAAATGTACCAGACATGTGCCGATACAGTTGACACAGACAAACACGTACACAGATGTGCACACACACTCACACATACTGAGTCCCTTACAAGATGGTTCAACAAATTAAAATAGGAAAAAGTAAAATCAGCAAATTTTACTTACTTCCTGTGGGATGCAGGGAATTGCTCTGGGACTTCCGGAAGCAGAGAGGATAGAAATAGAAGGCTGAGTTCCAAGTGTTGCAAAGAATATAATCCCTGGATTGTAGTGGAGGAGAGGGCTGACCCGGGCACACAACCCAGGGCGTCCTCTGGCCTCTGAACCCTTTCCCCTGCCTCTGAGGAAGGCTGGCCAATCCCAGACTTTTGGAAACAGAGGAGACGCCTATTCTCATTGCATATTATTCTAAACCACCTCCTGTTAGGTTCGCCCAAAGACACCATGGGAAATGGAAACCAGGAAGCTGCAATCAAACAGAAGCAAAGAAGGAGCAAAGAGCACTTACTGGTTTCCCCGCAGCTCTTGCAGATTTCACGGACCATTCTTTTTTTCACATCCACATTCTTTAATTTGTCAAAGTCTTGAAAAGTGATGATTTTTTCAGAACTGCCCGTTATCGGCAGGAGCTGTTCCCTGTAAACATCTCCGATGCCCAGAGCCAGAATGCAAATGCCAGCTTCTCTCAGGGCCTCCACTGCCTTTGACACATCATAGCGGGGAGCCCCGGATGTGATGATCACCAAAGTCTGGGGGACACCCGCGTTCTTCCTGCCGCCAGCGGACGGATCAAACATAACGCCCACTTGTCTCAGGGCCAAGTCCATCCGCGGAAGGCCCTGGCTCTTGGTGATAGCTTGAATCCGAGACTTCCATTCGGTTTTAGTCAGAGAGTTCTGTAACTCGATAATTTCTTGGTAGCGGCTCCCAAATTGGGCCATCCCAATTTTCATCCTCTGAGACGGAATGTCAAAATTATCAATTAAGTCTGACAAGAAAGTTGTCATGGTAACAAAGTCTGAATCAGACACCATGTCAGAGCCATCACAAAAGAAAATCACATCAGCTTCTGGAATGTTACAGACTGCAATTGAAAAAAAAATAAATCACTGATTGTCCTCAACAACCATTCTAAATTTTCCCTTCGCTCAAATATTTAATTGCTTCCACTAAATCCTCACGGTCGTGGCAAACTGAGACAAGATAACAGATGAGAGATCACAACTGGCCCTCAAAGAGAAGAGAAAGTAGTGGTGAGGAAAAGGTTAATAGGCTTTGTTTCAAATTTAATAATTTACATGATACATCTGAAAGGACACTGAAAGCTACTCTGAGAAAGGAAGGAAGAAGTTTGACTAGGTTGACTATAGTCATTGAAAGGTCATTGCAAAGGCCTGAAATCCATTCAACACTCCCATACCGGAACATCCACCCAAGCTGAGTGCCACTGTACTCAAGTGCCATTAGTAATTCTGTTTTTATTAATGCCACCACTTTACATTTGTGCTGAAAATTATCATTTTAAAAATGTGTTTAGCATACTATAATGGTTAATATTCATGACTGCCTTATGAGGAATTATTCTGATCTTAGGTAGAGAAAAGGAATCCAGTGGTTACGGCGCCTCAGAATAGGCAATCACTCTGCAGTAGAGCTGGTATCTGGATCCCTTTTATCCTTAAATCCATCACTTTTTTCTACTACAAATTGTTTTAATAATATCATAGCCCAAATATTGAAATTTCATGGGCAAGTGCTAGTCAACATTGGTTACAGGGTCATCTTTCTGAAGTCCCATGTGACATGACCCAAAATGAGGAATGATCTTTACGCTCAGCTTCCATCAAACGCAAAGGCTGGGATGGGGCTGTACTAAAGTGCTCAGTGAAGGTAACTGGGATGACAGGGTGTGCATCACGGACTTCTTTTCCCTCTTCTGCTTCCCCCTCTTTCCTTCAGAGCTGTGCCCCCCTAATAAACATCTTGCATCCAAAAGTTAGACTCTATTATCACAACATCTATCTCAAAACTCCGTCTCGACACCTACCTCCAAAAGTAGGTGTGGGAGATGAGAAGAAAGCAGTCCACAAGGAAAAGACTCTAGTCCTACTAATAGTCCTAGATCTGGTGGGGATCCAGTGATAAATAAGAGTCCCAGCCTGCCCAGTGAACTCAGTCTTGTTACAAGGACAAATAAGGAAGCAGTAAGCATGTGTTAGATGCGACCATCAGGAGAAAGAGAAGGCGCAGGAGTCAGGGGACACAGCAGGGGCACTGACGTGTGCCGGGTCAGAAAACTGGCAAAGAAAATCTGAAAGGTGGCAAGCAAGCCAGATGCAGCCAGGGGAAGCCGTAGGCTGGGGTGTTTGTGCTGGGTAAGTGATGCGCGCGAAGATGCAGGGACTTCAGGATGACTACAGAGGCTGTGAAGCAGGGGGCAGTTGAGGTTGGAGAGGTCGGCAGGACCTACTTGGAACTCGGGAGTTTAGAAATGGTAACCTGCGGTAACCTGCAGTGACATAGCCCCGTCTGTATCAGAAAGATGCCTTGGGGACAGTCATGTTTTCTTAAAGAGGATACCCACATTCTGTATCTGAAACCAAGAATCTGAATTTATTGCTTACTTAAGTACAGTAGGGTTGTGGAGATCAGACGTAGTTTTACTCAGCCCAGCAAATGCTGGTCTGACACAAGATTTGGGGGGAGGTTTTGTTTGGGGTTGGATGATTTCACAGAGAAGGGAGTGGGTTAATGTCAGTGGACAAACCACGATTTGTGTTGGAAACAGAAGTAGGTTTCAAGCTAGTAGAGAGGAAGGAAGGGAGGTGGAAAGGGAAAAAAGAAGGAAGTTGGGGAAAGGGAGGGAAAAAGAAAGAAGAAAGGAAGCTAGCTGGTTGGTTGATGTGTTTGCCATGTGGGGAGGACCAGGCCAGGACCTGGGAAGGATTCCAGGCTTCCAAGGAGGCACAGTGACCCTCCTAGAGGGCAGGTTGATCCCCGCTGCTTTTAGGTCAGGTGGCAAATCTCACCCCTTGCTCACTCAGACATGATGCCTCCAGCTTGCCCTGCCCCGGGGGTATCTCCTGGTTCAGCTCTGACCCCTTCCCTCCTGGTTCCTGGAAACTGGTCTCTGTTATCCCATTCAATCCCACTCCTGGCCTTGATTCAGAAAAGCTCACAGCCCTGGTTGGACTTCCCGTGGTCCTACAGGGTGCTGACAATCCCATTTAGAGGGTCCTGGAACTTTGAAAACAAAAGTCTATCTGTTTAAAGCATGAAACTTTCCACTTGAGCTTGGCCTGAACCTACTACAGAGTAGTTCCCTGGGGCCGTCAAGCAAACGCGCAGCACAGGCAACCACGAGATGGGGACAGCTGACAGGGCCCTGGGAAGAGCGAAGGAAAGGACAGAGAGGCCTGACAGCAAGGAGGCTTCTGCAGGCTTCTCCTACAGCGTCTTCAGTACAGCAGCGAGGGACCTGCAGATCTTGCTGCATCAGGAATGCATTTCTCTCAGAGACGAGAAAACTGGGAACCTGAGTGGAGGAACGTTCAGCCCATGCCATCTGGATGACGGGAAGCCAAGCGTAATCACTTATTTATTTATTTGCGTAAACTTGTACTGCTACGCCAACTTTAAAAGCACAACTCACCCTCTTGCGAGTTGTTACACATGCTGTCTTGCAGAGGCAGGTAAATATCTTTCAGTTTGTCGAAACCACTGACATGGATGGTGTAGTTTTTATCCCCCGCCATGGTCTCCAGTTCCACTTGGTCGGCCGCGCCTACACCCACTGCGTAAATGATGACGCCTTTGCTTCTTAATTTTGAGGCCGCCGCACCGAGCTGATCTCTGTCGTGAGATTTCCCATCTGTGATAACGATCAGCATCTGCCTCACGTTTTGCTTGATGCGGCTGCCGTGTTCCTCGGTGAACAGGTCGTTGGCGCGCTCCAGAGCCTTGGCGGTGTAGGTCGTCCCCGCGGTATCCCTGCGCCTCCTCAGATGCTCGACGATGGCTGGTCCACTCGAGTACTTGTTGAGGTAGAAAAGAACCTCGGGGTCATCTGAGTATCTGAGCGCGCCAAACCGCACACGGTCCAGGCCCACGTCTGATTTCTTCACCAAATGGACGGTGAGGTTGATCATCCTTTCTTGGTCCTCGGCGCTGATGCTCCCTGAGTGGTCCAGCACGAACACGACATCTAACTGCTGGATCCGTTTACAATCTGAAAGCAGAAGAGAGCGGGCGGGACAGACTTTCGCAGTGCGTTCTGCACAGACGCCTAGAAGGGAAACCAGCTATGTGTGCCTCGTGCCTCTCACGTGCCAGACACCTCACCGCTCTTAGGGATGGCTGATGCTGCTTTAAAGAGAAAAGAAACTTCAGGCTCAGAGATGTTCGCCTTGCCCACATCACGATGCTAAGGACACTGGCGCTCCCATCTATGATGATCACATAGGAGCGCTCCTAACTCCGTGATCAGATCAGCGCTTCTCACACCTCCCTACTGTGTTCTGCTAAACCTCTCAGGTCGTTTACAGCAACGTTTGCTAAAAAGCAGGCTTTCACCTGGAAGGGAAGCCAGGAGGTGAGTCAGTGTCGTGCAGTGGTGAGCCACGACCGGTTCTTGCCAGACTGGCCTGCATTTTTGAAGGGCCCGGGGCTCAGTGTACAACCTTGGAGCTTCTGTCTCACCCCTTCAGGCTCCAGCTGTCGCCTCAGCTTCTGGTAGATAAATTTGCCCCTGTGTTCCATGTCTCTTCACATTTATCTGTGGCCCTTCCTCTGACCTTCCCAAGCTGGAGCCCAGAAAATCCCACACAGGGGAAGAGCTAAGGCGCTTGTCACCACACCCTAGCGCCGAGCCCTCCTCCTCCTTAGAAGCCAAGCACTCACTCTGGGTGGGCCTCCAAAGTATGGGCTTATTTCTACTCTTTTCCTCCCCTGAGTAGCTTAAGCACATGCTTCCCAATGGTTCACCCTCTACCTGCCAGTCTTACCTCCAATCCTTATTTCTGGCAGTGAGATCTCCAAATTTTCAAGGATCATCCATTGCAGACGAGCCCAGGCCATGTAGGAAGAATGGCTCGCCATGATTTGGCAATGAGTCATAACTCAATACATATGTATGAGTTGACTTGATACACATTTATAAATTTACCTGATAAATTTATAAACTGAATGTACAAGTCAGCTAAAATTCTACCTTATGCTATAGACAGGGCCTCCACAAACATGACATTTCCCAATGAAGAAAGAACCCTTTGGATTTCAAAGGTGGGGCTGTGGCCTTACTGTGAGCCCTTCTTAGAATGTCTCCACAATCCCAAGAGTTTGGGAATTACTGCCATTCATGGAGGAAGAAGAAAAATTCCAGTTAAGCCTTTCCAAGAGAAATCTTAAGGCCATTGCCTAAAGCTCAGTTTATAACTAAGAGATCTTACTTGTTAACCTTCTGAAATTTTCACACACAAAATCCTGAATAACAAAGTCCAAAGGAGGTTTCTATTGCCAAAGGAACAACATACAACAAACTGACTAATGTTTTGGTTTGTTCTATTAGCTGTGGCCAAAACACAGATAACAACAGCACGTGATAGATTTAAAAGTACTGGTGGTGTTGGCCTTACATGTGAATTTACAGCAAGTTCTGACACAAGTCATTAAAATTGATGGGCTCACACCTAAGGTTGCTTAATCCAATTTGAAAAGCACTATAGTTTGTCAGATAAAAGTGATGACTCCAAGCGATCACTTTAAGGAAAAGTAACAAATTAAAATTTTCCAAAAGGATAGGTATATGAACAGGCAAATGGAAACTACTTAGCTGAGAGAGGGTACGAAGACTAATGTAAGGAATAAAAATATACACTGTATCTTTAAAATACAAAGAAGGTGCAGAGTTGTGCTTTGGATACTGGACTTAATTTAACTGAGAGGAAGATGGCTGTATATTTCTAATTACACATTCTTACATGTACATCCTTAACAGTGGTTATAGGTAGCCAGGAAACGATGTGGGAGAATCATTTGGGATTAAAAATTGAGTGGAAAATCTAGGTATACAGGTATTAAAAAGCTGGAAAGTTAATGTAAAATTCTGAGACCTCCTTGGTATACGTGGCTTCCCGGTGGCTCAGCAGTAAAGAACCTGCCTGCAATGCAGGAGAAGAGGCAGGAGCTGCAGGTTCGATTCCTGGGTTGGGAAGATCCCCTAGAGAAGGACATGGTAACCCACTCCAGTATTCTCTTGGTATACCTATTTGAAGTCATTAAAATCAGACTATATGTTGCAAAATTAGCAGACAAAACTGTTATTCTGGAATATCCCTGGGTATTTCACATAAGTATACAGCCACATAGCATAAATAAGACCAACACTTAACACCAAAGTGCAGTTAGAGGCCAAGTCTTGAGTCCAAGTCTCTGTCCACCCCACTATAAAGCCAACAGCTTGCGTCCTGAAGGATAAGAGGGTCACTTACCATGAAGAGCACACACGCGGAAGATGAGTTTACTCTCTATTGCCTTTAGATCATCGAAGTTCTCAACGTGGAAGATCAGGCTGCCATCCCCACTGATCTCCTCCAGCTGAGTCCTGTTGGCCCCGTACACCCCCACGGAGAAGATGACCACACCTTTGTCCCGAAGAGCTTTTGCGGGGTCTCTCACATCGTCCTGGGCTTCTCCATCAGTGATAAGGATGAGAAACTTTTTTACCATTGCACGGCCCCCCTTGGACTCGGTGAAGTATGGATCCACAAAGGTTATCGCGCTTCCAGTCAAAGTTCCCTGGCTGATGGGGGTCATGCTGCCTATTGCATCAGAAATTTCTTTTCGTGTAAAGTATTTGTCAAGCTGGAATTCTTCCTTACTGTAATGACTGAATTGAACAACACCAACTCGGCTTCTGTCTCCACCAATCTGAATCTTCTCTAACAGGTTTTTCATGAAAGTTTTCATTTTCTCAAAATTTTCAGGTCCTATACTGCCAGAACTGTCCACCAGAAACAGGATGTCAGCCTTCATGCCTTCACATCCTGCATGTAATCAAAAGGGCCAGAAATACACCAGGTTGGCATGGTCATCAGAATATGTAAGAGACAGTAAAGCAGAAATAAACACGTTAATCAGTAAATACCAAAAATTAACTCAAGCAACTGCCACTGCATTTGAAAACTTTATCTGCTTCTTTTGTAGTAGTCTGCTGACTAGAACCCTAAATCAAAAATTCATTGAAGATTATCTAAAAATTTTCAAAGAAGAAATGCAATTTCTAAAGTATATATCCATTCCCTCACTTATACATGCATGCATTATACACTTATTCATAATTCATAATTCTTGAAGTGTATGAAATGGAGAGCATCGGGCCATGTGTTAAGGATGTAGTGGTGATCAACAAAGAAAGTCAGAGATAAGTAATCAATTTGGGGCACTAATATGACTAATATTTCAGGGTTTTATGTGTATTCTTGAAGCACAAAATTCTAACCCTAACCTTTATATAGCATTTTTTCTGGGATAATTTAAAGCAATTAAGAATATCAATATTAGAAATTGGGGTGAAAAGTTTTTACTAGAGATAAAATAAGTACATTAGTAAGCACATATCTATTCAACAGGGACTATTACTTTATTTATACATAAATTGTGTTGATATGGACTGGCAGTGGGCATATATATGCATATATATGGTGGCTCAGATGATAAAGAATCTGCCTGTAGTGTGGGAGACCCAGATTTGATTCCTGAGTCTGGAAGATCCCCTGGAGAAGGGAACAGCTATCTACTCAAGTATTCCTGCCTGGAAAATCCCATGGACAGAGGAGCCTGGTGGGCTACAGTCCATGGGGTCAGAAAGAGTCAGACATGACTGAGTGACTAACACTTGTACTTCCACCTCATACATATCTGTACATATATACACACACAGATCAATTTCTATAAGCCATGAAAAAGTGCTATTAACTCATATGTGTGTGTGTGTGTGTGTGCATGCTCAGTTGCTTCAGTCCTGTCTGACTCTGAGACCTTATGGACTGTAGCCTGACAGGCTTCTCAGTCCATGGGATTATCCAGGCAGGAATCCTGGAATGGCTTGCCATGCCCTCCTCCAGGGGATCTTTCCGACCCTGGGATGGAATCCATATCTCTGGCATCTCTTGCATTGAAGACAGATTCTTTACCATTGAGCCATGTGGGAAGCCATGTGTGTGTACATATATATATTTACATATGTATACACACATATGCACCATAGTACACATATATAGTTTATATATATAGCATAAATTGTAAGCACGTTGTCTTTAGCATGTACCTCCTTAGTCCTCACCCTTTCTTTCGTTATCACTGCCATTCTCTTGCCAGCCCCTTCCTCAGTTCTCACAGAATCTATCCCATACTATTTGTATATGACCAGTTATCATCAACCATAGAAGAACTAAAAAATGCCAACTATTTTTTTTACTTTCTTTTCTTTTTTTAAAAATTTATTTACTTTCAATTGAAGGATAATTGCTGTACAGAATTCTGGTGTTTTCTGTCAAGCCTCAACATGAATCAGCCATAGGCGTACATATATCCCCTCTCTCTTGAAACTCCCTCCCATCTCCCTCCCCATCCCACTCCTCTAGGTGGATACAGACCCCCTGTTTGAGTTCCCTGAGACATACAGCAAATTTCCAAATGTTTACTATTTTTTAATAATTTATATGAGGTCCACTGGAACTTCCTTGATGACTCAGAGCTAATGAACCCAACTGCCAATGAAGGAGATGTAGGTTCAATCCCTGAGTCAGGAAGATCCTGTGGAGAAAGAAATGGCAGCCTACTCCAGTATTCTGGCCTGGAAAATCCCATGGACAAAAGGAGCCTGGCAAGCTACAGTCCATGGGGTTGCAAAAGAGTTGGACATGAGATAGTGACGAAACAAGAAAAACAACAACGTAAGGCCCAGTAGGGGGACTAAAGCCACTTGAGATGGATGCTGCCCTGGGGCCATTTTGAAAGTTGTGAACAGGGAAGTTGCCAAAGATGTTTGAGGGTCTTGACAAATCTCCAGTGCTGGGAAGCGTGGAATGCTCTCTTCCACAAATAACATGTCAAAGGGGGAGATCTACATGCTTTCACTATTCACAGGGTACCTCCTCATCAAAAAACCATCGCTTTGACTAGACGGAACTTTGTTAGCCGAAGAATTGATGCTTTTGAACTGTGGTGTTGGAAAAGACTCTTGAGAGTCCCTTGGACTGCAAGGAGATCCAACCCATCCATCCTAAAGGAAGTCAGTCCTGAATATTCATTGGAAGGACTGATGCTGAAGCTCCAATACTGTGGCCCACCTGATGTGAAGAACTGACTCATTGGGAAAGACTCTGATGCTGGGAAAGATTGAAGGCGGGAGGAGAAGGGGATGACAGGGGATGAGATGGTTGGATGGCATCACCGACTCAATGGACATGAGTTTGGGTAAACTCCAGGAGTTGGTGATGGACAGGGAGGTGTGGCGTGCTGCAGTCCATGGGGTCGCAAAGAATTGGACATGATTGAGCATCTGAACTGAGCTGAACCTCCTCATCTCCCACTCCTCTATGTCAAAAAAAGAATTTCAACCAGGAAGATGGCCACCCAGGTAAAGACTACATTTCCCAGGCTTCCTTGAAGCTAGATGTGGTCCTGTGACTGTGGATTTCTTAGTAGCTCTGAGGGGGAGTGATTTAACCCCTTCTGGGTCTGAACAATGAAACAATTGAGCCTGATGAGATGCCCCTGGTCCTATCTCCCTTTCCACAAAGGGAAGACTAAGGGGTGTGGAGCTCCATCTTTGACCTACAGATAGTTACTATGTGTTGAAATGGACCTGTCTCTTTGGTAGACCTGGACTGCTCACCCTGGACAACTACACAAGAGAAAAACCATATTCTGTGTTGTGTGGGATGGGGCCGTTTTGCTAGAGCCTCTTAACCTGCCCGTGAATAGACACCCCGTGCCTCACTCCATCCACATCTTCTCTGAGAGAAATTCATTTTTTTTCTAGGCCCTCCAGCTTCGGCGTCTTGGTTTTTCTGCCTCTCTGTTCACCATCTTGTGGCTCATTTCCTTGTCCGCAGTTTGTCTCCTCCTTCAGGTGTGCCAGGGTTTGGGCACATGGACTGCAACTACTTGACAAATAAGAAATATCCTGTCCCTCCTCGGACTGGTCCTTGCCTTTGAAAAGACCTAAAATGCAATCTATTTTATTTTTCCTGAAATCTTTTTACTTTCCTTGGCATCAACTCCAGGAAACATAAAGGAACTTATATTCATACTGTTTCTAAGACCTTCTGAAGACCCAGGTTTACTCCCATCCATAACAGGACGAAAAAGATCAATAAAGTTATGGTTTAGGATTTTACTGCCAATGTTACTTACTTGCTGGCTTATTTTTCTTTGGATTTTAGTGACTCAAAGAAAATTCCAACACAGTTTCACCTTTGTAAGTTCAAGTAAAGTGAGAATCCTTTTCTTTTCCATACCAATGAACACCTTGACCAACTTTTACAATAATCACATTCTACGTAGCACTCACCATAGGCTAAGCCCTCCTCTAAATGCTCCACATGCATTATTTCCTTTAAGCTTCATAATAAGCCTGCACATACAGGACCAAGCCAAGTAGATGGTAAGTAACCCATTCAAGGTCCACAGCCGGAATTTTCACATTGTTCTTCCTAACTTCTGTTACTTAATTTTTAGTCAGAACAAAAATGCAAGTATGTGTTTGCATTATAAATAAAAATAAACAGGGGTTACATAGGTATTAGGTATGCTTTCGTAATAAAGAAATAGCAGTTGGTATTTACTGTAAGGATACTCTGATGGAGGTACTGTCCTAATTTTATAGATGAGCAAGTACAAGTCTCAAGCAATGAAATGAGTTGAATCCTAACTCACTGAAAACCAGAGCCCGTTTCTTCCCACTGTTCTCATCTGCCTCCATTAGTGTGACACACACACACACACACACACACACAAATATAGCGCTTCCCTGGTAACTCAGGGTAAAAGAATCTACATGCAATGCAGAACACTTGGGTTCAGTCCCTGGGTCAGGAAGATCCCCTGAAGGAGGGCATGGCAACCCACTCCAATATTCTTGCTTGGAGAATTCCATGGACAGAGGAGCCTGGTGGGCTACAGTCCATGGGGTGGAAAAGAGTGGGATGCAACTGAGCAACTAACACGTTCACTTTCACACTTTTCTTCACCTCCATGGCGGTGGGCTTGGCGAAGGCCACAGCATCCTTAGCAGCCTCTCACTCACAGCTTTCAAGGTGGCCTCAGGGCAGCTGTCTACAGAGGGATTCTGCCACCTTGGCAACTGGCTTGCACTCAGGGGCTGAACCCCTTCAGCAAAATGGGGGCCAGACAAATGGTCACATCACTCCTCTACTTGGCCTATTAGCACCCCTGAAACAACTAAGAAAGTACAGATAAGAAAGCCTTTTTGTTTCGCTTACCTTTCTCAGTGCAGATACTGTGAACAACTGCATTCTTGATGCTTTTTAAAGAATCAAAGTTCTGCCCAAAGTTAACCCTTTCCTCTTCCCGAGCAATTTGTTGCAGCTGTGTTCTGTTAGCCTTCCCGATACCAATCGCATGGATGGTGATATTTTCAGCCCTTAGTCTCTCAGCAGGTTCCAGGACAGCATCTCCAGACATCCCATCGGTCAAGACAATGAGGTGACAGGGTGCCTCATTCGCCCTCTGCTTCCTTCCCTTCCTCACCAGCGGCAGCATGAAGTCCAGGGCTGCCCCAGTAAGAGTGGTGCCCCTAAGTTGCTTGATGTTAAAAACAGCCTTTCTTAATTTCACATCGTTAAGGTAGTCATTGATATCAAATTCCACTTTCTTCTTATGGGAATACTGCACAGCTCCGACTCGAACTTTGTCTGGACCAATGCTAAACATCCTTATCACCGCCAACATGAATTCCTTGATTTGCTCAAAGTGTTTTCTCTGAATGCTGCCTGAGCCATCGATGAGGAAATAGAGATCAGCCTCTTTTGTGTCCATACAGCCTGTAGAAAAATTGAAAACAGAAAGTACATTCTCTGTTAATTCTCTGTAGAGAAACTGGAGAGAACTTTGCAGGATGATTTGGAGAGGAGCCTGAGGCTGTGAAGCTGTTACAGGACAGAACAAAATCTGACTACATGTTGGATCTGTTTCTTTTACTTTAGTTGCTTTTGTTCACTAAAAGGATACTGTCTATACATAACGGCCTGCTTCGGGAACTCTGCCACCCTGCCTGAATGGTAAGCTAAAGCGCCTTTGTTCAGGGAAACATTTCCGACTCTGTCCACCTGTGAATGGCTGAAAAAAGAAGAAAGTAACACACCGCCCCCCTCCCTGAGTCTGGCCTTTGCAGGAGATGCTTGCAAAACTTATGATCTTTTTACTTTACTTCCTCACCTCCTCCCCTTTTGTGTTCTTTAAAAGAACATGGCATCCAGGCCCCATAAGATGATCATTTTCAGACATTAGTCTGCCATCTTCTCAGTCTGCTGGCTTTCCAAATAAAGTTGTTATTCCTTGCCTTAACACCTCATATCTCAGATTTACCGGCCTATTGTGTAACAAGAGCAGAGTGAGTTTGGATTCGGTAACAGCTTCTGGAAAATGAGGACACTTCAGCTGAGGCCTGGACATTTCACTGAGCGCATTCAGACCCATTTTCTCCTGTGAAACTTACCACAACCTTGTGAGGAAATTGAAACTGAGTGAGGCCCGGTCACTGAGGTCATGCGGTCAGTGAATTAAAGACTAAGAACCAGATTCCCAAACCTCCAGGCTTTCAGTGAATTAAAGACTAAGAACCAGATTCCCAAACCTCCAGGCTTTTAGTGAAGATTGATTTTCTGATATTGACACCTGCCTGCATTTGTAGTTTATGCCTTATCATTCCTTTGAGAAATAGGTTCAGACAACCTTCTGTTCTTACTTCCCCAATAACCTCTTCTACCTGGAGCAACTAGAATAATATATTTAAAACTAGAACCAGACCATATTACTCTTCTACTGAACTGATTTATCACTGTAGTTAGAATTTTAAAATGAAAAATAACACTAATCTTTTCCTCCTTTTCTTTCTCATCCTATTTCTGAGTGAGTGAGTGAAAGTCGCTCAGTTGTATCTGACTCTTTGCAACCCCATGGACTATACAGTCCTTAGAATTCTCTAGGTCAGAATACTGGAGGGGTAAAATTGAGCTTTTAAGCTTTTACTCCAGCTTAAAATTAAATAAAATTTAAAATTCAACTCCTTTCCCTTCTCCAGGAGATCTTCCCAACCCATGGATCGAACCCTGGTTTCCTGCATTGCAGGGGGATTTTTTACCAGCCAAGCCATGAGGGAACTAGCAATTCTTTATCTTCCTCACTGTGTTTCAGCATCACTGGGCTTCCTCCTGTAGTTTTGTGCCTGCCCTCTTTCCTGAAATATTCTTCCCCCCGAATCTTCACAGGCTGGCCCCTTCTCATCTCATGGATATGTCAGCTCAAACGTCGGTTCTTTAGAAGTCCTTCTCTTCCCTTCCAGCTAAAGCACATCAATCATCATCTACCCCATTACCCTGCCTACTTTCTTTATGATACCCATTACTTCCTGAAATTACTTTATTATTCATTCGTTCCTGAGCACAGCCTGTTTCCTGACACAGAATGTCAGCTCCATGAGGGCAGAGACTTTGCCTCGTTTTCTGCTTCTGCCCAGTTCAGGCCTGGCACATCACACGATTTCAACAGGAGACTGTAAATCAAAGAGCTCTCAATATTTTTCCTTTGTTGAGCAGATGCTCTGTCAAAAAGTGCTTTAACTTTCCTAATAGTCTCTTCACTACTCTACTTAGCCATTTTTTTAATTGGGTAGAAGAAAAATATATACCTTTAAATTTTAGGTTATGGGTACAATTACCTGGTTGAGTATGTGAAAAGGTCTCTAAAATACAAGACAATTTAGTCTTTTCAGAAATATTTCTTTTTTGATAGCTTGTTGGTAACTTATAGCTGTTGACACTACTTCAGGCTATGGGGAGTTGGCTCTTAAGAAATCAGAAATACTGAAAATAAATTTGACTCTGAGAATTAAACTATGAAATCAACATATAAAGTACTAGGGAAAAGGTAAGCAGTTATCTGCAAAAGACAAGTGTGATCCCCAGACAGAAACACTTGATAGAGACCAGAATGAATTGATTTATATATCTAATAAAGAAAAATGGTGGTCAGTAATGAAGGAGAGAAAAATTCAAGTCCCAGGGGGTAACCATGGCAACGCCCATCCAACCCATCCTGGAGCTGTGCCAGTCCAATACACTAGCCACTAGTCACATGTTTCTATTAACACGTGAACTTGAGGTGAGGTGAAGTCGCTCAGTCGTGTCCGACTCTTTGCGATCCATCCATGGGATTCTCCAGGCAAGAATACTGGAGTGGATTGCCATTTCCTTCTCCAGGGGATCTTCCCGACCCAGGGATTGAACCTGGGTCTCCCGCATTGGAGGCAGATGCTTTAACCTCTGAGCACTTAAACAGCTTAAAATTAAATAAAATTTAAAATTCAACTCTTCAGTTGCAAAAGCCACATGTCAGGTGCTTAACAGTTCCATGTGGTTAGTGGCTACTACATGGGACAGTGTAATTACAGAATATATCCATCTAAAAAGTTCAGTTGGACAGGGTTGAAGAAAAATGTGTTCCCTGGGGCAAGGTCTCACCTGCACAGTTATCTAGAGACACAGATCTATATACTGGACTTTAAAATAGAATCATTCCCCTGACTAAATACCACAAGACATTTAAGTCATAAAACTAACTCCTTTGCTCTGATTCCACATCCTCCAGCAATCTTTTGCTTACAGTCTAGCTTCCCACTTGCATATATGTCTACAGGGAGAGACTATATTTCTCAGAGGAATATGGTCTCCAGCATCCAGGTCCCTGGCACTATAGTTCCATTACAAAGAGAATCATCAATCTTTTCTTATCCATCAGTCTCCGGGTTTGGTTAATGTGAGATTTTCCTTGCTTTAATGAAGTTCTATTAAATAAATTGAAGACAGGAGCATCAGAGGTGGTGGACACAGCGGTGACTAGATCAGTAGAGACTGGCTGTCTGTGTTTGACCATTTTGAAACTGTGAAGCTGTCTCACTGCAGACCTTGGCAGATTCACTGAGGTCGTGGTTCTCAGATATTGCTAGTGTGAGTTCGTTGGAGAGCTTTCTAACATGCTGGCCCTGCCTGCAGACACTGAGTCATTGGACTGGGCCACTGAATTATCAACAATCTCCTCAGGAAGCCCTGATAAATTTATAGTCGACACTGTGGGTGCTCCACCTACATCCCCTCAAATCCTTTACCAGGATTTCTGTGTAACCAGTTCCCAGCACTTTCATTTAAACAGCTAGCACCAGTATCTAGGGGTGGTTGGCTGCTCAGGTTGTTGAAATCCTTTTGCTTTTTACTTGAGCCAGAAGCGTCTGGAAATGAACATTTCCTCCTCTGTGCTGGAATATAAATTCTCTGGCTACACTGCCCCCTGGCTAGGACAACTCTAAGGTTTAACCCACACTGTCTCTAGTATGGTTCAGTGGAATTGGCCCTCCATGGGACTTTGCTTATCATCTTGCCCTTCCTGGTCCCATATCCTCACTTCCCTACCAGTCTCCAGTTTTCCTGGGTATATTTTTGATACCTCAATTTTACATGAATCCTTACCTGACATCTACATCTGAGGAAGCCCACCTAAGTCAGGTACCAATATTTGAGAGCCACTGAATGAATACGAAGCCACTTACTGAGGCTTTATGGAAGATAAGGCTAGCCCTTGTCCTAGCCTTGGTCCCATTGCTTCCCATTTAGAAATTCTATAATGGCAACAATAGTTTTTGTCACGTAATTGCGAACTCTCTGAGCGGAACCACACTACACATCCCCCATGCCCTAAACTTTACACGACAGTGAAGCAACCGCCGCTCGGAAGGCCTGCTCTCTGTATCATGCAGGAGGTATCGGGACGCTGGTTCTCTGCTGCTGCTGTGTGATGTATACATGCAAGAGGAAAATCAGGGCTGGCCCAGGATTGCATCCTTACACTTCCAGTTGACTAATGTGAATTTAAAATTAACCTTTAATATGATTGGAGGATTCTTTTCCAGGTGAGTGCTGCCAAATTTGAGTCCAATTGTTGGGAAGCATTTTATTGCAAGGAAATGTGTGAAGACAGCAGAGAGCTCAGAAGTAGATAAACTCGAAGTCACATCAAGTATGTTTTGTCTGTATGTCCTGGCACCTTTGAAAAGAACTTGGTAAGGCTATAGCAGATTCAGTTGTGGACAAAGATATAAGTATAATGATGATCCCTACTAAGATATTCATAAGAGCAGAATACTGGCAACGACCTCTATATCCAACAATTTAGGATATAGCAAACAAATTCTGTTATACCCAGAGGATGGAATATTATTTCTCCCAACCTAAAAAGAATATTGTCAATGAATATTTAAAGAGGTGGACAAAAGTTCATGGTATAAGGCTGATAGAAAAGGGAGTAAGGCATATCATCCTGGTTATCCCTAACATCCGTTCTCTCTTCTAAGCTAATTTAGGCCCCAGTAATTTGCCGAGGTACTTGGCTGCCCCAAATAAAGATTACATTAATGAAGAGTGATATGTGACTAAGTTCTGGCCAATGGAATGTAAGCAAAGATGGTATGTGTAATCCCCAGGAATATCATTGAAGAAAAGGAGGGGGAACCCTGCCTTTTCCTTCTCTTTCATCATTCTAGTTGCTGGCTGTGAATGTAATGCCAGGAGCAGTTATCTTGGATTATGATACTGGGAATGGAGACCACAAACAAGAAACTAACTTAGACACTGACACTGGTGTACCATCCAGCTCTTTATACCTACCTTAGGACTTATTCGTGAAACAGAAAATCGTTTTATCGTATCTAAATCACTGCTATATTTTTTCCTTTTGCTAGTCACACTCAGAAGTAATTGTAAATGATACAACAAGTACCCAACGGTGTGTTCCTGCATTCTCCAATATGCCAGCCACCAGCATGTGGCTGTTAAAATAAAAATAAATTAAACTAAGTTAAACTTAAAACTTATTTCTTCAGTTCCACTAGCCACATTCCAAGTGCTCGATAGCCAGAGTTGGCTAGTGGCTGCCTGACTGAACAGTGAAAGCAAAGATTATTTTCATCATTACATAAAGTTCTTTTCAACAGCACTGATACTCATGTTACATCATTTTTTAAAAATGTGTATGCATGTGTTTGTGTCCATGAGTGTAGAGAGAGAGGAGAGACTAAAAGATAAGAGAAATGTTGAGAATGGCTTTATCTGAAAGATAAGACTACAAGAGATTTTATTTTTTTTCTTTATGTTCAACACTATTAAACTATTTTATAATTACAATTTTTATATTTTATCCCAGTATGACTTACATGCTTAAACATCCATTGCAATAATTTAATAACATTTGGAGAAGGCAATGGCACCCCACTCCAGTACTCTTGCCTGGCAAATCCCATGGATGGAGGAGCCTGGTGGGCTGCAGTCCATGGGGTCGCTAAAAGTTGGGCATGACTGAGCCACTTTACTTTCACTTTTCACTTTCATGCATTGGAGAAGGCAATGGCGACCCACTCCAGTGTTCCTGCCTGGAGAATCCCAGGGACGGGGGGGCCTGGTGGGCTGCCGTCTATGGGGCTGCACCGAGTCGGACACGACTGAAGCGACTTGGCAGCAGCAGGAAAGTCATAAGGTTTGAAAATTTATAAAGTGAAACCATCACCAAAATCTAGCTTTAGAATATTTTCATAACCCCCAAAATTCCTTTTCCCAACTACAGTAAGTCCTTGAGCCTGCCCCTGCTTCCACCCTTGACAACTGCTCCTATTACTTTTATAATATGAAAAGTATTTTTTAAAACATACCAGTTTTATCAAGTTCCATTTGTTCAGCACGAGTCGAAATTTGGGACCATATTTCATTCTGGAGCTTTTTTAAGAACTTCTTACTGTAACGATCCAAGTCTGCATAGGACTGCAGCATGGAGATGGTATGCTGCGGAGGGTAAGACACTATTTCTTCTAACTGGGTCTTGTTGGCCCCCTCAATACCCACGGCAAGCACGGTTACATCCTGCAGCCGGAGGTCGAGGGCCACCTCGCGCACGCTGTCGTCCGATGGCCTGTCAGTAACCAGGACTGCTATTTGGGGCACTCCTTGTGCCCGCCGGCTGCCATGTGATGCTGAGAAGCCTTGCCTCCTCAGCTGCTCAATGGCAGCTCCAGCACTGGATTTCCCAGCCCGCAGAGAAAGCTTCTGGATTTGCTGCTGAAATGCAGACTGGGTTGTGCTCGAGTTCAGAAGAGAAAGCGTCTCGACTCTGTCACTGTAACTCATAAGTCCAAGCCGCAGGCAGTTGCCTTGCACATCCATGGAGGAGGTGATGTTCTTCAGGAAGTTCTGCAGGAGCCTTAGATTCTCTGTGGTCCCAACGGCCTCATCCACCAGAAACATGAGGTCGGCAATTGAATCTTTCTTACAGGCCCTGGGAAAGGGGACTATGGAGAGAGAAAAAGCAGGTAGGTTAGTACAGACCCCTGGCTCAGAGTGAGAAAGCCACTGTATAGATTGTCAGACATCATTAGGGAAAATGGAAGGAGTCAGGACAAATAGAATTAGTAATTTTTTGCTGGGAAAAAAAAAATTCTGAGCAAAATTTACACTGGCCATTGATTTCAGAGACCTTGAAACGCTCTTCCTCTGTCTGAACAACTCGTCTTATTTTCCTGTCACATCCCATCACCATGATCTTCAGACCAATGTCACCACCAATATGACTACCACCACCTCCACCAACCACTACCTCCAAATCCACCATTACCAGCATGAACCTCCGCCACAACCACCACCACCACCTTCAAATGCTGAGATATAGGTATGAGTTCATGGAAATAGCTCTGATCTCAGGGAGTTCTCACTCTATGGGGAAGACAGAAAAATAGATTAGTTCAGACCATAATAAATGCTAACAAGGAGAATAAAACAGATGTCTCAAATGAGCTGCCCTATGTTGGCGACGTGGGGTAAGAACTAAATTATCTGAGACATGAATAAGTTAGGGAAGGCCTCTCTGAAAGGATCACATTTAGGTTGACAAAGGCAAAGAGAAAGATTCAGCTACACATTGTTTGAAAAATAAAAGAATAATTCTGGCAGAAAGAAAAGCAAGAAGTAGAAACAAGCAAGAAGCTCAGAGTAGGAGGAGCCAGTGAGTGAAGGGAACGATGACTGATGAGGTCAGAGGGAACCAGGTCCAATCATATGGGACTCACATGATCTTATTTACATCTTTTAACTATCACCCTAGTTCCTGAAGGGAGACAATGAACTCATTAAAATTTACTTAAAAGTAATTGCCCTAATACTGGAAATAGAGAATGGTTCTTAGGCAAAGATAACAAGAGTACTTTTGATACATGAATTACTTGATGATAAATTAGATATGTGTTGGGAAACAATTCCAAAGAAAGGCAATGCAAAAGAATGCTCCAACTGCCGCACAATTGCACTCATCTCACATGCTAGTAAAGTAATGCTCAAAATCCTCCAAGCCAGGCTTCAGCAATACGTGAACCGTGAACTCCCTGATGTTCAAGCTGGCTTTAGAAAAGGCAGAGGAACCAGAGATCAAATTGCCAACAT
>SJYT01036311.1:627487-769624 GCA_006410635.1 Cephalophus harveyi | reverse complement strand
TCGATGGACGTGAGTCTGAGTGAACTCCAAGAGATGGTGATGGACAGGGAGGCCTGGCGTACTGCGATTCATGGGGTCGCAAAGAGTCGGACACGACTGAGCGACTGAACTGAACTGAACTGAACTGGGAAACGAAAAGAAGTGTTGAAAACACCTAGGTTTTTGACATGAACAACTGAGAAGATATTGGCTGTGCCTTTTTCCAGGGTGGGGAAGATAGGGGGAAGAACAGGTTGGAGGGAGGAGTCAAGAGCTCTGTCTCAGACATGCTGAGTTTGAGATCTATTGAAGATGCCAGGTAAGCAGTTGGCTCTATAAATCTGGAATGCAGGGGGAGAGTATATCACATCCACAGAAAATACCCACTCCAGGCACAGATGGGGGAACCACAACTGTGATAAGTGCAGCTGAGAGATAAGCTCAAATCTTGCCAAAAACTACCCATAAAATAGTGAGCTCTAGAAGCCAAAAGACATATCTTATTTATTTCTATCTCTCCAGTACCTGGTACCTGGTAGGAGCTCAGAAGTATTTGTGGAATTATAATTCTCATAAACCTACTACTGTACTCTGAACATCCCCACCCCCACATATGGCTAAAACAAACTTTCAGCATAGCCTGCTCAGCTCAGCATTTATTTGCAAATGGCTATTACAAACTGTTTGCCAAACTCCATACAAGTCATATCACTCATATCATAAGGCCAACACTATTATCCTCACTTTATAGGTAAGGAAACTGGAGCTCAGAAGTTAAGCAGCTTACTCAAGGCCCTTAGCAGCCAAGCCAGGCTTTGAACTCAGACTCCAAAACCCTTATTCTTAACCTCTAGGCTTCTCTGGTGGCTCAGATGGTAAAGAATCTGCCTGCAATGTGGAAGACCTGGGTTCAGTCCCTGGATCAGGAAAAGAAAGGCAATCCACTCCAACAGTCTTGCCTGGAAAACTCCATGAACAGAGGCGCCTGTGGACTCCAGTCCATGGGTCGCAAAGAGTCAGACATCAGTGAGTGACTAACACTCACTTTCAAAGGGAAGGGTAGGGTCCTGACAAGCAACCCTTGTTGAACCGTACACTGCTGTGAAATAAATCAGGAGGAGTGAGAGAAACACAGTCAGCACCCAGAGCCTTCTAAGAAGGCGGTAAAGCCCTGCTGTCATGGAGACCTCAGGCTATCTGCAGGGTTGTAAGACCTCCAAGGTTCCCAAGGTGAAGGGTCACATTTCATTCACGTGCTTAGTCGCTCAGTCGTGTCCGACTCTTTGTGACCCCATGGATGGTAGCCTGCCAGGCTCCTCTGTCCACGGGGATTCTCCAGGCAAGAATACTGGAGTGGGTTGCCACACCCTCCTCCAGGGGCTCTTCCCAACCCAGGGATTGAACCCCGGTCTCCTGCATTGCAGGAGGATCGTTACTGTCTGAGCCACCAGGGGAGGGTCACAGGAGGGTTTCTCTCTAGGAGGAGAAGTACGTGTGCTCTGGGAACTTGCTATTTCCCCCAAGGGAGGAGGAATGAAGGATGGGAAAAGTGGAGGCAAAAGTACGGCTGGTGCTTCAGAGGCAACACTGTGACAGAGCCTGCCCAATACTTACCCAAACCCATTTCCTCTTCTTGCTCACAGGACTAGACATAGTTCCCAGCCTCACCTGCAATTAGGTGTGGCCATGAGGCTAAGATCTTACTAAAGAAATGCGAGCAGGGTGTGTGCCTCTTCTAAGCTTAGCCCATAAACTCATCCCATGAGTGACCTTCCCTCTTTTTCCCCTTCACCAGCTGCATACCAATTCCCAGGGCATCTCAAAAGTAATATTTGAAGATGGAAGAGCCACCACAAGCCTAATTATTTGAATAGAAGCAAAACAACTGGTCAACCTGAGCACTAAGTCCTGCAATGTTACAAGAGAAATCAATAAACTTCTTATTTGGGAAGTCTACTTTTTATTAAGGCATGCTGCTGCTGCTAAGTCACTTCAGTTGTGTTTGACTCTGTGCAACCCCATAGATGGCAGCCCACCAGGCTCCCCTGTTCCTGGGATTCTCCAGGCAAGAACACTGGAGTGGGTTGTTATTAAGGCATAGCCTGGTTGGATTACAAAATCAGTCCATAGTGATATCCAAGGAATTGGTGAATGAGAGCAGGAAAAGTTTCAAGATCATTCCAACTTTTATATCTTACAAATGAGGGTGCTGATGCAAGGCTCACAGAGACTCCATCACTTCCTCAAGCTCACAGCCAGCTAGTGCATTGTCTGGATCTTTTTGACCTGTGGTAAGGGCACTTTTTACCACACCGAGTGGCTTCCTTGAGTCTTAGAACTAGATAGCACCTACTCAGAATAGCCTCTCATTATCAACTGAGCACAGAGCCAGCCAGGAAAATCCGTTTGCTAGAAACTCGTTCTACCTCACTCCGGACAGAATGACTGGCCCCCCTCAGCAGGGCAGTATGCTTACTAGGTGCCTTCCATGAGTGTGCGGACCTGTTCCACCTGCTCCTCAACACTGCATGCGTGGCTTCCTGTCTCAGATCACCCTCTCTTTGCCAAGGCTTTCTAGGATTACCCCCTAAGTAAACTATTTGTACTCAAAGGTCTTCTGTTTGGGGGCCTTATGGAGAACTTTCCTAAGACATAAATAAAGCATTTTTCAAACGAGAAGCTGTGGTAGTCTCCTTTTAGCTTTAGGAGATCAGGAATGAAAGTTGAGAAGGAGGTCTTCTACATTTCTGCATGAAATAGAGATTTCTGATGGGTGGCACCTTACAGATAATAGGAGATGGCTTTCTGGGTCAGGTTGCATGGGGGTGGGACACCTCTTCAACCAAGGGCCTCCTTACCTTCTATATCAAAGTGGGCTGCTCCATCTTTGTACTGAGCTGCATCCTTGAGAATCTGCGTCATGTTTTGGGAGAACGTGCTGAGGTCTCTGACCGTCCGGAGGCTGTAGTGGAACTGGCCCGTGGCCATGGCCTTCAGGGTCTTCTCGGACGCCCCCTGCATCCCCACCGAGACGATCCTCACCCCATCTTTGCGCAGCGCTTCGGCAGCCTCTTCCACAGCATCTTCGGACTCGGTGGAAGCCAGGACCACCAGGATCGGGGGAAACTGTTTCCTGTCCCTCCCGCTTGAGAAGTAGGCCCTGTGCACCTCCTGGAGAGCCTTCCCAGTCTGCAGGGAGCCCCCCAGGAACCTGAAGTTCTTCTTGAGGTGGTTCAGCATGGGGCCCCTGCTCTTGAAGGTGCTGAGCAGGAACTCTCTGTGGAGCCCATCACTGTACTGGGCCAGGCCCACGTGGTACTTGTCAGCCTCTATGGGGAGGCTGCTGATCATCTTGTTGATGAAGGCCTTCACAAACGGGAAGGACTTAATTCCCAGGTGGTCGGAGCTGTCCACCAGAAACACCACATCAGCATACTCAGGGCCTGGCTCTATCAAAATAAGATGACGACAAACCCAAGTAAGGTGATGGTTTAGCCTTGATATTTTAACCACATCTCCTTTGAGATTACGTTCTAGTGTTAGGGGTAACTCAATCCCAAGGAAAGTGACTTCTGGAGGTCCAACAGAGGAAACTGTACTTGTTTATGCTCAAGTGTCAAACAAGAGGACTTCTGTAATGTTAACAACAGATTTTGTCTTTCACAACTCTGTGCCAAGGCAACCAGCTGACATTTTTTCCATTTTTTGGTTGGTTGATAGTGTACTAAAAGAATAAATCATGTGATGCCAGAAAGTTGCCGAGTGGCCTGTGGATTAAAAGCAACTTTTATAACAGTATCGAGCAAAGAAGCAGCTGTCCTGGGCTGGAGATCACAGAGGCAGGTCTGAAACAGGAGCTTGATTGAGGGGAGGCAGAGGAAGAGAGTCAGGGTGGGGCTTGGTTTGAGAGGACTCTGGTACCTTCCTTACACCAGAGCATCCCTCTTTGGCTCAGGAGGGATGGCTTCGTGCTAAAGAATCTACCTGCCAATGCAGGAAACACAGTTTCACCCCCTGCTCAGTGGTAAAGAATTCGCTTGTCAATCCAGGAAACAGGTTCGTTCCCTGGGTTGGGAAGATGCCTTGGAGAAGGAAATGGCAACCAACTCCAGTATTTTCACCTGGGAAAATACTGAATGAACAGAGGAGCCTGGCTGGCTGTGGTCCATGGGGTCACAAAAGTCAGACACGATTTAGCTACTAACAGGAGTCAGTTATCAGCTACAGACCTTCCCCAAGAATTGGAGAGAAGGATTGGAGGATTACAGCCATAACCTCCTGGGTAAGGTGGCTCTGGGAAAGCCAAGGGCAATTCTCCTGAGAAAGTGAGGTACTGCTGTGAGACACTGTAGGCAATATTCACACCACCAGGGGTAGGGGAGTGTATTCATACCTTATAAAGAGAGTCTGGACAATGGAAAAAACCACCAGTGTGGACTCTAGCAGAAATGCTTAGCCACCTCCACCCTCCCAATTAGTGATCTGCTCGTAAGTGTTTAACTAAGCAAGATTTTTTTTTAAAAGTGACCCTGATATCAGGAAATCTGAGCATAGCACAGTGCAGAGTTAAAAATATTTCTTTGAGTGATGTTTTTATAAATACAAAAAATCTAGCTTTCATATTCTACATATATATGGGATATGAAAGCTTTTATATTAATTATTATATACATATAATTTCCTCTGTGGGGTTCCTTTTTTTCCTTTTCTTTCCTTTATTAAAGCCAAGTTGCAAACTGACCTACAAAACAAATGGGCTGACTCTATTCATAGAGACATGGAACATCAGGACTTCAGAAAATCAGTGAATAATTGAAGTTTTTCTGGCCAAGTGTAGCATAATTCATGGCTTTTGCACATAGCTTTCTGTCATCTTTAAAGCTTAAGTACGCTCGACATTGTATATCACCAACTACAAATAAATTCCGTCTACCTCGATTTTTCAGTAAAGAAATACATCCCTTGTTTCTATTAATTAAAATAAAGATTTGTTGAGACATAAAAATATTTATTTTCCTAATAACAATAAATATAAAATATACTGGTACCTGGGCTCTGATATGACAGTGCTTTAGTCCAGAAGAGAGGAACAAATATAATTAACAGGATCTTCATTTTGTTAGCAAAGTTTTCTTGCTTTTATTCTGTAAAAAAAAAAAAAATTATTTACAATATGAAAAATATTGTTTTCATATTATAAAAGCAAAACATATAGTTTTTAAAGATATATTTCTTGTATATTTCAAGAAACTATATTTCTTGCAAAAGCAAGAAATATAGTTTTCTTGCTTTTATTCTGTAAAAAAATGTCATTTATAATATGAATATATTATTGTTTAACAAGAAATAACTATAAATAACTGAGAAAATTGAGTTAGAACAAAATACACTGTAAACACTGTATTTGTCAAAGCAGTGTCAGGGGTGTTTAAAACATTCATCAGGTGAAAAGTGTTAGTTGCTCAGTCGTATCTGCCTCTTTGCAGCCCCATGGACTGTAGCCTGCCACGGTCCTCTGTCCGTGGAATTTCCCAAGCAAGAGTACTGGAGTGGGTTGCCATTTCCTCCTCCAGGGGATCTTCCCGCCCCAGGGATCGAATCCGACTCTCTTGTCTTCTTCATTGGCAGGCAGATTCCAAGTCTCCATTGTGGGCAGATTCTTTACCGTCTGAACCATGAGGAAAGTATTCACCAAGTGTTTGAGTGTTTTTTGAAAATGTCTCTGTGTGTGTGCATTTGCTCAATTGGGTCCAACTCTTGGCGACCCCATGGACTGTAGCCCACAGGGCTCCTCTGTCCATGGAATCCTCCAGGCAAGAATACTGGAGTGAGTAGCCATTAACTTCTCCAGGGGATCTTCCCAACCCGGGGATCAAACCTGCGTCTCCTGCATTGCAGGAAGAGTCTTCACCATCTGGGCCACCAGAGGAGCCCATTTGTTGAAAATTATTCTAATGCTAATGTTTGCTGGGTCCTTACCATGGCTCAGATATTTTTCTTAGTGCTCTTTAAGCATCATATTATTTAATCCTCAAAACTATCTTACTGAGGTAAAACTACTATATTCACATGACAGACAAGGAAACAGGCACAGGTGGTTTGGTACTGATAAGTGGTGAATCCAGCATCCTAACCCAGACAGGTGATCATGGAGCCCAAACTTTAAGCACTGTTCTATAAGCTTTATACAAAATCTATGAACTCACAGAATTTATGAAGTCACTATTCTTGATTATCTATTTTCATGTCAACAATAACTATTGTATATGTTCACAACTTGGCTCAAAAATCCAACAGCTACCCACATTTCTTTCTTGTGGGTGAAAATTGTTCTGTCATTTCTGGTTATACCCAATTTTGTAAATTCCTTTAACTTCAGTATTTCTCTTCAGGAGCTCACAATCAATTAGAAATATTCTTCATGGGAAATTATAATCTTACAGAAACTCCACCAAGTCAAAGTTGTTTTGATTAATAGGGAAATACATAAAATAACCAATACTCAAGAATAGAGATGCCTCTAATGAAATACCTAAAGTATAAGGGCTCTATTTTATTCTAGAGTTGACCTTTCAGCAGTTATTTTGAAATTGCTAATCATGCAGGAAGATTGAAGGAATCACTGGAAACTAGATTTGGAAGTCACCCTACAGATCATTTAAACTAAACCCTTATTTTGCCAAGAAGAAATTGAGGCTCCCTGGTAGTTAGTAGCTGAATCATGTCATCAATGACTTTCAAATCTGTAGTCATCATATTCTAACATATCATATATTTTACTTATTAATCAGTTTTATTTTTAAGATATAATTCACATTCTACACATTAACCCTTTAAAGTGGATAATTCAATGTGTTTCAATTTATTAGCAGGATTTGCATCAATTATCACTAATTCCAGAACATTGTAATGACACAAATACGACATCCCATACCCATCAGCAGTTACTAATTCTCCCCTTCCCAAAGCTCCCGGTAACCACTGATCTGCTTTCTTCTCTATGGATTTACACATTAGACATTAATATAAATGGAACCATATAACATGTGGCCTTTTGTGTTTGGATTCTTTAACATAATGCTTTCAAGATTTATCCATGTTGTGACATTCCTTTTATGTTTGAGTAGTATCAGATGATTGAAAGGCATCACCAACTCAATGGACTTGACTTTGAGCAAACTCCAGGAGATAGTGAAGGATAGGGAAGCCTGGAGTGCTGCAATTCATGGGGTTGCAAAGGATTAGATGTGACTTAGTGACTGAAGAACAACAATATTCTACTGTATGGATATACAACATATAAACTATTCACCAGTTGTTGGAAATTTGGATTGTCCTACTAACTATTATGAATAATACTGCTGTGAATATTCATGTACAAATGTTTATGTGGGTATATGTTTTCATTTCTTTTGGTAGACACCTAGAAGAATTTTTTCTTATGCCAGCTTTATGTTTAACATTTTTAGGAACTGCCAAATTGCTATCCAAAGTGGCTGCCTCATTTTACACTCCTACCAGCAGATATAAAGGTTCCAATTTCTCTACATTCTCACCAACACTTGTCATTGTATATCTTTTTTAAAAAATTACACTCAAAGGATAACTCTCTGAAAATAAAAATTATTAATATGTTAGTGGCTCTAACGAAAAAGGTAGACAGCATGCAAGAACAGACGGGTGATGCAAGCAGCAAATTCAAGAGATTAGAAAGTCTGTAACAGAAGTGAAGAATGTCTTTGATGGAATCATTAGTAGACTGGACTTAAGCTAAGGAAAGAATCTCTGAGTTTGAGGATTTATCAATAGAAACTTCCAAAATTGAAAAGCAAAGAAAAAAAAAATGGAACATTACATGTAAGAACTAGGGGACAACTATTAAAAGCATAATAAAGGTGTAGTGGAAATACCAGAAGGAGAAGAGCGGAGAAGAAATATTTGAAACAGTAACGACTGAGAATTTCCCGCAAGTTAATGTCAGACTCCAAACTACAGATCCAGGAAGCTCAAATAACATAAAAAGGATAACTGCCAAAAACAAACAAAACACAAACGCATTATCTATAGAGGAGCAAAAATTACATCTGACTTCTCAGCAGTCACACAAACAAGAGGAGGTTGGCACAGACTGTTTTATTTATTTTACATTTTTTTTTTTTCTGTGCTGGGTTTTTACTGCATTGTACAGGCTCTTTGTTGAGGCACACAGGCTTCTCTTGTTTTGGAACATGGGCTCTAGAGTGCACAGGCTCAGTAACTGGGGTGCACAGACTTCATCTCCCCACAGCATGTGGGATCTTATTTCCCCAACCAGGGATTCAACCCATGTCCCCTGCATTGGAAGGCAAATTTTTAACCACTGGACCACCAAGGAAGTCCCAGGAGTGGACTATCTTAAATGTTGAGAGAAAAAGACCCCAAAACCTGGAATTTTGCAACCTATGAAACTATCTTCAAGAGTGAGGGAGAAATGAAGACTTTCTCAAACAAACAAAGAAAAAATAAATGAGAGAATTTGTCACTAGCTGACCTGATTTGCAAGAAATGTTCAAAGAAGCTCTCAGAGAGGAGGAAAATAATATAGGTCAGCAATTTGGATCTCCATAAAGACACAAATTATGTTTTAATCAGAGACAGAAAGATGCGCAGACACAAGATGATTGTTGAAAAGGAAGACGTTTTTATTGGACTCACAGGCCTTAGAAACAAGAGGCATGACACACCATGCAGGGTCACACAGGGAAGCACTGAGGAGACGGGAGCAGGTGGAGAGAGGTGGGGAGGAGCCTCATCCTGGTTTTCCTGGGAGGCAATGGGCAAGGCGAGGTACGGCAAGCTACACAGACTTAGAAGTGAATAGTCTGAGAAAGCTCAGTGGGGTCTAGATTGTAGGGGCGGTCCTTTGTTGCCAAGTACATGTTACTGGGGTGGCAAAGAAAGGTGACTAGTGTCCCAGCGTTCAAGAGTCCAATAAGAGGAGGCAGGAGAGGGTGCGGACTCAGGATTCATTGGTTTGTGCAACTAAGGAGTGTTAGCAGGCAAGTCCTACTATTTCTAGGCATTAATTAATCCTGGGGGAGGGCAGTTCCTCCTTGGGTCAGCAAGGTCTCAGAAGCCAGAGCATCAAGTATACAGTACACACTACTGTATTTTTATAATCAAACTTAAATATATAAACAATTTATTTCTAGATAATGGATATAAAATATAATTTAATTTATATAAAATATTTTAAAATTATAAAGAAAATCAATAACAAAGATCTACTGTGTGGCACAGTAAAATATACTAAATATTTTTTATAACCTATAAGAAGAGAATCTGAAAAAAAGTATATATATATACACATACACATATATCTGAATCACTTTGATATACACTTGAAATTAACACAACATTGTCAATCAACTATATTTCAATTTAACAAAAAGGAATATAGAAAAGAAAATTCTGTTAATACAAGAACAATAAAGAAGGAATAAGTGATGTTAAAATTAAAACTTTTATTTTTCTTATTTTTTAATTGATCTAACAGATAAGAGCTTCTTCAAAATAGTAGCAACAACAATGTATTTGATGATTATACCTTTTATATATTTGAAGTGAATGACACAATAGTGCACTGATTATTGACAGGAGGGAGGAGTTAGGGATTCTTGGTTATTAAAGTGAGTGAGTGAGTGAAGTAACTCAGTCGTGTCCAACTCTCTGCGACCCCGTGGGCTGCAGCCCATCAGGCTCCTCCATCCATGGAATTCTCCAGGCAAGAATACTGGAGTGGGTTGCCATTTCCTTCTCCAGGGGGTCTTCCCAACCCAAGGATCGAACCCAGGTTTCCTGCATTGCAGGCAGACGCTTTAACCTCTGAGCCACCAAGGAAGCCTGCAAGGTTATTAAAGCGTACTTGCAGTTCCCATGAAGTAATATAGTGTTATCTGAATTAGCTGTAAAAACCCAGGGCAAATTTTAGGGCAACCACTAGAAAGGTTTTTTTAAAAGATAATTGATACACTAAGAAAGAAAAAATGGAATCATATAAAATTCTCAATTAATTAAAAAAATCAAAAGACATAAAAAGAGTAGAAGACACAAATACAAAGAACAAGGGCAACAGGTAGAAAATTAACAAACTATATATATTTGTTATATATATATATATATATATATATGGGAACCCAACTATATCAATAATCACTATAAATGTCATTGGTCTAATTACTTCCATTAAAAGACAGCAATTATTAGGATGTATCCAAAAAAGACCGTATTATATGTAGTTGAAGCCCACTTTAAGTGTGAAGACACAAAGAGAGTAAAGAAAGAGGATGGAAAAAAATATGCTAAAAGATAGAGCAATGCTATGAATTTCAGAAAAACAAACTTTCGAGTAAGGAAAATTATCAGTGATAAAGAGACATTACAAAATGATAAGGGATCAATTCTCCAAGAAGACATAGTAATCATTAATGTATATACATCTAAAAACAGGGACAAAAACCAATAGAATTGTAAGGAGAAATAGATCAATCCATTATAGTAGAACACTTCAACATCCCTCTCTCAGAATTGGGCAGATCCAGCAGAGAGAAAATCAGTAAGGAAACCGTTGCACATTTGTGAAAGAAATTGACAACTATAAAATATATTATTCAACAATTGAAAATATGTATTCTTTTCAATCTCACATAGAGCATTCACTGAGATAGACCACATTCTAGGCCATAAGACACACTTTAACAAATTTAAAGAAATACAGGTTATACAATATCTGCTCTTACACCACAGTGGAATTAAACTAGAAATCAATAATGATAATTATAAAGTACCAAAATGCTTGGAGAGTAAACAACACACATTTAAACAACACATGGGTTAAAGACAAAATTTCAAAAACAAATTCTAAATACTTTAAACTAAATAAAAACGAAAAAACAGATTATCCAAATTTGTGGAATGCAGCAAAAGTAGTATTTTAAAGGGAAATCCTTTAAAAAGTATTGAATGCATATTTCAGAAAAGAAGAGAGATCTAAAATCAATCATCTAAGCATCATATAAGCATCTGCTTTAGGAAAATTTTTAAAAAGAAGAGAAAATTAAATCCAAAGAGAGGAAAGGGAAATTTTTTTAATGCAACAGAATCAATGACCTTGAAAACAGGAAATAGAGGAAAAGAAATCAACAAAACAGAAAGTTCTTTGAAAAGATCAAGTAAATCTATAAACCTCTAGGCAGCATAACTAAGAGAAAAAAGGCATAAATTACTAACATCAGAAGTTAAAGAAGGGACATCACCTAGATGACATGGACATCGTTGTTATTGTTGTTCAGTCACTAAATCTCCAACTCTTTGCAGCCTCATGGGCACACCAGGCTCCTCTGTGCTCCACTATCTCCCAGAGTTTGCTCAAATTCATGTCCATAGAGCTGGTGATACTATCCAACCATCTCATCCTCTGCCACCCGCTTCTCCTTTTGCCATCAAACTTTCCTAGCATTACAGTCTTTTCCAATGAGTCGGCTCTTCCCATAAGGTGGCCAAAGTACTGGAGCTTCAGTTTCAGCACAAGTCCTTCCAATGAATCGTCATGGTTGATTTCCTTGCAGATTGACTGGTTTTATCTCTTTGCTGTCCAAGGGATTCTCAAGAGTCTTCTCCAGCATCACAATTTGAAAACATCCATTTTTGGGTGCTCAGCTTTCTTTATGGTCCAACTCTCCCATCTGTACATGACTACTGGAAAAAGCATAGCTTTCACTATACAGACTTTTGTTGGCAAAGTGATGTCTCTGCTTTTTAGCACACTGTCTAGGTTTGTCATAGCTTTCCTTCCAAGGAACAAGCGTCTATCAATTTTATGGCTATACTCACCATCCGCAGTGATTTTGGAGCCCAAGAAACTAAAATCTGTCACTGCTTCCGCTTTCCTCCCTTCTATTTGCCATGAACTGATGTAACCAAATGCCATGATTTTAGTTTTTCAAAATTTGAATTTTAAGCCAGCTTTTTCACTTTGCTCTTTCACCCTCAAAGAGGCTCTTCAGTTCCTCTTCACTTTCTGCCATTTGAGTGGCATCCTCTGCCTATCTGAGGTTGCTGATATTTCTCCTGGTAATATTGATTTCAGGTTGTGATTCATCCAGCCCAGCATTTCACATGAGGTACTCTGCATAGAAGTTAAATAAGCAGGGCGACAACATTCAGCCTTGTCGTACTCCTTTCCCAGTTTTGAACCAGTCCACTGTTCCATCTCTGGTTATAACTGTTGCTTCTTGACCTGCATACAGGTTTCACAGGAGACAAGTCAAGTTATCTGCTACTCCATCTCTTTAAGAATTTTCCACAGTCTTGTGACCCATGCAGTCAAAGGCTTTAGCATAGTCAATGAAGCAGAAGTGGTTGTTTTGCTGGAATTCCCTTGCTTTCTCCATGATCCAGTGAATGCTGACAATTTGATCTCTGGTTTCTCTGCCTTTTCGAAACCTTACAAACCCAGCTGGTACATCTGTAAGTTCTCAGTTCACATACTGCCAAAGCCTGGCTTGAAGGATTTTGAGCATAACCTTATTACCATGTGAAATGAGCACAATTATGTGGTAGTTGGAACATTCTTTGGCACTGCCCTTCCTTGGGATTGGAATGAAAACTGACCTTTTCCAGTCCTGTGGCAACTGCTGTTTTTCCAAATCTGCTGACACATTGAGTGCAACACTTTAACAGCCGCATCTTTTAGGATTTGAAAGAGCTCAGCTGGAATTCCGTCACCTCCACTAGCTTTGTTCATAGTAATGCTTCCTAGAGCCCACTTGACTTCATATTCCAAGATGTCTGGCTTAGGTAAGTGACCACACCATCGTGGATTATCCAGGTCATTAAGACTGTTTTTGTATAGTTCCTCGGTATTCTTGTCATTTCTTCTTAATCCCTTCTGCTTCTTACTGTTTCTGTCCTTTACCATGCCCATTCTTACATGAAATGTCCTCTTGATCTCTCAGATTTTCTTGAGGAGATCTGTAGTCTTTCCCATTCCACTGTTTTCCTTTATTTCCTTGCACTCCTTATTTAAGAAGGCCTTCTTATCTCTCCCTGCTGTTCTCAGAAACTCTCCATTCGGTTTGATATGTCTTTCCCTTTCTCCCTTGCCTTTTATTTCTCTTCTTCCCTTAGCTATTTGTAAAGTCTCTTAGACAGCCACTTTGCCTGCTTGCATTTCTTTTTCTTTGGGATGGTTTTGGTCATTGTCTCCTGTATAATGTTACGAACCTCTGTCCATAGTTCTTCAGGCAATCTGTCTACCAGATCTAATCCTTTAAATCTAGTCATAACCTTCACTGTATAATCATAAGGGACTTGATTCAGGTCATACCTGAGTGGTCTAGTGGTTTTCCCTACTTTCTTCAATTTAAGCCAGAATTTTGCTCTAAGGAAGTCAAGATCTGGACGTGGACACTGAAAGGATATTAAATTCCATGACTGCAAGGACGATTATGAACAACTCTATGTTCACAAATTTATAACCTAGATGAAGTGGACAAATTTTCTGAAAGACACAATCTGCCAAAACTCACACAGGAACAAATAGACAATCAGAATAGATCGTGTCTATTAAATAAATTGAATCAACAATTAACAACCTTCCAAAATTGAATGCACCAGGCTCAGACAGGTTCACTGGTAAATTCTACCAAACACTTATGCCAGTTCTTTACAATTTCTTCCAAGAGATAGAAGCAGAGAGAATACTGCCTAAATCATTCTATGAAGCCAGAATTATCCGTATACCAAAGCCAGATAAAACATTACAAAGCAGAAAAACTACAGACCAGTATCTTTTATGAATGTAGATGCAAAAATCCTCAAAAAATGTTAGCAAATCAAAGCCAACAATGTATGAAAAGAATTATACACCATGGTGAAGTAGAATTTATCCCAGGAATGCAAACCTGGTTCAACATTTAAAAATCATTTATATAATTCATCATATCAAATACATAAAGAAAAATACAAACCAGGAATAAAAAGAATTTTCTTAACATTTGCATACCAATTGGAAAGGAAGAAATATAACTGTCTTTATTTGCAAATGATATGGTTATCTATGTAGAAAATCCCAAAGAATCCACAAAAAATTCCTGGAACTATGGTAGCAGGATAAAAAGTTAATATACAAAAGCCTATTACTTTCCCATATTCCAACAATGAACAATTGGAATCTCAAATTAAAAACACAATGCCATTGATGTTGCTGCTGCTGCTGCTGCTGCTGCTGCTAAGTCGCTTCAGTCGTGTCTGACTCTGTGCGACCCCATAGTCGGCAGCCCACCAGGCTCCCCCGTCCCTGGGATTCTCCAGGCAAGAACACTGGAGTGGGTTGCCATTTCCTTCTCCAATGCATGAAAGTGAAAAGTGAAAGTGAAGTCGCTCAGTAGCAACCCCATAGACTGCAGCCCACCAGGCTCCTCCATCCATGGATTTTCCAGGCAAGAGCACTGGAGTGGGGTGCCATCACCTTCTCTGTCCATTGATGTTAGTATCTCCAAAACTTAAATACTTAGGTATAAATTTTTAAAATATATATAGGATCTATATGAGGAAAACTATAACACTCTGAGGAATGAATTAAATAAATGGAGAGGTATTCCATGTTTATGGATAGGAAGATTTAGATTATCAAGATATCAGTTATTCCCAACTTGATCTATAGATTCAATGCAACCCCAATCAAAATCCCAACAAGTTACTTCGTGGATATTGACAAACTGATTATAAAATGTATACAGAGAGGCAACAGACTCAGAATGGCTTACAGAACATTGAAGAAGAAGAAGAAAATCAGAAGCCTGACACTGACTTCAAGATTTTTTTTTACAAAGTTACAGTAAGCAAGACAGTGTGGTATTGGTAAAAGAATGGATCAAAATAGAGAGCCCAGAAATAGACTCACACAAATGTAGTCAATGATCTTTGACAAAGAAGCATGGACAATAAAATTGAGAAATAATCTATTTTTTCAACAAACCATGTTGAAAAACTGGACACTCACATGCCCCCCCCCCCAAAAAGTAATCTAGACCCAGACCTTATATCCTCCACTAAAATTAAGTCAGTGTGGACCATAAAGCTCAAAGTAAAATGTAAAACTATCAAATTCCTAGAAGGTAGCATAGGAGAAAATCTGTTTGACCTCAGGTTTGATAATGACATTTTAGATACCATATCAAAGACAAGATCCATGAAAGATATAATGCATAAGCTGGACTTCATTACAAAACCCTTGCTCTGCACAAGACACTGTCAGGAGAATGGGAAGACAAGTCACAGACTGAGAAAAAAAATATTTTTGCAAAACACGTATCTGACACAAGACTTCTATCCAGACTATACAAAGAACTCTTAGAATTCAACAATAAGTAAGAGAACAACACGATTAAAATGTGGGCAAAGATCTGAACAGACACCTCACCAAAGAAGATACACTAGATGGCAAACAGGCACATGAAAAGATAGTCCACACTGTATATTATTAAGAATTGCAAATTAAAACAATCAGGTAGCATCACACATCTATTAGAATGGCAAGAATCCAAGTTATTGACAACCAAAATGCTGGCATGGATATGAAGCGAAACAAACTCTCATTTATTGCTGATGGGAATGCAAAACAGTATAGCCCTTATGGAAGACACTGTTAGTTTCTTACAAAACTAAACATTTTCTTACCATATGATCCAATAATCGCACTCCTTAATTTTTAACCAAATGAGTTGAAAACTTATAGTCACACAAAAATCTGCACATGGATAAATTTATGGTAGTTTTATTCATAATTTCCAAAGTCTGGAAGCAAACAAGATATCTTTCAATAGGTGAATGGATAAATAGATTTTGGTGCAATGGATAAATATATTTTGATACAACAGACCACGGAATATTAGTGGTAAAAAGAAATGAGCTAACAAGCTATGAAAGATTTAGAGGGATCTAAAATGAATACTAATAAGTGAAAGAGCCAATTTGAAAAGGCTACATTCTATATGATTCCAATTCTATAATATTCTGGCAAAGGAAACTATGGAAATAGTGAAGAGACGAGAGGTTGCCAGCATTTGTGGAGAGAGGGGAATGAAGCTGTTCTCTATGATACTATAACGGTGGATATGTGTCATTATGCACATCCCAAAACCCATAGAATATGCAAAACCAAGAGTAAACCCTAATGTGAATTATGGGCTTTGGGTGACAGTAAGTGTTAATACAATTAATACAGTTAATACAATTAATGTGTTCATCAATTATAACCAATGAATCAGTTTGGTGGGGGTGTGGGGGGCGCCTGTGTGTGTTCATGTGTGGGGGCAGAGGGCATATGGGAACTCCCTGTACCTCCTGCTCAGTTTTGCTGTGAGCCTAAATAAAGGCCCTAGTTTGGGCATTAGGAATCTGCCAAGGATGATAAAAGTGCTCTCTGTATTGACTGTGGTTAGATGGAAGTATGCATTTGCCAAAACAACTTTAAAAATACACTTAAAATGGATGCATTATATTGTATACGAATTATACCGATGTGCCCAGTTTGGATGACAGATTATGTGACCTTGAGCACAGTGTACCAAGGGCAGGGAGGTGGGAGTGGTCTGACCTGGAATAGGCATAAAGGGGTGCACAGAGACTTTAAAAACATTACTAAACCCAAGTTGACCTGCTTCCTAGTATCCCAATGAGCTCGCAAGTCTAATCAGTGTTGGTAACAATCTGATCCTTCTTAGCCTCATGGACCATTTCCACTGCCCTTCCATGCTGGTAAACCACACGATATACATTCCCATCCCTAGAGAAAAAACTCATACCAGTTTGGAAATAATCTTCCAGAAATCTTCTTATGAATAAATGAGTCATGGCCTATGACACCTGAATGCCAAGAGTCTGAATCTTAAAATTAAGACTTTTTAGTCTAAGCTAAAATAGACTCATCATAATACAAATTTGAGGCATCCAAAAATAAATCTAAAATTGTATGCCAAGCTTGTGAGTTATTATTGTTTTCTTTAAACTTTAGTAGCAGAATTATAAACAATTGGCATTAGATCTCAGGAACAATACTCTTAACACTGTCAGCTGCTGAATTATTCATGAGGCCACTGTGCTACATCCATGCCACAGAAGGCAGATGTTTTCTGCCACTTATGTCTATTTGGAAGAGCATACTATTTGGAGGGTTTTTTTTCCCTTAAAATTTCCTTTTTGTCTTCACTCTCTTTATATTTTTTGTGAAGTCTGGCATGAAGATAATTTAATCTAAATGTAGGTTATTTGGTGATTTTCCTTCTATTAAAATTTTTAACTGCCATAGTTGACCTTCCTTCTTTAATACAAAGAATTTAAAAAATACAACTTTTTTCTTAAAAGTTCATGGTCAGAATAGTATTAAAAGTAAAATTCAGTTTATAAAGATGATTTTCTTTAACAGCATGAGTACTAATACGCTAAGCCAAGGATCAGGGAAGTTTTCCTGGACTTTGTGTACAATATAACTACTCAATTCTGCACTTGCAAAATCAGCTGCAGACAATATGCAAACACACCAGCATGGCTGCAGAACTGCTTTAGGCCTTCTGTGGGGCCTAGCAACTTCTGGCTTATGGGCTCCCTCCCAATACAAAAGTAAATTTAAAATTATATTTAAATAACTTTAGATACATGAATTATTTTTTGTTTGTTTTGGCAAAAATTAATGGACTTTTATGGGCTCTAACATTGCATTGTTTTCCTGATGTGAGAAAAAAATTAAATATTTTGACCCTAAAAATTTGATTTTTTTTCCTATCTTTTAAAGAAATTAAGGCATTTCATTGACTTCTGTGGGCCCTGTTCTCTATGCCTTCTGTACTGAATGGATAAATTGGCCCTATAAAGCTGTGTTAAAATAAAATTTTGTTTGGCAGCATTTGCACTGAATATTTAGACAAGTTTAATATTATGATTTAATCTCTATTATCCTGCTTGGTATGAGTTTTTAAAATTTAAAAACAATTGTTGGCTTAATTATTCTTCCTAAATGTATCTACCTCATTTATACTTTGTTAATATTCATATTACCTGTTCATCCACTTTCTTATTTGAAAGTCCATAATAATTGTCCCTGACCAGTGCTGTCATACTAGTTGAAACCAACATCCTTTCTGATTGGTCAATGATTATTGTTAACTATTGTTAATTCCGCTCTTGTATCTATCTTATTCTTCCTAACAGCTATATAGTACTCCACTATACCAATGTATCCTAATTTATTTAGCCAACTCTCTATAGATGAATACTTAGAATGTTTCCAATTTTTTCACAATTCTGAGCAATGTTGCAATAAACTTCACAGCACAAGGGAAAAGTATTTTTATAGGAACACTTACTAGGAGGGGAAACTCTGGGTCAAGGAAATGTATATCTAAAATTATAATCAATATTAAACAACTGCAACAAAAATGTGGTACTAAATTACATCTCCCTGGGAACATATGGGAACTTATTTCTTCACATTCTCATCACACACTGTTAAAATTTTGGAATTCTGAATAAAGAGGGAAATTCATATTACTGCATGGCTCTCTGAATCCCTATAATTACTAGTGAGCTTGCAAATTATATTTCTCCTGTGAACTATATGCCTAAGATTCTTAAGAGCCATTTCCCCTCATCAGTGTTTGTCTTGTACCTCCCTGGATACTGGAGAAGGCAAGGGCAAGTACTCCTGCCCGGCAGTACTCCAGTACTCTTGCCTGGAAAATCCCACAGATGGAGGAGCCTGGTGGAATACAGTCCATGGGGTCGCTAAGAGTCGGACATGACTGAGCGACTTCACTTTCACTTTTCACTTTCATGCATTGGAGAAGGAAATGGCAACCCACTCCAGTGCTCTTGCCTTAAGAATTCCAGGGACAGGGGAGCCTGGTGGGCTGCCACCTATGGGGTCACACAGAGTCGGACACTACTGAAGTGACTTAGCAGCAGCAGCAGCAGCAGCAGCCCTGGATACACTCTTAACATTCATGAATACAGTCCTGGGTGTTTTATATTTTTTGTTATTATAAATGGAATCTTTTCTTCTACTCACTTTACTAAATGATTATTTATACTGGCCACTTTCCTGAATACTCTTGTTGAGTCATCTAGACTTTCCTAGCATATTCTGAGTTTAAATGGAAATAATGATTAGTTTGTCTCCTCCTTCCTAAATGTCTATCTCTTATATTATCTTATCCTGTTATATTGACCAGAACTTTGAAAGTAATGTTAAATAATGATGGTGATAATGTTCCTAACTTAATGGTAAAATTTCAAATGCTTCACCATTAAAGTGTGATATGCTGGCAGTTAGTTTGTAACATATATTTCTAACCATGTGTATTGCTGATCCTGTTTGTGACGCCAGCTGTCTTGCTGTTCACCCTGTCCGCCTTGCTCGCGGAACCAGGGTAGGCAAGGCGCCAGATAAGAGGCTGGAAGAAAATGAGAGGAGCTGTAGGAACTGCATATGCGTTTATTCTCTCCCTGCTGGCATGGAAGCCGCAACACAGCCTCTCTGCTGGCTGACGCAGCATCCATAGCAGCAAACAGCACAGCAACGTAACCGCACACAACCCTTCAGGGCTTTCCCAGCTGAGGCTTCTGCGGCGTGCTGCGCCCAGCAACCCAACCAAGCGAGCGCCTCATGACGCGCATGCACAGTGCTATAATGCGCTCAGCTGTTGCACAGTCATTATTCACAAAACGTGGGGCGAGAGAGCCTGAACACGCCAGCCTGGCTAACTTGCCCTCTCCACGCACTCCACCCCTTCAGGGTCTGTCGCCTCACATTCTACGTCCGGTCCATCTGCGATTTTCCCTTGGGGAGTAACGCTGACCCTTGGATTTACTTTCTTGCATCAGCTACAAGAACAAGCAGTTACATCCCCAACACGTAGCAAAACCCAACTCCAGGTGTCACCTGGAACACATGTTGCAGTCCTCGCCCTCACGGGGCCAGAAGGGCCACCATCCACAAGTGGAGTGCCTTTATCTGCCATGGCCAAGTCCGGTCCACTGTCTGTCCCCGTGGGAGTGCAGGAAGGCCTCCGCAGAGGCAACCCCACCCCTGCGGGACTTTTATTAAGGACCCGCAAAACACGCCACAGGTGCCGGTCCGCCAAAGAGAGGGTTTTGTGGCCTTCACAGCCCATCCACATATCCCAAATTGCTAACCCTAACCCTATTCCAAATGCTTTGGAATATGTTCTACTGTTCAGTATGGAATATGTTCACACTGTTCTAAGTCTGCAAGAGAATCAGAGGTCAGAAGCATGTCACAGGACCCAGCCTTTACACTTTACACCGTACACTGCTCTAAACTTGCAAGAGAGGACGCAGCCTTTAGAGTACACCTCTGCATGAATCAGCCCACATCTGCATCCGCATGACCCGGACGGGGCCTTTCCCGGTTCAGCCCCGCAGCGGGGTCTTCACACTCCTGACACCTTTTGCCTGCTGCCGCCCCTCTATTTCTCCCAAGCGAGCCCCACTGAGGTCCCTTCACAGATGGGACGCTCCCCATTGGGTGCAAGAAGAGCAGTCAGGGTTCCAAAAGAGGGAGACGGGGCGTTGTTCAAAATGGTGTATCAAATGCCGCCAGAAAACTGCTCAGCATCTGGGCCTCAGGTCGTTGGGTTACATACCGACTGCTTCATGCCCCGTTCTCTCACCCCTTGGGTTAACTCAGCATGGGTATGGCATTTACTCATAGTATCCGGGAGCCTTCCCACATTGGACCACACAGTTTGCCGTCTCATAAGGTTCATCGTCACCAACACTTACCGCCTGGCTGTCAGAGATGCCGGCTTCTTCACGGTCACGGGGCTCTTGCTCCAACACCAATATACATTGCTCTAGCTCTTCCAAGCGTCCCTTCACGTTGCTCATCGGCTTGGCATCACTGAGATTACTGCCCTTGTTAGCCTTCGGGGCAGTCAGGAAAATGCACCCCACGGTGCCAGCAGCGGTCTATGCCGCCTTGTTCAGCAAAGCGGAACTCACCGCCTTCATAACACCTTTCCAGGGCTCTCTGGTGGACCGTGCGCCGCCTCCCGGCCTTCCACCAGAGCCGACGCCCGAGAGGCCACAGTCGCCCAGTACCACACGCTCTCTGGGGGCCACTGGCTTCCTCCATCCAGTGGAGCCTCAGGCCCCCCTGCCCGCTGGGTATCCTGCCGACTATGCCGGTTGTCTTGCGGATCCTGTTTCTGACGCCAGTTGTCTGGCCGTTCACACTGAGCAGCCTGCACTGGTTGCTGGCCCCAGGGTAGGCCCGGCACGAGCTGGGAGCCTGGGGAGCTGCAGGAACTGCAGATGCGTTTGCTCTCTCCTGGCTGACACGGCGGCCGGGGCAGCAGGCAGAGCATGACACAACACAGCCTCACACGGCCCTGCGGGGCCTCTCCAGGTGAAGCTATTTAGGCACACTGCACACAGCTGCCCGAGACCAGTGAGTGCCTCATGACGCGTGTGCGCAGAGCTATAAATGGCCTCAGCCGCTCCGTTCAGCACAGTCGCTCAGTCGTGTCCGACTCTTTGAGACCCCATGAACCGCAGCACACCAGGCCTCCCTGTCCATCACCAACTCCCAGAGCTTAACCACACTCATGTCCACTGAGTCAGTGATGCCATCCGATGCTGTTACATAGTCATTATTTACAAAACAAAGGACGAGAGTCTGAACACACCATCGTGGCTAATCTTCTCACTCCCCACACCATGTTTAAAAAAGACCCTCAGGTATATGCCCAGGAGTGGGATTGCTGGGTCATATGGTAGCTTATTCCAATTTTTTTAAGGAATCGCCACACTGTCTTCCACAGTGGCTGTATCTATTTATATCCCCACCAACGGTGCAAGAATGTTCCCTTTTCTCCACGCTCTTCTCAGCATTTATTGTTTGTAGATTTTTTGATGAGGAAACCAAAATTGAAAGAGACACATGTACCCCATTGTTCATTACAGCACTGTTTACAATAGCTAGGACTTCGATGTCCATCGACAGGTGGATGGATAAAGAAGGTGTGGTATATATACACAATGGGATATTACTCAGCCATGAAAAAGAACACATTTGAGTCAGTTCTAATGAAGCAGATGAATCTAGAACCTATTACACAGAGTGAAGTGAGTCAGAAAGAGAAAGATAAGTACCATATTCTAATACATATATACAGAATCTAGAAAAATGGTACTAAAGAATTTATTTAGTACCAGGGCAACAGTAGAGAATAGACTTACGGACATGGGGAGAGGGGAGGAGAGGGTGAGATGTATGGGAAAAGCAACATGGAAACTTACATTACTGTATGTAAAACAGATAGCCAATGGGAATTTGCTGCATATCTCAGGAAATTCAAACAGGGGTTCTGTATCAACCTAGAGGGGTGGGTGGGGAGGGAAATGGGAGGGAGGTTCAAGAGAGAGGGGATATATGTGTATACCTATGGCTGATCCATGTTGAGGTTTGACAGAACACAGTAAAATTCTGTAAAGCAATTATCCTTCAATAAAAAATAAATAAAATTTTTAAAAACCCTGTTTTACTTTAACCTAAAATTTAAGAGAATCATGAATAGCTGTGAAATATTACCAATTACTTTTTCAACATCTACTATAATTACCAGGTATATTTTTTCTTTTACAAACTAATAATATGTTTAGCTTTAACAAGATGTGTGTGCATGTGTGTGTGTGTGTGCTGAGTTACTTCAGTCGTGTCCAACTCTGCAAGTCCATGGACTGTAGCCCACCAGGCTCCTCTGTCCATGCGATTCTCCAGGCAAGAGTACTGGAGTGGGTGCTGTGTCCTCCTGCATGGGGTCTTCCTGACCCAGGGATCAAATCCATGTCTCTTTACCTCTCCCTGCATTGGCAGGTGGGTTCTTTACCACCAGAGCTATCTGGGAAGCCCTCAACAAGACCTTAGTGGGTAATGTATTAGAGTTCTTAATATCTATTATGGAACAAACCCCACGTAAACATCATGTATCCCCTTGTATGTACTGTCAGATTTTACTCGCTAATATTTGATTCAGAAAGTTTGAACCATTGTCTGGAAGTGAGGGACACTGATTACTTTTTGCGACCTCTCTTTGGTTTTTGTATCATTTCTGCTGGATTTACAAGAATGACTAGGAAGCTTTTCTTCTTTCCCTTTGTTTCTAAACACTTTAAATGTTAGAGGAGTCATCTGTCACTGCAAGTTTTGATGGGATTTACCCAGGGTCAAGGGTGCTAGCTTTCAGTTGTCTTAATTCCTTCCAGTGTGAGAGGCCACATCAGCTTTCTACTGCTTCTTTAGGTGGATGTTGTAATTTTCGTTCTTGCTTTCTTCTGCAAGTTTCCATTGCACCTTGGTTTCAAATTGTTTATGATAAAATCAGGCACATTATTTTCTCTTTTTTCTCTCCCCTCTAGGGTTATCTCTAACTTCTCTTTCCTAATATTATGTATTTGTTTTCTTTCTTTCTTTCTGGATTATGGCAATTAGTAGGTCATCCTTTTCACTGCGAAACTTTTCATCAAAGAATTTTTTTGCATGTATTAATGAATCCTATTGTTTTTCTTTGCCTTAATTCTCAATTTTCTGTTTCTATCATTACTTGGGTTCATTTTGTGTTTTCCTATAATTTCTTGAATTGAATGATTAAACCATTATTTCTATTCTTTCATTTTTCTTAGGAGTGAAAACTTTTTGAGCAATGCATTTTCCTGATTATAACTATATCTCTACAACACTGCCTTTGGTAAGTGAGCATTTTCATCATCATTATAGGGCAGTTTTTCTTCATTTATAGTTTTAAATTTTTAAATAGAGATTTTAATTTTTGGCTTTTTTATTGAAGCAGTTTTATTTTCCAGTGTGAGTATAACTCCTACTTTTATTATTTACTTTTGGCTTTAATGCATTGCGTTCAGAGATTGTGATCTGTGCTATTTCTTTTTTAATCTACTGAGGTTTCCCTTGTGACCAATATAAGCTCATGTTTTAAAAAGACTAATAGATGTTTGAACAAAAAAGCATATTGTTCCTGATAACAATAGAATTTATTATTAATCTACTAGGTTTTCCTTATTTATTTTTGCCTATCTAATTTCTCAAGGACTAAAATAAGGGCAACGCATTTCCACTACACTACATTTTCATCAATTTTCTTTTATTTCCTACAGTTTAGCTTCATATGTTTCTGTAACATGCTAGTTATTTCCTAAGGCATATGCTGTCCTCGTGGACTATACTGATCATTTGTTAACCATTATGTGACTTTTGGAGACAGCCTGTGCCACCACAGGGTACATTTTCAACTTGCCAGCAGTCTAAATCAGTACTGTTTAACAGAAATAGAACACAAGCCATATATAGAATGTGGCTATATATTCTTGGGTCTCATCCATTTCATTTTTCCTTTTAGTTCTTTGTTATTGAGTCATTGTCTTCCAGAAGCTGATGTTACTGAGATAATTCATTTGGTTAGCCTAATTTATTTTTAATTTTTCTGCCCACATAATGTATCTATTAATCTCAATAACACCATGCTAATCTTTGTTTTTGCCTTTCTGGAACATGATGAGACTGAGAATTTTGATCTGCCAATTCAGATGTTCTTTTACTTTGGCAACGTTTTCCCCTAATTCCATATTTCTTCAATTAAAAGATTTTTTTCACATTTGGTGTTTCTCAATCTAAGAAATAACTTGTAAGTAACATGTCTATGCAGTAATTGATCATTTACTTTTATTCTCTTGAAGCTATTTTTAAATCAATGGTGCATCTTGAAATTAACGATAGTTTGAGACCAAAGACATGCAATATGTTTTATATTTATTTTCACTTCCCTTTGGTCTTTCTCTCTGTTGTCTTCTATCACCATTGCTCTCCTTAACCAGCTTTCTTCCTCTGTCCATATGCTCTGCAATCTGTGAAATTTTTCCCAAAACTGCCCTTTAAGTCAAAGCTCAATTTTCCACAAAGTTGACTTATATCTAGTTGCTTCTAATATGGGTTTTGGTTTTGTAACAGTTTTATTTTCCTTTTGTGCTTTTCTTGGCTTTCCCTTTCATTATGTCTTACATTTTTTGACCACTTTTATTATAAACCTGTTTTCTCTAATGCCTTAGAATTCAGAGTAATTTTCTTCTTTTTATGGAATAATTCTTACTCTCTGTTTGGCATATACCAAATGCTTCCTTCTTTATTGGAAGCAGTTTTGCAAAATACCCACATTGGTGCTATGGGTTTTTTGTGCAGGTTTTGAATATGCTTTGGGGGTAAGAGGATGAGGGGCAAGGGGAGTAAAGTTAGGATCCAACAGAAGTCGGCTGAACACATTTCACATTCATGGTTCTCAGCTATTTTGTAGTTTATTGATATTGGGAACAGACATTTTCCTCTCATTATACTTTGAGTTGCTGGTTACTACTTTATACAGAGGCTACTGATTCTTTTTTTCTGGATTTATTTTGTCAGCAACCTCAATTAGCTCAATCAATTTTTAATTGTTTATCTTAGCTATGGCCTCTGTGGGTCACTACTACCACTTGCCCATCAGATAAAAGAAGATGGTGACGTTAACTGTCTCCCCCAAGTACGTGCATGCTCAGTCGTGTTCAACTCTGCGCGACCCCATGGAGTGTAGCCCACTAGGCTCCTCTGTCCATGGAATTTTCGAAACAAGAATACTGGAGTGGGTTGCCATTTCCTTCTCCAGGGGGTCTTCCCGACCCAGGGATTGACCCTGCATCTCCTGCACTGGCAGGCGGATTCTTGACCACTCCACCTCCTGGGAAGCCCCACCCAAGTTCACACAACTATTAAATGATGAAATTTTGATTTGCACCCAGGTAGTGAAACTTGCTCAGTTGTGTCTGATTCTTGGCGAGCCCATGGACTGTACCGTCCATGGAATTCTCTAGGCCACAGTACTGGAGTGGGTAGCTGTTCCCTTCTCCAGGGGATCTTCCCAACCCAGGGATCCAACCTAGTCTCCTGCATTGAAGGCAGATTCTTTACCCACTGAGCTATCAGGGAAGCCCTAATAGGTAGGCTAGACTCTCATATCATTACACTGGTTGAAACTTTTGACTATGTTACCTCCCTCTTTCCTTTTTTTCTTACCTAATCACAGAGTCATCTTTATTCTCTCATTTCTTCTACAACCTGCTGCTGCTGCTGCTGCTGCTAAGTCGCTTCAGTCGTGTCCGACTCTGTGCGACCCCAGAGACGGCAGCCCACCAGGCTCCCCCGTCCCTGGGATTCTCCAGGCAAGAACACTGAAGTGGATTGCCATTTCCTTCTCCAATGCATGAAAGTGAAAAGTAAAAGTGAAGTCGTTCAGTTGTGTCCGACTCTTAGCAATCCCATGGACTGCAGCCCACCAGGCTCCACCATCCACGGGATTTTCCAGGCAAGAGTACTGGAGTGGGGTGCCATCACCATGGAATTTAGAAAGATGGTAACAATAACCCTGTATGCAAGACAGCAAAAGAGACACAGATATATAGAACAGACTTTTGGACCCTGTGGGAGAGGGAAAGGGTGGGATGATTTGGGAGAATGGCATTGAAACGTATAATATCATGTAAGAAATGAATCGCCAGTCTAGGTTTGATGCAGGATACAGGATGCTTGGGGCTGGTGCACTGGGATGACCCAGAGAGATGGTATGGGGAGGGAGGAGGGAGGGGGGTTCAGGATTGGGAACTCATGTACACCCGTGGTGGATTCATGTTGATGTATGGCAAAACCAATACTGTATTGTAAAGTAAAATAAAGTATAATAATAATTAAAAAAAACTTTCAGGATTACTGCAAGATTTAGACATAATCATTTAATAAACTGCTTCAAGACCTAGATAGAGATATCAGTATTATTACAATATCTTGGAAACAGTGACAGATTTTATTTTCTTGAGCTCCAAAATCACCGTGGATGGTGACTGCTGCCATGAAGTTAAAAGACATTCAGTCTTTGGAAGAAAAAAGCTGTGACAAACCTAGCCACTGTATTAAAAAGCAGAGACATCACTTTACTGACAAAGGTGCATAGAGTCAAAGCTATGCCTTTTCCAGAGTCATGTATGGACTTGAGAACTGGACCATAAAGAAGGCTGAACTCCAAAGTATTGATACTTTAGAACTGTGGTGTTGGAGAAGACTCCTGAGAGTCACTTGGACAGCAAGGAGATTAAACTAGTCAATCCTAAAGGCTGTCAACCCTGAATATTCACTGGAAGGGCTGGGGTTGATGCTGAAGCTGAAGCTCCAATACTTTGACCACCTGGTGGTAAGAGCTGACTCACTGGAAAAGACCCTGATGCTGGGAAAGACTGAGGGCAGGAGGAGAAGGGGGCGACAGAGGATGAGATGGCTGGATGGCATCACCGACTCAATGGACATGAGTTTGAGCAAACTCAAGGCGATAGTGAAGGACAGGGAGGCCTGATATGCTGCAGTTCATGGGGCCATGGAGAGTTGGGCATGACTTGGTGACTGAACTACAGCAAGCATGCCCAGAGTGTTTCTATTTCAGGGCCTGTCTGCTTGACCTGAACATCCTCAGGCCACCTAGTTGCCTAGAAATTTGTTATTACACTTTCTCTCTCACCTTCTATTCTCCAACACACTCACATGTACCCAACACATCCACTGTCACTTGCTCTTCAAAGTACCGTTCTTGTCCAGCATCTGAGCTACATAGATTTCTAGTTGCCTACCCGTTGCCCATTATTACATCTTTATCAAGAGAATCTCTATACCAATGAATGGGGCAACATGCTCAGCTACAAAAACACATTTTCAAACCTCCTTTGTCACAAAGGTGTGCCGATGAAATACACACAGAAAGTGGATGACCCAGCAGAAAATAGCTCGTGTACTATAATTATGCCTGTACTACTGATGGAGAAATTAAGGTAGTACATTTTGCCCCAAAACTTGAGGTCTCTCTAAATGTAAAGATGATGCTCTTTCCACTGCCTTACACTGTCTTTATAAGGCTCTCCTGAGAAGGTGATGGCACCCCACTCCAGTACTCTTGCCTGGAAAATCCCAGGGACGGGGGAGCCTGGTAGGCTGCAGTCCATGGGGTCGCTAAGAGTCGGACACAACTGAGCGACTTCACTTTCACTTCTCACTTTCATGCATTGGAGAAGGAAATGGCAACCCACTCCAGTATTCTTGCCTGGAGAATCCCAGGGACGGTGGAGCCTGCTGGGCTGCCATCTACAGGGTCGCACAGAGTCGGACACGACTGAAGCGACTTAGCAGCAAGTCTCTTTATGTCCCTTATTGTCAAAGACAATTAGTTAACCATGCTAAGGGAGAAGGCTCAAGGTATCATCTGGGCCCTGCAAATAATGTGGCATTTTACAGTGGCTTTTCAGAGACCTAGTCTTGAATTACAGAATACCCCCCAATGAATGGCTTGACAAGTCAGAATTCGAACAAGTCAGAAAAATCTAGGGCAGTGCCATCAGGCACCAAGGATTGACGGGAGTAACAAAAATGCTGGCAACTGCCACAGGCACTACAAGCTAGCTCTTCCTCCTGAGCGAGGTGGGCATGCATCTTGTTTGTATCCGAGGTCCCAGTTTTGCCCAGCTCTTACCTTTTCCCCCTTTGTACCTGCTCAGAGAGGACCTGAAGCTAGATCCTTCAAGATTGACAGCAGCATCCTAAAAGTAAACTGCAGGGCCATGAAAAGTACACATTTCAAGTGAATTTCTGTTCCTCACTGCTAGAGCTAAAGGGTTCTAGGTAAATATTCCAGGATTCCAAAGTCCTCCCTTTTGGAAGGTGATTTGAACTTGAAGGTGGAAAATCACAACATAAAATAACATGAAAACAAGATACATGTCGTAAACCTTGTACTTTGTTACAGAAGGATGCTGATTATATGTTCTTTGAGTACTTATGAACAAGTATGTACAGGCATGATTCTGAGGAATACAGAAAAGTTTACGGGGCAAACTTTATTTTCAGACGCTCATGACATTCCTAGGAATGGCTTAAAATTTTACCAACATTTCCAAAGTTGTTTTCAAAGAGAATTTAGTTAGCCTTTGACATCTGTGAGCAAGCCTTTCAGATGTTTTAAATTAAAAGATCCCCTGGAGAAGGAAATGGCAATCCACTCCAGTATTCTTGCCTGGAGAATCCCAGGGATGGAGAAGCCTAGTAGGCTACAGTCCACGGGGTCACAAAGAGTCGGACACGACTGAGCGACTTCACCTTACCTTACCTTACCTTATACATACATAATTACATGGTCACCGTATTAAGCATTTTCTCTGCTTTAACACATTAGTAGAGTCCAAGTTGTAACCATACAGCACGTAGGGAGCTCTGGGGTGATACTTTGAAATCATGCTGGCAAGTGCCACCTCAAGACCATACATCCTGCATCCAGAAAACTGAGAAATATATTCAACATTTTCCCAGAGTCTCAGAATAAGTCAGTAATGGATTTAGACATAATATTTAAATTAAGCCACCAAAGGAGAAGCAGAAAAACAAACACAAAAATTAAAACCCCTCAATTGAAAGCAAACCATTCACAGAAACTTCATCACTGAATATTTCGTGAGTAAAGTTCTCAGCAGTGATGAAGAGACAGCCTCATCTACAGAAATTGTTCAGAACCTTAGAGAATGAGGAACCACATGATTTGGATATACCTGGCATCCATAATTGTTTCCAAGGGGCATCCCCATAGCGACTGATTCCTTTTCAGAGTTCCTACGAGGTAGCTAGCTCTGGCATTGGGCTTTTCAGAAAAGGGAACAAATCTTCTCTCTCATTTTGATTCATAAGAAATTTCAGGATCCCTATTTATTCTACTTGTAAAATATATTACATAAACTAATACAAAGATAAAAAATATATCCTGCCAATGTGAATCTTTTTTTTCTTAAAAATTTTGTTCAGAACTCACTCACAAACTAAATACATCTCTTCCAAAATATCTATTCTAGCACTCTGAGTTAACAACAATAATAAAAAATAACTTCAGAGGAGCAATTAAATGCTAAAAAAAAAAAAAACTAAAAATAAAAATGAGATATGAAACACTACATCAAATTACAAAGATCCTAGTTAAAGGAAGAATATGCTAGCAGTTTGAAGATCTTAAGAGCCAGATAACTCCCTTCTTCATTTTGAAAGAAACTTAATTGGAACCTGACACACAGCAGAAACTCAGAGATGTTTGTTAAAGTGGTGAGTGCTGTTTCGAGGAAATTTCAGAGATGGTAGTTCACAGTTTGGTACAGAGTAGCAATTTCTACAAACTATGAGTGTTTCAAAGTTCTTATGATGCAGTGTCCGAATCTGCCGCAGTAACTAATGCCTTATGGCTCACTGTGCACCCAAGGCTGTTTATGTCAGGGTTCCGGCATGGGGTAAGGGGCCCAAGTGTTAGACCCAAATGATCTCTAAGTCAGTGGCTGTCAAACTTCTGCGGGTCCGAATCTCCAGGAGGACTTGTTAACACACATACTCCCCAGTCCCAGAGATTGAGGCTCAGCAGGCGTGGGGTGGGGCCCATGAATTTGCATTTCTAACCAGGTGCTAGGGGATGGAGCTGCTGCTATTCGATCCTTTTCAATTCAGAGTCTAACCTTTCAGAACCTGGTCTCAGTTTGCAAAATTCCTTAGAGTCTGGGATTTGACAGCATCCTACAGGCAAAAATTACCAGGATGTACTCATGTCTACCACCTGCCCTCGGAGCCCTCCTCCGCCCATTTTATGCCCCAAGACCCTGCAACCGGCACTCACCGAGCTTTCCCAGGGCCCGGGGCCCCTCGGAACGGCGGGCACGGCCCCTGCTTCCCAGAGGCGGCACTAGCGCCCGGGCGCGGGAAGGCGCGCGGTGGGGAGGTGCGCAGCTAGGTCCCCGCTCCACCGCGGGTGCTACGGAGCGCCCCGCGCCCCGCTGGGCCCTTTAAAACGCGCGGACTGGTGAACTTGGCTGGGCTCGCCCCACGGGGCAGGGGGTTGGGCTGGACTATTAATTCCTCGTGGGTTTCATGTGAGTGTCCAGAGACTCTCCAGCTGTTGGCTCTTTGCGCAGCTGCCAGCAGCTGTTTCGGAGGAAGCCGGGGGCTGCCAAAAAAAAAAAAAAAACTTGAGAAAGCAGTTTCTCAGAAACCCAGGGCAACTTTTATCTGCTGAACTGAGGTCACTGTTGCTACTTGAGCTGAGGACTCGCCATTTGGCTCCAATGGTTTACTCTGTGGTCTCCTCCAAGCCAGCCTGCAGACAACCAGAGAACATTCCCAGAGACCAGGCAATGTCTGGGGAAGCTGAGGTCCGAGAGGGAGCAGAGGGCGAAGCTGGGCTAGAGCGGGCAGGAGCTCGCCAGCAGCTCCCAACAAGGGCAGGGCTGGGAGGGGGCTGGGAGGGGGCTGGGCCACAGGAGTGAAGACTTGATTTCTCCCAGGAATCCCAATGATGCACTTGGAAAGCATTGCCTGTTCTTAGGCGGATGGCGTGTTTGCTTGCTTCTTCCTTTTCCATTGATGTGAACCCACAATTGAGATTTTATGGATAAACCTATTCCCAGCTTGTGCAGTTGAATTCAGCCTATCCCCACAACGCTCAGCCTGCCACCTTCTCCATTGTCCTTGAAGAAATATGGAACTTACTGAACACTGATGACTGTTTATTAAAAAGATCAAGTTGTTGTTAGTCACTAAGTCATGTCTGATGCTTTGTGACCCCATGGACTGCAGGAGGCCAGGCTCCTTTGTCCTCCACAAAGGTCAAGAGGAAAGTTTATTAAAAGGTCAAAAGACCCTTGCTTAGCAAGGACCATTAGAGCTCCAGGCCTCTCCATTCCAGAATAGCTTCAGAAGTGAATCAGGAGGGTCCTGGGTGTGTTTCAGAAAGAATGGGGCTGGAAGAATGGAGAGAAGGAAGTGGAAGGAGGGCTGTCAGGACTTTTTCCTTTTATTATTAATTTTTAACAAGGAGAACACAAATATGTGTAAAATTAATGGCTGATTTCTTTTCTTTTTTTTCACTAGTAAGGGGCAAAATGATCTTTCTCAGAAGATGGTGTATTTGCTGTAAGCTTCAAAGAAGGTGATGGCACCCCACTCCAGTACTCTTGCCTGGAAAATCCCATGGGCAGAGGAGCCTGGTAGGCTGCAGTCCATGGGGTCACAAGAGTTGGAGATGACTGAGTGACTTCACTTTCACTTTTCACTTTCATGCATTGGAGAAGGAAATGGCAACCCACTCCAGTGTTCTTGCCTGGAGAATCCCAGGGACAGAGGAGCCTAGTGGGCTACAGTCCATGGGGTCGCAAGAGTTGGACACGACTTAGCGACTAAACCACCACCACCACCAAAGCTTACCTAGAATTCTGGGACCTACTTAGTAGAGTGAGGATCCCAGGGTGTTCTGCACAGGATACCCCAAAGTGCTGGCTTTGAATCCAGCCTGTCCCATTTGGAGGAAAGGTCTCATCCTGGCCCCCCGGGTTCAGAACGCCCTGCCCGCCTCCCCCGTCCCCTCTCTCCAGTGGCTTTCCTTGTGTGTGTGTGGGGGGGGGGGGAGGGATGCGCTGGCATTCACTGACCTTCCCTGGCACTGCCCACCAGATTTGTGCTGTCAAACACAGCCCACCTCAGCAGCCCCCCAAGAGATGTGAAGAGAACCAGGAACACAATCCAGCCAACGCAGAATGGGGGGAAGAGGCCATGTTCTCAAGTTCACCACCACCCAGTATTCCTTTTAGAAAATAATCAGAAAAAAACTCAAGGTGCCGAAGAATGGTTTCCCTGGTTGAGCTGGTCTCCACTGTCCACCTCCCCCGCCCCCAGGATTGATCCTGTCCAGACTTTGATGAAGGAAAGAGGAGACTGAAAAAGCAGACTTAAAACTCAGCATTCAAAAAATTAAGCTCATGTCATCCATTCCCATCACTTCATGGCATATAGATGCGGGGAAGATGGAAACAATGACAGATTTTATTTTCTTGAGCTCCAAAATCACTGCAGACAGTGACCGCAGCCATGAAATTAAAAGCCGCTTGTTCTTTGGAAGAAAAGCTATGACAAACCTAGACAGTGTATTAAAAAAGCAGAGATATTACTTTGCCAACAAAGGTAAGCTATGGTTTTTCCAGTAGTCATGTATGGATGTGAGAGTTGGACCATAAAGAAGGCTGAGGGCCGAAAAATTGATGCTTTGGAACAGTGGTGTTGGAGAAGACTCTTGAGAGTCTCTTGGACTGCAAGGAGAGCAAACCACTCAATCCTAAAGGAAATCAACCCTGAATATTCATTGGAAGAACTGATGCTTAAGCTGAAGTTCCAATACTTTGATCACCTGATGTGAAGAGCCGATTCATTGGAAAACACCCTGATGCTGGGAAAGACTGAGGGCAGAAAGAGAAGGGGATGACAGGATGAGATGGTTGGATGGCATCTCTGACCCAATGGACATGAGTTTGAGCGACCTCTGAAAGATAATGAAGGACAAAGAAGCCTGGCGTGATGCAGTCCATGGGGTTCCAAAGAGTTGGACAGAACCAAGCAACTGAACAGCAAGTGTGCCTCACGAGGGAAACACGGCGACAGGCAGGGCTGGAAGGTCAGAACCCGCCCACCAGGAGCAGAGCACACATGCTGTTCGCATTTGCACCCGCATGTGGCGTCCATATGCCCTCTGTGAACAAAGATGCCTTAACTGAGATGTTCTTTTCTAACCAAGAGTGAAATCCCAAAGAGACCTGTTTCACTTCAGGGGAAGGGTGTGGTTCTTCCCCCACACTTAACTGAAGTAGTATTCCAACAGCATTGAAGTCAACCAGAATTTGGCTTTTTTGAGTAACTTTTTCTGGAAAGTATTATTATAGGAATGTTTTTACTTATAATACAATTACAATTTAAGTTTCACAATCACACTATGCTATAAAAGTGGTTTTGGTGATCAACAGTCTTTTCTACAGAATTCAACGCTTTCTTTTTTCTTCCTTCTGTTTGTAAAACTGAAACAATTGTTTTCCTAAAGAAGTGAAGTGAAAGTCACTCAGTCATATCCGACTTTTTGTGACCCCATGGATTATACAGCCCATGGGATTCTCCAGGTCAGAATTCTGGAATAGATAGCTATTCCCTTCTCCAGGGTATCTTCCCAAGCCAGAGATCGAATCCAGGTCTCCTGCATTGCAGGCAGATTCTTTACCAGCTGAAACATCAGGGAGACCCTTTCCTAAAGGAATTATGACATAAAATCTGTCCTCTGTTAGGAATTACACTTGTTCTACTAAAGATACATTAATTTGTTTCAGAAAGTAGGAGTTTTAAGATCAACTTTGCAAGGAATTCAAGTACTAAAATCACCAAGTTTTCAATTAGTTACCATGGAAAGTAGACTATTTGGACTTACATTTAACTGGCTTTGATACTAAATGCTGCTGCTGCTGCTAAGTCGCTTCAGCCGTGTCCAACTCTGTGCGTCCCCATAAATGGCAGCGCACCAGGCTCTGCCATCCCTGGGATTCTCCAGGCAAGAACACTGGAGTGGGTTGCCATTTCCTTCTCCAATGTGTGAAAGTGAAAAGTGAAAGTGAAGTCACTCAGTCGTGTCCAACTCTTTGAGACCCCATGGACTGCAGCCTACCAGCCTCCTCCGTCCATGGGATTTTCCAGGCAAGAGTACTGGAGTGGGTTGCCATTGCCTTCTCCTTGATATTGCATAAAAGAAAAAAAAAATCTAGTATTCAAAATTGTGGTGTTAAATGTTTTCCCAGAATCATCATTAGTTATTTGCTTTTTCATTAACCCAACCTCTACAGTCTGGGATTTCTGCAACTATCTGAGATAAGGAGATAACATTAGAATGAACCACTCTACATTCTGCCTTCTACTCTACAACTGTCTTCTACTCTACATTCCTTAATTCTTGCTGAGAAGTATTGATGTATTTCCAAAAATGTGAACCCTACCCTGTTACTGAACACAGGTTCATGTGCCCAATGCACAGTGAGCCCAAACAAACCAAAGCATCAGAGTTTGGAGCGGAGAAAGCTTTACCACAGGGCCGTGCAGAAACAGGTGGTTTGTGTTCAAATAGCCCAAACTCCTCATAGAGTTTCAGCAAAATATTTGTAAAGGCTGGATGAGGGCAAGGTTCAGGAATCGAGATTGCTGGGAAAAATATCAATAGCCTCAGATATGCAGATGACACTGCCCTTATGGCAGAAAGTGAAGAGGAGCTAAAGAGCCTCTTGATGTGAAAAAGGAGAGTGAAAAAGGTGGCTAAAACTCAACACTCAAAGAACTAAGATCATGGCATCCAGTCGCATCACTTCATGGCAAATAGGCAATGGAAACCTTGAGAGACTTTATTTTGGGGGCACTCCAAAATCACTGCAGCTGTTGACTGCAGCCATGGTACTGATTTAGATCCTCAAATTTGATTACATTTTCTTACTATTCAGATGGCTTGATAGTTTATATTTTTCTATAAAAGTTTGTTTTCTAGCCTAATTTTTAGAATAACTGGCATAGAAGTTTACATATCGTCCTAAACACTTACTGTCCTCCATATCAATATATCAGCAACAAAAATACATAATATTTATATGGTCAGTGTTCTAAGCAGTTTTGAATATAGTCCTTGTATAAGTTATTTGTGTCTTCTATTTTTCTTCTACAGAATTTTCAAAATACTTCCTCTTCACTGGTATTTTTTAAGAAATCTTGTTATTGTTCAGTCAGTAAGTCACATCTGACTCTTTGCAACCCCACGGACAGCAGCCCACCAGCTTTTCTGTCCTCCACTATCTCCCGGGGTTAGTTCAAATTCATGTCCGTTGAGTCAGTGATGCCATGTAACAACCTCATCCTCTGCCACTCCCCTGCTACTTTTGCCCTCAATCTTTCCCATTATCAGGGTCTTTTCCAATGAGTCGACTGTTCCATGAGGTGGCCAAAGTATTGGAGCTTCAGCAGCAGTCCTTTCAATGAATATTCAGGGTTGATATCCTTTAGGATTGACTGGTTTGATCTTATAATCCAAGGGACTTTCAAGTGACTTCTCCAGTATCACAATCTTAAAACATCAGTTCTTCAGTGCTCAGCCTTCTTTATGATCCAAATCTCACATCTGTACATGACTATTGGAAAAACCATAGCTTAGACTATATGGACCTTTGTCAGCAAAGTGATGTCTCTGCTTTTAAGTATGCTATGGCTTCAAACATGATCCATAGTGATTTTGGAGCCCAGGAAAAGAAAATCTGTCACTGCCTCCACTTTTCCCACTTCTATTTGCCATGAAGTGATAGGACCAGATGCCATGACCCTAGTTTTTTAAATGTTGAGTTTCAAGTAGCTTTTAAACTCTCCTCTTTTCCCATCATCAAGAGGCTTTTCCATTATTCTTCATTTTCTGCCATGAGAGTGGCATCATCTTCATATTTAAAGATGTTGATATTTCTCCTGGCAATTTTGACTCAAGCTTATGATTCATCCAGCCCAGGTTTTCACATAATGTACTCTCTATATAAGTTCAACAAGCAGGGTGACAATGTACAGCCTTGACATACTACTTGCTAAATTTTGAACATGTCCACTGTTTCATATCTGGTTGTAGCTGTTGCTTCTTCACCCACATACAGATTTCTCAGGAGGCAAATAAGGTGGTCTGGTATTCCACTCTCTTTAAGAATTTTCCACAGTTTGTTGTGATCCACACAGTCAAAGGCTTTAGCATAATCAATGAAGCAGAACTAGATGTTTTTCTGGAATTCCTTTACTTTCTCTATGATCCAGTGAATGTTAGCAATTTGATCTCTGGTTCCTCTGCCTTTTCTAAATCCAGCTTGTACATCTGGAAGTTCTCAGTTCACATACTGCTGAAGCCTAACTTTGTTAGCATGTGAAATGAGCACAAGTGTACAGTGGTTCAAATACTCTTTGGCATTGCCTTTCTTTGGGATTGGAATGAAAATTGACCTCTTCCAGTCCTGTGGCCACTGCTGAGTTTTCCAAATTTGTTGATATATTGATTGCAGCACCTTAACAGTGTCATTTTCTAGGATTTGAAATAGCTCAGCTGAAATTCCATCACCTCCACTAGCTTTGTTCATAGCAATGCTTCTTAAGCCCCACTTGACTTCACTCTCCAGTATATCTGGCTCTAGGACAGTGACCACACCATCGTGGTTATCTGGGTCATTAAGATCTTTTTTGTACAGTTCTTCTGTGTATTCTTGGCACCTCTTCTTAATATCTTCTGCTTCTGTTAGGTCCATACCATTTCTGTCCTTTTTTATGCCCATCCTTGCATGAAATGTTCCCTTGGTATCTTCAATTTTCTGATCGCTAGCCTTTCCCATTCTGTTGTTTTCCTCTATTTCTTTTATTTGCTTATTCAAGAAGGCCTTCTTATCTCTCCTTGCTATCCATAGAACTCTGCATTCAGTTGGGTAGAGCTGCCCTTTCTCCTTTGCCTTTTCCTTTTCTTCTTTCCTCAGCTATTTTTAAAGCCTCCTCAGACAACCACTTTTCCTTCTTGCATTTCTTTTTCTTTGGGATGATTTTTGTCACTGCCTGGTTTATTGATCAAATGTCCCTTTCCTATTTTATTAATCTTTGCTCCAACTTTACTATTTCTTTCAATTTTCCTGTATTCAGCTTCTTGGTATCAATACATTTTCCCCTACTTTCTAAAAATTAATTTATCTAAGGCTATAGACATTTCTTCTGAACACAACTCTAGTTACAATTAAAAAGGTTTTTTGTGTAGTCTTCTCATTTTCATTCATTTCTAAATACACTTTAACTTAAATTTCCTTTATTAACCTGAGTTATTTTAAAGTGTATTTTATTTTTCCATCTATATTTATATTGCATAACAAAATCATTGAGCATGACTTATTTGATATGTGTGCTTTAGAATTCATCAAGATTCCTTTTGTTCTTAAAATAGAATTTTACTCGTCTCCTCAACATCTAACATTTGTAACAATGTACAGGAAGCAGTGATCAAAACCATCCCCAAGAAAAAGAAAGGAAAAATGGTTGTCTGAAGAGAAAGGAAGAGAAGCAAAAAGCAAAGGAATAAAGGAAACATAAACCCATCTGAATGCAGAGTTCCAAAGAATAGAAGGAGAGATAAGAAAGCCTTCCTAAGTGAAAGATGCAAAGAAAAAGAGGAAAAACAATAGAATGGGAAAGACTACAGATCATTTCAAAAAAAGTAGAGATACCAAAGGAATATTTTGTGCAAAGACAGGCACAATAAAGAATAGAAATGATATGGCCCTGACAGAAGCAGAAGACATTAAGAGAGGTGGCAAGAATACAGGGAAGAACTATGCATAAAAGATCCCCATGACCCAGATAACGACAACGGTGTGATCACTCTCCTAGAGCCAAACATCCTGGAGTGTGAAGCCAAGAGGGCCTTAGGAAGCATCACTATGAACAAAGCTAGTAGAGGTGATAGAATTCCAGCTGAGCTATTTCAAAACTTAAACAATGATGCTGTTAAAGTGCTGCACTCAATATGCCAACAAATATGTAAAACTTAGCAGTGGTCACAAGACTGGAAAAGGTCAGTTTTCATTCCAGTGTCAAAGAAGGGCAATGCCAAAGAATGTTCAAACTACTGCACAACTGCACTCATTTCACATGCTAAAGGTCATGCTGAAAATCCTCCAAGATAGGCTTCAACAGTACATGGACTGAGAACTCCCAAATGTACAAGGTGGATTTAGAAAAGACAAAGGAACCAGAGATCAAAATGCCAACATTCGTTGGATGCTAGAAAAAGCCAGAGAATTCCAGAAAAACTTCTGCTTCATTGACTACACTAAACGCTTTGACTGTGGATCACAATAAACTGTGGGAAATTCTGAAAGAGATGGGAATAGCAGACCACCATACCTGCCTCGTGAGAAACCTGCATGCAGGTCAAGAAGCAACAGTTAGAATTGGACATGGAACAATGGACTGGTTCCAAATAGGAAAAGGAGTACGTCAAGGTTGTATATTCTCACCCTGCTTGTTTAACTTATATGCAGATTATATCATGTGAAATGTCAGGCTGAATGAAGCACATGCTGGAATCAAGATTGCAGGGGAAAATATCAATAACCTCAGATATGCAGATGACACCACCCTTATGGCAAAAATGAAGATGAACTAAAGAACTTCTTGATGAAAGTGAAAGAGGAGAGTAAAAAAGTTGGCTTAAAACTCAACATTCAGAAAATTAAGATCATGGCATCTGGTCCCAGCACTTCATGGCAAATAGATGGGGAAACAATGGAAACAGTGACAGACTTTATTTTCTTGGGCTTCAAAAATCACTGCAGATGGTGACTGCAGCCATGAAATTAAAAGATGCTTACTCCTTGGAAGAAAAGCTATGACCAACTAGACAGCATATTAAAAAGAAGAGACATTACTTTGCCCACAAACGTCTATCTAATCAAAGCTATGGTTTTTCCAGTAGTCGTGTATGGATGTGAGAGTTGAACCATAAAGAAGGTTGAATGCTGAGGAATTGATGCTTTTGAACTGTGGTGTTGGAGAAGAATCCTGAGAGTCCTTTGGACTGCAAGGAGATCCAACCAGTCAGCCCTAAAGGAGATCAACCATTGAACATTCATTGGAAGGACTGATGCTAAAGCTAAAGCTCAAATACTTTGGCCACCTGATGTGAAGAGCCAACTCATTGGAAAAGAACTTAATGCTGGGAAAGATAGAGGACAGGAGAAGAGGACGAAAGAGGACAAGTTGGTTGGATGGCATCACCGACTTAAAGGACGAGTTTGAGCAAGCACTGGGAGATAGTGAAGGACGAGGAAGCCTGGCGTGCTGCAGTCCACAGGGTCACCAAGAGCCGGGCACGACCAAGCAACTGGAAACCAGCAACAACCTTCACACCTATTCTACCCTTTCCTCATTTACAGCATCTATGAAAATTGGGTGAAATTGATTTCACCTCTGTTCCTGGAATAGACTTTGATCGAGAATGATCAGGGTAATCTCCGCTTTGTCATTCTATTGGTTCAAGTAATCCTAGGCCACTCCAGTCAGTGTCTGATCTTCCGCTGAACGTGTCTTAGTCAGGGAATTTTCCTCTGTAAGATACTTTCTGCACAGCCCTTGAATAAAGATAGTCTTTTGCTCTTGATGGTATGGTATGCTTCCATGAGGCAAGTTAATCTGAAGACAAGCCTAAAAGAATTGCCGAGAGAATTGCACAGAATCAGTCTCATCAGTTGAGTATATCTTTCCTTTGCTCCCTTGCCTTGTGCTTCTTTTCTTTCCTCAGCTATTTGTAAAGCCTCCTCAGACAGTCACTTTTCCTTCTTGCATTTCTTTTTCTTTCAGATGGTTTTGGTCACTGCCTCCTGTACAATGTTAGGAACCTCTGTCCCTAGTTCTTCAGATGCTCTATCAGATCTAACCCCTTGAGTCTATTTGTCACCTCCACTGTACAATAGTAAGGGATTTGATTTAGGTCATACCTGAATTGCCTAGTAGTTTTCTATGCTTTCCTAAATTTAAGTCTGAATTTTGCAATAAGGAGCTCATGATCTGAACCACCATCAGCCAAAGTCTTATTTTTGCTAGCTATATACACTTCACCATCTTCAGCTGCAAAGAATATATAATCAATTTGAATTCAGTATTGGCCATCTGGTGATGTCCACGTGTAGAGTCTTTTCTTGTGTTGTTGGAAGAGGGTGTTTGCTATGACCAGTGCATTCTCTTGACAAAATTCTGTTAGCCTTTGCCCTGCTTCATTTTGTACTCCAAAGCCAAACTTGCCTGTTACTCCAGGTATCTCTTGACTTCCTACTTTTGTGTTCCAGTCCCTTATGATGAAAAGGACATCTTTTTTTGTTGTTGTCAATTCTAAAAGGTCTTGAAGATCTTCATAGAACCAGTCAACTTCAGCTTTTTTGACATTAGTGGTCGGGGCATAGACTTGGATTACTGTGGTGTGAAGTGGTTTGCCTTGGAAACGAACCAAGATCATATTGTCATTTTTGAGACTGCACCCAAGTGCTGCATTTCAGACTCTTTTCTTGACTATGAGAGCTATTCCATTCCTTCTAATGTATTCCTGTCCACAGCAGTAGATATAATGGTGAAAATGAAAGTGAAAGTTGCTCAGTCGTGTCTGACTCTTTGGGATCCCATGGGCTATCCAGCCCATGAAATTCTCCAGGCCAGAATACTGGAGTGGGTAGTCTTTCCCTTCCCCAGAGGATCTTCCCAACCCAGGGATGGAACCCAGTTCTCCCACATTGCAGGCGGATTCTTCACCAGCTGAGCCTCCAGGGAAGGAAACTTACGATGGTGATCTGAATTCCACCTGCCCATTTTAGTTTACTGATTCCTAAGATGCTGATGTTCACTCTTGTCACCTCCTACTTGATCACGTCCAATCTACCTTGATTCGTGAACCTGATATTCCAGGTTCCTATGCAACATTGATTTTTAAAGTATCAGACTTTACTTTCACCAACAGGCACATTCACAACTAAGCACTGTTTCCGCTTTGGCCCAGCCACTTCATTCTTTCTGGAGCTATTAGTAATTGCCCTCGCTTTTCCCCTATAGCATACTGGACGCTTTCCAACCTGAGGGCCTCATCTTCAGGTATCATATATTGTGCATTTTCATACTGTGAAAAGAAGAGAAGTGGAAGGTGAGGGAAAGGGGATAGAAACACCCAACTGAATGCAGAGTTACAGAGAATAGCAAGGAGAGATAAGAAAGCCTTCTTAAATGCACTCAAAGAGACAGATGAAAACCATAGAATGAGAGGAGAAGGAAATGGCAGCCCACTCCAGTATTCTTGCCTGGAAAATCACATGGATGGAGGAGCCTGAAGGGCTACAGTCCATGGGGTCTCAAAGGGTCATATATGACTGAGTGACTAACACACACACACACACACACACACACACACACAAAATGAGAAAGACTAGAGGTTCAAGAAAATTGGAGATACCAAGGAAATATTTCATGCAAGGATGGGCACAAAAAAGGACAGAAATGGTAAGGACCTAAGAGAAACAGAACATACTAAGAAGAAGTGGCAGGAATACACAGAAGAACTATATAGAGAAAAGTCCTAAGACCTGGGCAGCCACGATGGTGTGGTCACACACCTAGAGCCAGAAATTCTGCAGTGTGGAGTCAAGTGGGGCTTAGGAAGCATTGCTATGAACAAAGCAGTGGAGGTGATGGAATACAGCTGAGCTATTTAAAATTTTAAAAGATGATGCTGTTAAAGTGCTGCACTTGATATATCAGCAAATTCAGAAAATGCAGCAGTGGCCACAGGACTGGAAGGGTCAATTTTCATTCCAATCCCAAAGAAGGGCAATGCCAAAGAGTATTCGAACCACTGTACAATTTTGCTCATTTCACATGCTAGCAAGGTTATACTAAAAATCCTTCAAGGTGCTCTTCAGCAGTACCTGAACTGAGAACTTCCAGATGTATGAAATGGATTTTAAAAAGGCAGAGGAACCAGAGCCCAGAATGCTAACGTTCCCTGGACCATAGAGAAAGTAAGAGAATTCCAGAAAAAATTCTACTTCTGCGTCATTGACTATGCTAAATCTTTTGACTATATAGATCACCACAAACTGTGGAAAATTCTTAAAGAGATAGAAATACCAGACCACCTTAACTGCCTCCTGAGAAACTGGCATGCAGGTTAAAAGGCAACAGTTAGAACATGGAGCAATGGACTTCTTCAGAATTGGGAAAGGAGTACATCAAGGCTGTATGTTGTCACCCTGCTCATTTAACTTATATGCAGAGTACATCATGTGACATGCCAGGCTGGATGAGTTACAAGCTGGAATGAAGATTTTTGTTGTTGTTATTCAGCCACTCAGTTGTGTCCAACTCTTTGCAATCCCACAGACTGCAGGACATCAGGCTTGCTCAAATTCATGCCCACTGAATCAGTGATGCCATCTAACCAACTTATCCTCTGTCATCCCCTCCTCCTCCTGCCTTTGATCTTTCCCAGCATCAGGGTCTTTTCTAATGAGTTGGCTCTTCACATCAGGTGGCCAAATATTGGTGCTTCACCTTCAGCATCAGTCCTTCCAATGAATATTCAGGATTGATTTCCTTTAGGATTGACTGGTTTGATCTCCTTGCAGTCCAAGAGACTCTCAAGAGTCTTCTCCATCACTACACAGTTCAAAAGCATCAATTCTTTGGTATTCAGCCTTCTTTAATGGTCTAATTCTCACATCCATACATGGCTACTGGAAAAACCATAGCTTTGACTGGACAGACTTTTGTAGGCAAAGTAATGTCTCTACTTTTTAATATGCTATCTAGGTCGGTTATAGCTTTTCTTCCAAAGGGTAAGCATCTTTGAATTTATTTACACTCTGCTTATTTAACTTATAGAGTACCTCATGAGAAATGTTGGGCTGGATGAAGCACAAGCTGGAATCAAGAGTGCCAGGAGAAATATTGACAACTTCAGTTACGTGCAGATAATATCACTCTAATGGCAGAAAGTGAAGAGGAACTAAAGAGCCTCTTGCTGAGGGTAAAGGAGGAGAGTGAAAGAGCTGACTTGACCTCAACATTAAAAAAACTAAGGTCATGGCATCTGGTCCCATCACTTCTTGGCAAGTAGAAAGGGAAAAAGCAGAAACAGGGAGAGATTTTATTTTCTGGGACTCCAAAATCACTCTGGTCAATGACTGTGCCATGAAATTAAAGATGCTTGCTCCTTGGAAGGAAAGCTATGACAAACCTAGACAGTGTATTAAAAAACAGAGACATCACTTTGCCCACAAAGGTCCATATTGTCAAAGCTATAGTTTTTCCAGTAGTCACGTACGCGTGTGAGAGTTGGACCTTAAAGAAGGCTGAGCGCTGAAGAATTGATGCTTTTGAATTATGATGCTGGAGGAGACTCTTGAGAGTACCCTGGACTGCAAGGAGACCAGACACTGATGTTTAGGAAAGATTTAAGGCAAAAGGAGAAGGGGCGGCAGAGGATGAGATGATTAGATAGCATCACTGACTCAATGGGCATGACTCTGAGCAAACTCCAGGAGATAGTGAAGGACAGGGGAGCCTGGCATGCTGCAGTCCCCGAGGCCACAAAGAGTGGGACCCGACTGAACAACTGAACAGCAGCAAGCTGACCCCGCGTCTTCAAGCCTGCACTCCACACATGCTGTACCTTCCTGCCGCCCCAGCTAGCCTCCCTACAGTCTCAGGCTCTCTGCCTGAGTACTTAGGCCCCTTGGGTCTGAAACTGAACCTCAGCCTCAAGGACTCTGAGACTAACCTCCATCCCTGCTCAGCCAGGCCTACTTAGACTCGGTGTGACCCACTGCTCCGAATAGCGACTCTAAGTGAGGAAGTCCTACTCCTGCTGGGAATGCTCTCTGTTCCATATAAGAAAATCATTCACACAGTACACCTGCAAATAAGGATAAATCACAAGACAAAGTAACCCCCGCCTAGAAGCCCCTGAGGGATCCACAGACAAGTGCAATAGAAATTCAAGTGATCCCTGAAAGGCAAACAAATCAGAGAAAGTATCCAGTGGAAGCAGGCTTCGAACTGTAATTTGTTGAAAGGGTAAAGACTAGGCAAGCAGATGGAAGACATGAGGAACGCTGAGAAAGAAGAAGGAAAGTGTTCTGAGAAAGCAGAGCAAGGAAAAGTCCGTGAGATAAACCCATCAGCTAAAGAGAAAATTCTCCTACAGGAGAATGTTTTGCTATTCCATTTTCATCTTATTTTCATTTACAGTACCATCATCATCACCATCCACCCCCATCGCCAGGGCCAGCATCACCACCATTACCATCACCGTTGAGGTAAACGACAATGAACGCATATAATATGCAGACACAGAAATATCCAGAGACCCAAACTCTAGAAAAACATTTTGTCTTTTCCACTTTTAATTCTTTGTTTAGAATAGGACCAAAGCCATTTTGGATCATTTGTCGTTTCTTGTTTTCTTTTAAAGAGCTTAAGGATGATAACTACTTAGCTTGTTCCCCATTGGCATCATCCTCTGTCTAAATATATTGAAAACCCACATATAGAGCATCATCTGTGTTAGAGCACTCTAGATCCAAAATTTCTTAGTCTTTAAAAAAAAAAAAAAAACTACAGGCCAACAGCTACTGGGTCTGTGCCCTCTCAAGCCCAAGCTCTGCAACAAGAGAAGCCCACACACCACAATTAGAGAGAGCCCGCTCGCCACAGAGAAGAGCCCGCAGGCTGCAACAAAGACCCAGCACAGCCAGAAAGTACAGAAATAAAAAATAAAGTTATGATCTGAAAACAAAACAAAACAATGACATTGCTATATAATGTCAGGGTAATTTTCCCAGTAGCTTCCATTGTGAGGTTCCCTGGTCCTCTCTATGGCACAGATATGTAGTCTTTACATTGCTTTATTCATGAGTCAACACATATTTATAGGGTACTTACTATATGCTGGGCACAGGGCATGCAATGGAAAGCAAAAACACTCCCTGCTTTGAGAAGCATTTGGTGCTGGGGAAGAGATGGACATGGTATTTGTTATCTATTGCTACCTCACCTCACACAATTTCTCTGAGTCAGGAAATCCAGAAGTGGTTTCTTTCAGTTGTTTTTGCTCAAGTTTCTAAAGAGTCAAGTTGTTGGCCAGATGAAAGCTTGACTGGAGATGGAAGGTTTGCCTCTGAAATGGCTCATCACATGGCTGTGGGCAGGAGAGTCCAGCTCTTCACCATGGGGAGTCCTGCAGGGTTGCTTCAACGACCCCCTGAATGAGAGACCCAGGAGAGCAAGGCAGAAACAAAACCTCTTTTCATGCTCTCACCTGAAAGTCACACCGTCATTTCCACACAATCATGGCTCCATAGGTCAGCCTATGAGAGAAGACTACACAGGGCATAAAGCAGGGAGATAAGAATCCCTGGGTGTATGTGGAGGGGGAAGTCCTTGGGGGCTGGCTACCAGACATCATCAGAAAGAGACACATGTACCCCAGTGTTCATCGCAGCACTGTTTACAATAGCCAGGACATGGAGGCAACCTAGATGTCCATCAGCAGATGAATGGATAAGAAAGCTGCGGTACACATACACAATGGAATGTTACTCAGCCATTAAAAAGAATACATTTGAATCAGTTCTAATGAGGTGGATGAAACTGGAGCCTATTATACAGAGTGAAGTAAGTCAGAAAGAAAAACACAGATACAGTATATTAATGCATATATATGGAATTTAGAAAGATGGTAACAATGACCCTATATGCGAGACAGCGAAAGAGACACAGATGTAAAGAACAGACTTTTGGACTCTGTGGGAGAAGGCGAGGGTGGGATGATTTGTGAGAATAGCATTGAAACATGTATATAACCATATATGAAATAGATCACCAGTCCAGGTTCGATGCATGAGACAGGGTGCTCAGGGCTGGTGCACTGGGATGACCCTGAGGGATGGGATGGGGAGGGAGGTGGGAGGAGGGTTCAGGATGAGGGACACATGTACACCCCTGGCTGATTCATGTCAATGTATGGCAAAAACCACTACAGTATTGTAAAGTAATTAGATTCCAACTAAAATAAATAAATTTTTTTTTAAATGATGGCAAAAATAAATGTAAAATTATGTCTACATTAAGGACGTCTTCATAGACCATGTCAAAGATATATTTTAGCTTTTATTCCAAGATCAAGACTCCATTAAAATATTCTTGTTAAAAGGACAAAGCCCTGAGTAGTAGGGCACACAAAGCACTCTGAAAAGCTCTTCCTCCATTATTACGAAATAATCAGCTAGCTTCTAAGTGAATTATAATGAATATATTTTAAATGCATTGCTGGGCTCATAAGAAAGTACAAGAAATCTCTAAAGGCTGGAGAAAATTAAAAATAAGATACAGAGGCAGACAGAGATGGACAAAGGTTGTGACCCTGGGAGCAAAAGCTAGTTCAGGAACCCAGAGTATGCGGGATCCATGATTAGCTGATTCAGGGAATGGAAGAGTAGCCTTTACAGAGAATCATGTCAGGCGTCACTTAAAAAGGCTCCTTTAGGAAACAAAGTCTTACGAAGGGAGCCAACATGGGAAGCAGCTCTTTCTACTCCTTTTCTGGGTGGGAAAATTATTAAATAATGACAATAGATTTTTAGAGAAATGATAACTATAGCCTTGCTCTAGTAAGAGTCTGGAATTCAGATTTATACTACTTAGGTATAGTATAGAGGTTAATGTAGTTCCAGGTTTGTGGTACCATCTGATACCTAGCAAAAGCAAATGCAAGTTTTTCTGAATTTTGAGTGGGAATAGAAATATTCATTATAGGCTTGGTTGTGGTAAGAACGCATGTTTTTAAGAGTAACGACTAAAAAACAAAGAGTGCATAGTTTCCAAATCAGTAGAAGGGAATAAATGGGATTTTTTTAAATGCATTACTGTGTCCTAGGAAGCATATGCTGTAGGGAAGAAATGACTCCAGGTTGGATCTATTCCTTTTACTTCAACCTTTGCTTCCTGTTACTTTCGTTCACTGAAAGGGGACTGTCTATACACGACGGCCTGCCTTAGGGAACACAGTCTCTCTGCCTGCATGTTAAAACAAAATGCTTCTGTTCAGAGCCCTGTCCCCTGTGGATGGCTATCAGTTCAGTTCAGTCTCTCAGTTGCGTCCAACTCTTTGCGACCCCATGGACTGCAGCATGCCAGGCCTCCCTGTCCATGGATGGCTATAGGAAGGAAGAAATTAACACATCCCTTCCATGAAGCTGGACATGCCAGGAGATATTTACTAGGTTAATTGACTTTTTTTTTTTTTTTTACTTTACCTCTCCACCTCTCCTTCTTTCTGCTTTAGAAAAGAACCTGGCATCCAGATCCCAATAAGATGGCTATTATGAGACACTAGTCTGCAATCTTCTTGGTCAGCTGGCTTTCCAAATAAAGTTATACTCCTTGCCTCAACACCTAGTCTCTTGGATTTATTGGCCTGATGTGTGGTGAGCAGAGTGAGGTTGGACTCAGTAACACGCACAACACTTTATAGGGTTTTTTACTACATAGGGTAAAATGTATCTATTACGTTAACCTTGGTTATCTCCAAAGCTGTACAAAATAACTGTTAAGGAGATGGACTCTGAAATGAGATAAAGTGCCGGGGTCCAGCCCTGGTGGATCCAGGGAATTCAAAGCGGGGACGGCATTGGCGAGGAAAGACTTATTTATTTATTAATATAAGATTAGATTAGGAAGAAATAGTGTAGAAGGAAAATTTAGTAGAGAAAAGAGGCTGATAAACTTGGTTTACGTGGAAAACCAATGAAGTTCTGGACAATGAACTTGCACTGTCTACGTTGGGCCACAGGCGCCTGCTTGAATAGCGGAGAGTGCCCCGCCTTGGGCTCCCTCTTTCGTGGGTCTCAGAAGCCTGGGCAAGTAAGTAGACTCGGTGAGCCTCCACATTCCAAGGGATCAGCCTGAAAAGGAGAGGGAGGGAGCAAGAGAAAGAATCGACACGGGGAAGGTCAGGCTTGTGCAAAAACCCCCTCCTCCTTTATTGTTCAAAAAGTGTTTATATCCCCTAAATTTTACGTAATGGAAGATATTACAGAGTCACGCAGGGGCGGCAGTCCTGACCCTTTCTGTATATCTTTTTGTATATAAAAGGTCTCAGGTGATTTACATTATCTTCTGGCCAAGAGTCCCTTGGACTGCAAGGAGATCCAACCAGTCCACTCTGAAGGAGACCAACCCTGGGATTTCTTTGGAAGGAATGATGCTAAAGCTGAAAGTCCAGTACTTTGGCCACCTCATGCGAAGAGTTGACTCATTGGAAAAGACTCTGATGCTGGGAGGGATTGGGGGCAGGAGGAGAAGGGGACGACCGAGGATGAGATGGCTGGATGGCATCACTGACTCGATGGATGTGAGTCTGAGTGATCTCCGAGAGATGGTGATGAACAGGGAGGCCTGGCGTGCTGCGATTCATGGGGTCGCAAAGAGTCGGACACGACTGAGCGACTGAACTGAACTGAACTGAACTCTGGCCAAGAGGCTTGCTAACACTTTTTGGCTCTCTTTCTTAATGAATGTTAATCTCGTTTCCCCTGAAGTGTTTTTCTTTAATCTGCATCTCCTTAAAGCACTAAAGTTACATCTGTATAGAACAAAGGCCCAGTGGGTTATAACAAAGAAGGTACTTAACTCAAAGATCTAATGTTGCTATTTGCTTTTTCTATATACCAACTATATCAACAAATAAAAGATATGAAAATTTGGCAGCAAGTATTGGCTCAACAAATGAAACCTTTAATCAGTCCTAGTCTAATGATTTTGACTCCTCGGAAGCCCCTATATTCCTAGGATGTTTTAAGCTTCCTGTGCCTCCACCATCAGGAGGCCTCAAACAATCACATGCGCAGCTGTACCAATCCTGCAGGCAGGCTAGAAAGCCATCAGTGGGGTTTCTGGATTGAAACACTTGTATTATGCCCAGGAGATTTATTATCTAAAAGCTCTAAATTAATTTTTTTTTCCAGAAAAAGGTGGTGGGGGGACAGCCCCCTGTTAATGACAGAAGAGTAGGTGGAAAGCATAACACAGTAAAGCAGGCAGACTCTGGTCTTGGGGGGTGGGTGCTCAGGAAATTCCAGGGGGAACCCCTGAGGCCTGATCACGTCCTTGCGTTTTGTCAGGCTTCCTTCCACATGACCTTGTCACGGGTGGGATTCCTCATGCTGGCCCCCAGCAATAAAGGAAGTTCAAATCCTACTCCCAGTCCTTCTTTGCTGTGTAATCTCAAGCAAGTTATGTAATCTTTTCTGTCCCTCAACTTCCTCATCTATAAGTTAAAAGTTACAACTATACATATCTTATAGAGGAATCAGTGAGTTAATAAATATAAAATTCTTAGAAGCAAGGATAAACACTTGAATTCTTACTTAGATTTGTCTTTTAAAGGGGAAAAGAGAATCACTATTTTTATTTGCTTGTTTATACATTAGTATATCTCTGGTCGGTTCACAGTAAACTGATAAGATTGGTTGCGTTCGTCTTCTGCACTGTTGGTGGGAACATAAGCTGGTGCAGAGACTATGGAGAACAGAATGGAGGTGCCTCTAAAAGCTAAAAACAGAGTAAATATTATTCAGTTGTTCCACTCCTGGGCATATAACCAGAAACAAGGAAAACTCTAATTTGAAGAGATACATGCTCCCTATGGAAACAACCTAAATACCCACTGACAGATGAATGGAGAAAAAGGATGTGTTGCATATCCACAGTGGAACATTTATTACTCAGTCAAAAAAAGAATTAGATAATTCCATTTGTGGTGTTCTTTGGAAGGAATGATACTAAAGCTGAAACTTCAGTACTTTGGCCACCTCATGCGAAGAGTTGACTCACTGGGAAAAACCCTGATGCAGGAGGGATTGGGGGCAGGAGGAGAAGGGGACGACCGAGGATGAGATGGCTGGTTGGCATCACCAACTCGATGGACATGAGTTTGAGTGAACTCCAGGAGTTGGTGATGGACAGGGAGGCCTGGCGTGCTGCAGTCCATGGGGTCACAAAGAGTCGGACATGACTGAGCGACTGAACTGAACTGAACTGAACAACATGGATGAACCTAGAAATGAACACACTAAGTCAGAAAGAGAAAGACAAATACATATGATATCACTTACATGTGGACTCTTAAAAAAAATGATGCAAATGAACTTATCTCCAAAACAGAATCAGACTCACAGACAAACTCACAAACCAAAGAAAAAGGGGGACAGGAATAGGAATAAATCAGAAGTTTGGGATTAGCAGATTTGTTCTTGTTACTCAGTTGTGTCTGACTCCTTGTGATCCCATGAACTGCAGCACACCAGGCTTCCCTGTCCTTCTCTATTTCCCAGAGTTTGCTCAAAACCATGTCATTGAGTCAGTGATGCCATCCAACCATCTCATCCTCTGCCATCCCCTTCTCCTCCTGCCCTCAATATTTCCCAACATCTAGGTCTTTTCTAAATGAGTCAGTTCTTCACATCAGGTGGCCAAAGTATTGGAGTTTCAGCTTCAGCATCAGTCCTTCCAATGAATATTCAGGGTTGATTTTCTTTAGGATGGACTGGTTTGATCTCCTTGCTGTAGAAGGGACTCTCAAGAGTCTTCTCCACAGTTCAAAAGTATCAATTCTTCAGCACTCAGCCTTCTTTACAGTCCAACTATCACATCCAAACATGACTGCTAGCTTTGACTAGATGAACCTTTGTCGGCAAAGAGATGTATCCATTTTTTAATACACTGTCTAGGTTTGTCATAGCTTTTCTTCCAAGGAGCAAGTGTCTTTGAATTTCATGGCTGCAGTTGCTGTCTGCAGTGATATTGGAGCCCAAGAAAATAAAATCTGTCACTATTTCCTTTTTTCCCCATCTATCTGCCCTGAAGCTATGAAACTGTATGCCATGATGTTATTTTTTTGAATGTTGAGCTTTAAGCCAGCTTTTTCACTCTCCTCTTCCATCTTCATCAGGAGGCTCTTTAGTTCCTCTTTGTTTTCTGCCATTAGGGTGGTGTCATCTGCATATTTGAGGTTACTGATATTTTTCCCAGAAATCTTGATTCCAACTTGAGCTTCATCCAGCTCAGCATTTTGCATGATGGGATTAGCATATACATACTACCAAATATAAAATGTATAAGCAAGAAGGACCTACCATACCATCTGGGCCACCACGGGGAACTACTTTCAAGATCTTACAATAAACTATAATGGAAACCAATATGAAAAAGAAGGTAGATAAATTGAATAACTATGTGACACATAGAACTAACACAGCTTTGTAAACCAACTATACTTAAATTTAAGATAAAAAGATTGGTTGCCTTCAAGGAATGAGGGAGAGAGACTTAACACTGTAAACTTCTCATTCCTTTTGTTTTTTGATCTATGTACCTTTGTTATCTATTTAAAAACTAATTTGGGAATATATAGAGATATATATTCTTAAATATATTTTAAACAAACTATAAATTTTAAGAGATCACTTATGTATTAGAATAGACTAACTTCTGTAGCAAATTGAGCCAAACTCTACAGAAATTTATATGCTATATACTAAGTTATCATACCATTTCTTCCTGTCCTTCCTCTTCCCTATCTACTCCTTTGTAGTAGGTTACTTTATTAAACTCTCTTCAAATTACCCAATTTGAGTTTAAGACAAGAGAAAGCTATCAATCTGGGGGCTGATTGATGTGCCCGATCGGATGTGTCCTTTTTACCATTTCTTTCACACAAGTTCTACACTGACTATCCATCCTCTGGGGTCTCCAATGGCTAAAAGGACACACGCCAGGCTTTTGGATTTAGTCATGCAGTTACGATTTTCTCAACTGTGTTTCCCTCAAAAAAAAAAAAAAACATGACATTGAGCAATTACTCAGACAATTTTAAGATTAAGACTGAAAACTATAAAGATTTTTTTTTAATGTCTGACACTCTTCAGTGATAATCCACATAGAAATAAGACATTTCATATTTTATGGGAATATATGACAAACACATTACTTATGTGATACATTTTATTCTATTATAGATTAAGAATAAAAATGTTGAAAGAAATATGTGCATGATTCTTCATAAAACTAAAGCAAGTTAATATCTCGGAAGAGGTAAGAAACCGTTTCAAGTTTAACTGGGGAAGACACACCTCTGTAGTAGCTGAACTCATGGAGCCTATTCACCCAAGGTTAAATGCTTTAGTGAAGACACAAAAAGGCCAGTGTTGTACGCTTTAGTATGAGCTATCAGAAGAATTTACAGGCTAAAGTTTTAGGCTAAGCTTTGGGAGTCTGCAAACACTATTCATCCCAACACAGCTGAACTAAATTAGCAATTTAGTGAAGAAAAACATGGAGTGGGGAGGGAGGAATAGCACAAAATATGCTTAGAGAAGTAAGCATGGGCAAGTATTATCTAGTCTTGTTCCAGAGTCTGGATTTTATTAAACACATTGAGAAACCACTGAAAGATTTTGGGCAGGAAAGTGACATGATTCCCTTTACATTTTAAGTAGAACATCACGTGGGCTTTGTGATAACTGAACGGAGATCACGAAAGCAGAGGACCCAACTGAACACCATTGCAGTGGTCCAGGCAGAGGTACTGGGGACTTTGACTAGCGTGGTGACCGTGAATACGGATGCAAGTGCCCGGACTTTAGCTGTAACTTGAAAACAAGATTACTTTGGTTTGGCATTGGATCTGATATGGGATACGAAGGAAAGAGAAGTATGGGAGCTGGCTGCTGGATTTCTGGCTTGAGTGCCTTGAGAGGAAGACTGAAGCTTTTAGTGCTATGAGAAAAAAAGTTGTTTATTCATCACAATCCTAATAACTTTCTAAGAAAGAGGATGCTTATAACTGGAGGAGGTTTCTGTTTACTTAAACCAAACAAAGTCATCATCTGCACTATGAGAGATTCGCATACTCGGAAAATAGGATTAGCTAGCAGATGGGAACATGTGAGACGGAGAAAGCTGAGTCCAAGCCGAACAGTTCTATATAGAAATGTGAAAAATCGAGGAGAGGCAAGCTCTGCACTGGGGGGGGGATGGAAAAGCCCTTAGCCTTTGTGCAAACAATAGCCAAAGGCCACTTAGAGCCCACCTGGCTGGTGGAGTGTGAGCTACTTCATCTGTGTCCTGACAAGCTTATATCAGGAAAAGAGACCAGGGTATAGTCCTTGTTGTTGCTGCTGTTGTTCAGTCATCCAGTTGTGTCCGACTCTTTGCGACCCCATGGCCTGCAGCACACCAGGCCTCCCTGTCCTTCACCATTTCCCAAAATTTACCCAGTTCAGTTCAGTTCAGTCGCTCAGTCGTGTCCGACTCCTTGCGAACCCATGAATCGCAGCACGCCAGGCCTGCCTGTTCATCACCATCTCTCGGAGTTCACTCAGACTCACGTCCATCGAGTCCATGATGCCATCCAGCCATCTCATCCTCGGTCGTCCCCTTCTCCTCCTGCCCCCAGTCCCTCCCAGCATCAGAGTCTTTTCCAATGAGTCAACTCTTCGCATGAGGTGGCCAAAGGACTGGAGTTTCAGCTTTAGCATCATTCCTTCCAAAGAAATCCCAGGGTTGATCTCCTTCAGAATGGACTGGTTGGATCTCCTTGCAGTCCAAGGAACTCTCAAGAGTCTTCTCCAACACCACAGTTCAAAAGCACCAATTCTTCGGTGCTCAGCCTTCTTCACAGTCCAACTCTCACATCCATACATGACCACAGGAAAAACCATAGCCTTGGCTAGACGGACCTTAGTCGGCAAAGCAATGTCTCTGCTTTTGAAAATGCTATCTAGGTTGGACATAACTTTTCTTCCAAGGAGTAAGCGTCTTCTAATTTCATGGCTGCAGTCANCCACAGGAAAAACCATAGCCTTGACTAGACGGACCTTAGTCGGCAAAGTAATGTCTCTGCTTTTGAAAATGCTATCTAGGTTGGACATAACTTTTCTTCCAAGGAGTAAGCGTCTTCTAATTTCATGGCTGCAGTCACCATCAGCAGTGATTTTGGAGCCCCAAAAAATAAAGTCTGGCACTGTTTCCACTGTTTCCCCATCTATTTCCCATGAAGTGATGGGACCAGATGCCATGATCTTCATTTTCTGAATGTTGAGCTTTAAGCCAACTTTTTCATTCTCCTCTTTCACTTTCATCAAGAGGCTTTTTAGCTCCTCTTCACTTTCTGCCATAAGGGTGGTGTCATCTGCATATCTGAGGTTATTGATATTTCTCCCAGCAATCTTGATTCCAGCTTGTGATTCTTCCAGTCCAGGGTTTCTCATGATGTACTCTGCATATAAGTTAAATAAGCAGGGTGACAATATACAGCCTTGACGTACTCCTTTTCCTATTTGGAACCAGTCTGTTGTTCCATGTGCAGTTCTAACTGTTGCTTCCTGACCTGCATACAGATTTCTCAAGAGGCAGGTTAGGTGGTCTGGTATTTCCATCTCTTTCAGAATTTTCCACAGTTTATTGTGATCCACACAGTCAAAGGCTTTGGCATAGTCAATAAAGCAGAAGTTCACGGCCCAGATAATCATGATGATGTGATCACTAATCTAGAGCCAGAACTGCCTTATGACCCAGCAATCCCACTGCTGGGCATACACACCGAGAATTGAAAGAGACACATGTACCCCAATGTTCATTGCAACACTGTTTATAACAGCCAGGACATGGAAACAACCTAAATGTCCATCAGCAGATGAATGGATAAGAAAGCTGTGGTACATATACACAATGGAGTATTACTCAGCCATTAAAAAGAATACATTTGAATCAGTTTTAATGAAATGGATGAAGCTGGAGCCGATTATACAGAGTGAAGTAAGCCAGAAAGAAAAACACCAATACAGTATACTAACACATATATATGGAATTTAGAAAGATGGTAATGATAACCCTGCATGTGAGACAGCAAAGAGATACAGATGTATAGAATGGACTTTTGGACTCTGAGGGAGAGGGAGAGGCTGGGATGATGTGGGAGAATGGCATTGAAACATGTATACCATCATGTAAGAAACGAATTACCAGTCTATGTTCGATACAGGATACAGGATGCTTGGGGCTGGTGCACGGGAGAGATGATATGGGGTGGGAGGTAGGAGGGGGGTTCAGGATTGGAAACTCATGTACACCCATGGCAGATTCATGTTGATGTATGGCAAAACCAATACAGTATTGTAAAGTAAAATAAAGTAAAAATAAAAATAAAAAAAAAATAAAATTGAGATTCACATACCATAAAATTGATCCTTTTAAAGTGTACAATTTCATGGGTTTTATTAGTATATTCATAAGATTTTATAGCTGTTGCAACTATCTAATTTCTGAACATTTTCATCACCTTCCAAAAAACCTGTATCTGTTTAACAGTCACTCCCTATTCGAATCTCTCTTCCCAGTCCCCTGGCAAAAACTAACCTATAATTTCTGTTTCGATAGATTTGTCTATTCTGGGCATTTGATATAAATGGAATCATACAGTATGTGGTGTTTGTTTGTTTGGTTTTGTCTGGCTTCTTACAATAAGCATGATGTTTTAAAGGTTCATGCACGTCATTGCATGGATCATACTTTATTCCTTTTTAAGACTGAATAATCCTCTTTTCAGAGAAGGCAATGGCATCCCACTCCAGTACTCTTGCCTGGAAAATCCCATGGATGGAGGAGCCTGGTGGGCTGCAGTCCATGGGGTCGCTAAGAGTCTGACACGACTGAGCAACTTCACTTTCACTTTTCACTTTCATGCATTGGAGAAGGAAATGGCAACTCACTCCAGTATTCTTGCCTGGAGAATCCCAGGGATGGGGGAGCCTGGTGGCTGCCATCTATGGGGTCGCATAGAGTCAGACACAACTGAAGCGACTTAGCAGCAGCAGCAGCAAATGATTTATAGGGCTTCCCAGGTGGTAGAGTGGTAAAGAATCCACCTGTCAATGCGGGAGACACAAGAGTCATGGATTCAAGCCCTGGAGTCAGGAATATCCCCTGGAATAGGAAATAGCAACCCACACCAGTATTCTTGCCTGGAAAATTCCATGGGCAGAGGAGCCTGTCAGGCCACAGTTCATGGGGTCACAAAAAGTCAGACACGACTGAGCAATTGAGCACAGTCATGACTGATATAATGGCCTACTGGAGTTAGAATATGGAATATTGGAGTATGGAATAGAGAGAGAATATTGTCTCTCATGTGAAACTTACTGCCATATGTGAGGAGCTCTATATCTGGGAACTTTTTAAACAACTGAGTTTATACTTCAGATTCCAGGTTTTAAATTATATCCCATCTCTAATTTAAAAATATTACTGGATGCTTTACAAGCCATATTGATTTTCTCGATTCATAGGTCTTCTCTGGCTTGTGAACCTCAGCCTTTCACATATCACCCTTTGGAGTAGATGACTCATGGTTCAATATTTGACAAACATGGATTGAAATGCCTTAAGATTCAACATCATAGGTGTTGATTAAATACATGTAGTAATTCTACACCTGGAATTCCATGGTTGAAGAACCAAGTGTGACATTAACTTTTAGATTCATTGTTGTCAGTAATTTAAAAAAGCCAATCAAGAGTGGTCTAGTCTTACTTGAAGCTTCTGGCTCAAAGAAAACTGACCAATTTATTTCTATATGGGACTTGAGAAAGAGGTTGAAACCAAAGGTAGCCATGAGGACCCTAAGGTCTCAAGTTACTTTGAATTTGCTTTTTCAAACAGTGTGTTTCAGAGATTCACAATGGAAAGTGGTTGTTAAGGCTTTTGTTTTTTCTGTTGTAACCTAAGCTTGGCCAGTATAAGGCATTTGGGGGCTGAGGGAGGGGAGAAGTAGGAAATAGGGAGCTAGTGTTGTGGGGGACACCACCTGTGGCGGTGGGCAGCTGTTTCATCACATGTGGTCTGAGTGGATTTTGATTTAGCTACAGTTCGACAAATACATCATTTTGTGGTTTGGGTACCAATGGTGTCAAAACAGCTATTTAAAGAATCATTGAACTTGTTTTTGTTTTGTTTGTGTGTTTTTTTTTTTTTTTGAGCAGACTACAAAATCGGATCTGATATTATTTTTTATTTTCAGTAAATGAGTCCATAGACATTAATGCCTTGCCTGGAAAATCCCCTGGACAGAGAAGCCTGATGGGCTACAGTCCATGGGGTCGCTAAGAGTCGGACACGACTGAGCGACTTCACTTTCACTTTTCACTTTCATGCATTGGAGAAGGAAATGGCAACCCACTCCAGTGTTCTTGCCTAGAGAATCCCAGGGACGGGGGAGCCTGGTCGGCTGCCGTCTCTGGGGTCGCACAGAGTTGGACATGACTGAAGCGACTTAGCAGCAGCAGCAGCAGCAGAATAACATTTAGATGCTGAAATGTATGTCATAGTCTGTGGCATCCTTGGCTTTGTGGACTGACAGTAACCTCAAATTCCAGACAATAGACTACTTTTCAGCTGGTAAAAAAGGTTGTGCTAAGTCGCTTCAGTTGTGTCTTACTCTTTGTGACCTTATGGACTGTAGCCCTCCAGGTTCCTCTGACCATGGGATCCTCCAGGCAAGAACACTGGAGTGGACTGCCATGCCCTCCTCCAGGGGGTCTTTTCAATCTAAGGATCGAACCTGTGTCTCTTACATGTCCTGCATTGGCAGATGGGTTCTTTACCACTGGCACCACCTGGGAAGCCCCCCAGAAGGATGAAGTGCATCTATATGTTTTAATAAGGAGAGAGATCCAAAATCGCTTATTTAAAAAAATGCATGTTATTGGAATGATACATATAATGATTACGATAATTCAGTTTTTGTATTAAAAAGACCTATGCATATGTATGTTAGGGAGAGGTATATAGATTTAAAAATATGTGTTAGTATAAGAAAAGAAAAACTGGAAAGATAAAACTATTAATGAACTATTCACAATGTATACTTCTGAGGAGTAGTTTTTTGATGGGAAAGAATGGATATTCATCTTTTACTTTGTTTATTCCTCTACACTAGTAATTTTTAAAGTTAACATTTATTGAGCATTTACTTTGTGCCCGGAACTGTGCTAAGTATTCCAAACACTCAGTCTTGTCCTCCTCAATCCTCATAGCCCTGCAGGGGCTGAGTTACATGTCTGTGTATATTGGAGGTGGCAAGTTGCCAGGAAAAGGGTATCAGGGTCCTTCCTTGAACTGTGTTTGCATACTTGCCATTGCTACTCTGATTGCATGTTTATTTAGAAAGCTTGATGGGGCCTGGGGCAGGGGAATACTAAGTAACCCCTTGCTGCTAATACTGCTTATAGCAATCCAAAGTAGTGATTGCTATTATTCTTCCCAATTTAGAGATGAGGCACTGAGAGATTAAATCATTTGCACAATGTGTCACAGCTAGTAAAGAGCTCAGCCAAGATTTGAACCCAACCTGTTAAAAAGCATGGTTCAGGCTCTTGATTGGAACCTGTTACAAGACAATGTTACATCTCATAGTTAAAACAAATATTTCAAAAACTCAAATGGCCAGTCTACAAAAAATGTGATTTGAATACAGTCTAGAGATACAGAGATCAAAAAAAAATTGGGGTATGTTATCACTAGTGAAGGTGGACATCAAATTAAAACAAATATCTAATGTGTTATCACTGCTACTTATAGTAAGCCAGATGTGATCTTTTATGTGTAAGTTTTTGCCTAAGTTAGTTTATGTGACTATCTCTTTTTGCCTTCCCCTGACCTCTTTTAAACAGGAGAGATTTACAAATAGTGTTTGAGCATCATGGAGCTTCTAGGTTCTACCTTAACGGCAACTTATGCCCACCCTAGACCAACACCAACCAACTTCCTACCAGCCATCAGTACCATGGCTTCAACCTACAAGGATCGCTTCCCCCACTACAATTTGACCCATAGCCTGAGCCTGCCTTGGAGACCAAGCACATATTACAAAGCAGTCTCCAACTGGCCAACCTTGGACCCGTACTGCACCAGATCTCAGAGGGTGTCCGAGAGCACCATGCTACCTTTTGTCTCCAACAGAACCACCCTCTTCACCAGGTATACGCCTGACGATTGGTACAGGTCCAACTTAACCAACTTTCAAGAGTCCAACACTTCCCGACACAATTCAGAGAGGCTGAGGGTGGACACATCTCGCTTGATTCAAGACAAATACCAGCAGACAAGAAAAACCCAGGCAGACTCCACCCAAAATTTGGGAGAACGAGTCAACGACATAGGGTTTTGGAAATCTGAAATCATTCATGAGTTGGATGCAATGATTGGAGAGACAAATGAACTAACTGACATTAAGAAAAGATTGGAGAGGGCTTTGATGGAGACAGAAGCCCCTCTTCAGGTAAATATAAGACTTTATTAAAAGGATTATAACCCAGTCATTGAATTGTCAAGATCATTTATCTATTGCAGTATATTCCATTTAACCTGTAGGTGCCAAGCCCCTATCAATATATCTGTAACAGGTTTCATTGATGATAAAACCACTGCTATTTTTCACACATTTTTCAGAACAGCTGTTTAAGTAGAAAGAATTTGGGAATTCTCTGGTGGTCCAGTGGTTAGGACTCTGTGTTTTCACTGCTGAGGTCACTGGTAAAATCCATGGTTGGAGAACAAAGATTTCCTGCAGGCCCAGTGGCACAGCTACCCCCACCTTACCCCGACCCCATTCTATCCACTACCATTGAAAGAAAACATTCTGTCTTTGAAGATGTGCAAATGACAAATTATTTGAGAAGTTATATATGTGTGGGTGGGCAAGGCCATTTTACTCCATGTTTGTATAACTCACTTTCCAAGTGATAAGCATTTCCAGTAGGTCTTATTTTATGGCGTCTGTAGTAGAAGAGATTAGAGTGTTGAGGAGCTGGAAGTCTAGTGGGTTGGAGGGTTTTCTGGAGACCCGCTTCCTACACTAATTTCTCATTGTGCCTCCTCCCCACTGAACACAAGTGTATACAAATACATAGAACCACAGAAACGCTGAGAAAGGTCTATAGGACACTAACGAGATTGTTTTAAATGAACTTATCATGAATTGTTTTTTGGGGATCAGAAGTCCTTCCATACTTTCTCTGAGCTCTGGATCATTTTGAGGATTTCTGGTCTGTTTTACATCCCTCGCCACTCCTACTTTAATGAACCCTTAAAATGGCAGCCACTTTTACTTAATTCCAGAAGAGATTAAATTTCTTCCCTTACCATTCCTTTCAGTGATGACTGATTTCCATAAGATGGGTATAATTTAAATTTCTTTTCTGCAGTTTTTGGTCCAAAAATCTTGTGTGTTTAAACATTTACAACCAGCACAGTAGCAGAAGACCCTAATTAAAATGAGAATTAGTTACATGACAGATACATCTCAAAAGAGGATATACCGATGGTCCACTGTATGTAAGAAAAAATACTAAAACTCAATGATAAACATGCAAGCTGAAACAAATACAAGCTAAGGTATGAAGTAAACTTCTTAGACTTATTCAAATTTGTAAAAATGAAAGCTGATAATATATAAGGTCAGCAAAAATGCAGAAGACAGATACTCCATATATTGTTAGTAGACTATGGATGAGTAGAAACTTGCTGGAAAGCAATTTTCTAATACACATTAAAATCAGAGTTTCCTTCAACCCATTAATTCATCTTCTAGTAAGTGTACATTGTACTATTGAAAAATTAGAGATTCATTCCGAGATTTTGTTCAATGATATTATATCCAGATTATGGTGTACATACTATTATGTTTTATGCTTAAAATTTTTTTAACATTATACAGTCATCGCACATCATGAAATACTCTTTGAAAAACAGTATTTTAACACATAATGTTCTTTCATACATAATTTAGTTGTTGGCTACCTAAGCTATTTTATATTGAAGTCGTTAACATACTTTGTCTCAAAGACTATTTCAGGTCTACTATTTAATATCAATCCTAAAATGTAAAATTATGAGGGCATTATAACTTCTGTTTTGTTAAAAACAAACACAATGGCTGTCTCTTATACACATCTAGATGTTTCTGTTTTGTTAAAAACAAACACAATGGTGATAAGATATGAATAAAATTTTCAACTTCTCTTTTTTTTAGTTTAATGATTAAGGTGTATTATTTTTATAATTAGGAAAGCAATAAATGGTACTTAATAATCACCTGGATTTTTGGCTAACAAATGTTTTGGTGTCTTTAAATAATCACTTGTTTATAGTTTCTCAGTAGAAACTATTTAGAAATAATATCTTGAAGACTATGATTTGGGTTATAGTGAGCTATAACTAGAAGGAACTATTCTCTGGAAGGAATTAATGCCAAATAATTTTCTCAGATGATCTGTGGGGATTAAGTAGGACACCATCTGCTTCATTTTGTCAACTTTCCAAATCAATAATTTTTCAAACTCTTTACCTTTTCACTAGCAGTAGGGATTCATTTAGTTGTCACAGTGAGTTGTTTGTTTGGTTTCCAGCAAAATGGCTTGAAAAGTTGGTATTGGGAGTCTTTATTGACTTGTCTTAGAAACAGGTTATTAGAAGTGCTAGTCACTGATTTTAGTCAGTTTGTATTAGTGTTTCCCATTATTTCTGTGTCTGTAGGTAGCCCGAGAATGTCTATTTCATCGAGAGAAGAGAATGGGAATTGATCTAGTTCATGATGAAGTGGAAAAAGAGCTGCTGACGGTAAATATGGGGCAAATCCTTCAATAACAAGAAACTTACTTGCAAATGTGCATTTACCATTTAATGTATAGAAACAAAAATGATGTTACATAAAGACACTTATAAGTAGGGAGTTGTAGTATCAGATATTTATAGCATTTAGAAAAAAATACATTTAATTTTTTAAATTGAAATGTAGTTGATTTACAACGTGCTTCCCTGATAACTCAGTTGGTAAAGAATCCACCTGCAATGCAGAGGACCCCGGTTAGATTCCTGGGTTGAGAAGATCTGCTGGAGAACGGATAGGCTACCCATTCCAGTATTCTAATGCTTCCCTTGTGGCTCAGCTGGTAAATAATCTGCCTGCAATGCGGGAGACCTGGGTTCAGTCTCTGGGTTGGGAAGATGCCGTGGAGGAGGGGAAGGCTACCCACTCCAGTATTTCTGGCCTGGAGAATTCCACGTACTATATAGTCCATGGGGTTGCAAAGAGTCGGATACGACTGAGCAACTTTCACTTCGTTAGCTTCTAGTGTACAGCAGAGTGATTCGTATATGAGTGTGTGTGTGTGTGTGTGTATAAAATATACACATGTATATATTCATTTTCATATTCTTTTCTATTATGTTTTTTTACAAGATATTGAATATAGTTCCCTGTACTATATAGTAGGAGTGTGTTATTTCTTTATAAAGATATATTTTGGGGGGGTTATAAAAGTAATAGGTATTTCCTGAGGGAATTTGAAAAATGCAATAAATATAAATATAGATAAAGAAGATAAAAAAGAAAAGATAATCAAAGTTCAGTTAGGAATTACTATTCATTTTAGAATGTTTTGGTCTTTTTCTTAATCACGCTTAGATAGATGACACCCAATCTGAAGACACACAAACATATCTTCAAGATTAGAATTATATTATATCTATGAATTTGAGCAGTGCTTTTTTTGCTTAATGGTGTTTATTCTTAAATGTAGATTTGTAAAGGCAGTGCTACTTTTTAAGACAATGTTTTAGAGCATTTTTAGGTTCACAGCCAAATAGAGGGAAAGGTACAGAGATTTCCAAGTGGCCCTTGCCCTCATACAGGCATGGTATTAATAACTGTATGTATTTCCGATTATTTCCTTAGAATATATTTTTGAAAATCTAATTGATTTATCTAAGGTTACATGCATTTGTAGAGCTTTTGACATCCAGCAAAATTGCCATCCAGAAGCTTATAGTTATATCTCATGTATGGTGCTGGTCCTCCCATTAGGCTCTCTTCCACCTTCCACCAATAAAGATGATTTTGTTCTCCATTCTCTGACCTTACCTCCTAGGCTCTCTCTCACAAGGTCTCTGCCATTCCTTAAAGGTTTCAGCTCTTATGTACCTGGTACTCTTCCCTGTTTCTGTTTTTCAGCTTGCATACTCTATTAAGCATTCATTCTGCATCCCCAAGTGCCAAACATATGTCTGTTGATAACTCATTTTTTCATTCACATTCATGAAGCCGGAAAGTGAACTGTTCTTGGACCCTGATGCCTTCTGTCTTCCTTCCTATTGAAGGGCCTGATACTGGTTCTATGACTCTGTCCCAGGAGGATTCTGCTCTGAGACAGTATTGAATAGAACCTTGATGCCAGCATGGAAAGAATGTCTGGCTGGGTTCTCACCACCAGTAGCAAGACATGCCTTCCCTATCTAGGATTTCCACCTCTAAATAGGTTGGGGGACTACAGCCTCCTCCCAACTAACCAGGTGATGGGTCAACTTCAAGTGATGGAGGAGCAAATACTGAGAATGCAGATCTCTAAGGAAACACCTTCTGCATCCCAAACTCAAGGATACGTGAGAATTTGAGAGTATCATCATTACAAAACACTGTATATAGAAACCCTGCTGGTCCAGTGGTTAGGACTCCACACTTCCACTGCAGGGGGCATGGGTTTGATTCCTGATTGGAGAACTAAGATTCCATGAAACAAAACCCCCAACAACAACAAAAACACCAAAACAAAACCAACCCCACAAAGAAATAGAGTGTCCACTCCTATAGGTGATATATTTGCCATCATCCAGATTCCAGATACAATTGGACTTACAGTTTGATTTTTAAAGTTTGATTTTAGTAACCTCTTCTGTCTGTTAAGAGTGTGTTAGATGACCCACCTTCCCCAAACTTAAAAAGACTCAGTTAACGTGGATACATAGAATGACACTCCGCTAGAAGCAGGGTCTGGGTTTAACAGTGAGGTCCCAGAAATGACTGTAGGTCCACTGTTCAGAGTGTAGCCGAGTCAGCATACAGCCACACGTGTGGTCAGCATTCAGGGTACTTGTGACCTGGCCGATGTCCCTCAGCTGAGAATAGGGCGGAGCCCACATTGTGCGTGAGGATCAAGTTCTAAATCACATTCTATGACCCATGTCATGTTGTAAGGTCCACGCCTTATTGAGAACTTTTCACCTGCGAGGCATGTAATTATCTACCCTGCAGCCTAGAGAGGTAAGTGTTATCTCCCTTAGTTTATAACTTGCCTTTGGTCCCAGCATCTGCAAAGCCAGCCTTGGAGCTGGGCTAACTGATGCCAAAGTGTCTTTAACCACTATCCCACCCAAGACCCAGGAGTGTGAGGCAACAAGGCAGGGTTTTGCTTGAGGTGAGGGGCAGCCAAAGGCTGTGAAGTCTCTGTTCTATCCCCCAACCCCTCTCCCCATCCCAAGACTATATAGCTCCCAAGAGGAGAACCGTAACGAGATGCCTCGCAAAGGTTTCACCTGCTCAAAGTAGGATTCATTCGAGATTCTTCAAATGCCTGGATGCGTCTTCTTGTTCTCTTTCCATCTTAAGCCACAACATATTCACTCTGATCACTGAGACTCTGAGAAATGCAGAGCAGTCACCATGACCCTTTTATTCATGGGGTTTATTGTTCCTCCCCAAGTTCAGGATCTAGAGGGAGTGGGCCCACTTGCCAGGTTCCTAGTACGCTGTTCTTGGGTTTCCTGCCATGATCTCTGTTTGCTTCCCTGGATGTCAGGCAGTAGCTATTGATCTGATTACATTTGGGCTCTTCTCACACTTCTGCCCTCTGTCTGTGTCCACCATCTTCTGTAAACGTTCTTTTCTTGGGCAGTTGAGGGGGAGGGGATAAGAAGAAAATGGCAATCCACTCCAGTACTCTTGCCTGGATAATCCCATGGAGGGAGGAGCCTGGTAGGCTACCATCCATGGGGTCGTAAAGAGTCAGACAAGACTGAGCGACTTCACTTTCCTTTTCATTGAAAGCTAGAATATAATAATTAATTTGATATTTAGAAAAGGCTGGGGCTTCCCTGGTGGCACAGAGGTTAAAGCGTCTGCCTGCAATGTGGGAGACCTAGGTTCGATTCCTGGGTCAGGAAGATCCCCTGGAGAAGGAAATGGCAACCCACTCCAGTATTCTTGCCTGGAGAATCCCATGGACGGAGGAGCTTGGTGGGCTACAGTCCACGGGTCGCAAAGAGTCGGACACGACTGAGCAACTTCACTTTCACTTTGAGGGGATAAGGCGTTTGACCTGCATTTGCTTTCTTTGGGAGCATTTCCTGGAGGCCCATGTATGAGTATGGATTAGTAGGTGTTAGCGTTGGGGAACAGGTTCCAAAAGTCTTTGGTTTCAGGCATTCCCTATCCCCACGAAGCCTTCTACCTCCAACCATGACGTTCACCATATGACATTATTTAAATTCAGATGTAAAAAATACTGCTGAAGGATCTCATAGCAAGTGTCTCATTAAATGTAGTTTTTTTCCACTTGAAGTTCCAGGAATTCCCTCTGTGTGCATTGTGTACACATAGCACAAAAACTCACTGAGATTTTGGGTTTTAAGTGGTGTTTTCTAAGCAGTATTCCATGGATCCTTTGTCAACACCTCTGTGAACTAGCTATACACACACACACACCAAGCCAGAGAGAAAGATGAAGACTGAATAGTACTAAAAATCAAAGACATGCACAACCGATGATGAGAACATGTGAGAAATAATTGCTGCCTGTAAGAGTCGGGGAACTTGGTCACATGTGGGAATTTAGCTTTTCATTTACTCCAATCATTCAGGGTAGCAGAGGATCAGGCAGGAGGCTTATCACTGAAATAAGCTCTAGGCATAATATTTTTATGTTCACCAATTAAGCAATGAAAGAATAAGAAGATTATATGGTTGAGTAATAATTAACACTGAAGAGAAGAGGACTTTAAAATCAAATTAATGAAAGCAGAAACCCAAAGAGGGAAGTTTTAAGAGTTTAACACCATAGAAATCATAAATGTCTGTATCAAAAACACCATACACAAAATACAAAGGCAAGGACCAAACTGGTAAAAAAATATTTTATGACACATATGTTATACTTATGACATATAATGGGAAAAGATTGAATTCTAAATATAAGAATATTTATAAATAAGAAAAACGTAGCAGAAAAGGTATACAAGCACATGAACAGGTGGTTCACAAAAGAAGAAAGTCAAATCATGAACAAATACATAGTCATAATATTAAAATGCAAATCTGGACAAATGTGCTTTTATGTGGGGGGCTTGTCACGTCGGCAAAGATTGAGAGCAATCATAGTGTCCCCTGGGTGTGCGAGGTGAGGAAATTCACCTTCATTCATTGTTAGATTAATAACTGGGGATAACTTTTCTGAAGGGCAGCTTGGCTGCACTTGTTAAAACCTTGAAAAAAGGCATCCCCATTAGTGGTGTCTAAATATTTTTGAGGTTGTTTATCACAGTATTGTTTTATGTCACAGGAGAGTGTTCAGGAGTTCATTGTTCAATAGGATGGTGTGATCATTTTTCACTTGAAAAAGTGGCAACAGTGCTTATGTGCACTTCTTAAATGTCTTCTTGGTGCTATTTAGGGTTCTGATATGTGAATATGAAATTCAAAGGGAAGTAAATATTGAAACAATCTCTGCTACAGCATATGTCAACAGTGTATATATTCTAGCAGCATCAAAGTACCACGTGGGTGGCCAAGCAGATGGTGTGGATAATGCAGCTTTTTATACCAGTATAGGAGCTGGGCTGAGGGCAAGAGGCTGGACGAGGGGAGGGCTGGCCTCCCAGGGTGGAGGTTGGGCTCTCTCTGGAACATAAAACTGGGTTATTTGAAAGTCACATGCACTTTCAGAGAGAACTGCCTTTTAGGCTATCCTTTTCCCTCCCAGATTTGCTTTTCTTGGAAGAGTACTTAGTACAGAAGAAACCATGTATTCAATTCAACCCGTGCATCACCAGAATTTGATTAATTGATCCACTGATTTAATTAAAGACCAGCAATAAAAGATAAAACTCCTAAAATTTTACCCATGTCCCAACTTGTTCCATAATATAATTTCCCTATAACGCTGTAAAGGATGAATTTCAGTCTACTGTTGAGACAGCAATGTCATAGGGGCATATAGGTAAATAAGGGGCTATCAAATTATTTTCTTATTTTATGTCACAGTTCTCCCAGTAACAAGGTTTTCCTCATTGATGTTTTGTTACATTGTTGACTTTGAACATTATGTTCAATAATCAAAACATTAATGCTCCTTTTCTTTCAATTGAGTAGGAAGTTGATATTATTCTGTGTTGTCAAGAAAGGATGAAGCTGTATTTGGACAAGGCCATTGCCCAGCTGGCGTAAGAACTTTAACTTCTCTATACAATTAAAAATCTATCCGAATCAGATTTCTCTTAACTTCTTATGTAAGGATTTCTTATACATGGACACACATCCATAGGCACATAAATGTTTTTATTTAGAGGTTAAGATGAATACTTGGGATATTTACTTTACATTTTTATTTTAAGAAATATTTTTTTTGCAATGGTTTAGAAAGGATTTTTGTCCTAAATTGAGGTATGACCAAGGTTTCTTTTAACTCAAAAGACTTTATTTTTTGATAAGAGATTGACTTGTGCATGTTCAGATCAACAGCTGGAAAAGTGATGAATTCTGACACTTTTATATTTACCCCTGGAGAAGGCACTGGCTACCCACTGGCTACCCTATTCTTGCCTGGAGAATTCCATGGACGGAGGAGCCTGGCAGGCTATAGTCCATGGGGTCACACAGAGTCAGACACGACTGAGAACTACTTTCACTTCCACTTTTATATTTACTCTGCTCCTCCTAAAAACTCCGCCTTCTCTGGTTTCCTGGCAACCCTGGTAGATGGTCTTTGGTGCTGTGATGACACCTTTGCATTCACCACATCCATGGCATTGCAATCATTCATCCATCCTCCTCTCTAACCAAATACAAATTATTCTTCTCTTGGCAATAGTAGATAGTTCAGTTCAGTTCAGTCGGGTCCAACTCTTTGCAACCGCATGGACTGTAGCCCACCAGGCTCCTCTGTCTGACCCTATAGTAGATAGCAGGTACTTAATGTTTATAGTGGAGGTTGAGGGCAAAGAAGAATAGTCAAAGGAGGGTTTGAAGCCATGATAACAACTGTTAGCATAGAAAAAGTACTGGCTGAAAGGACTAGAAAGATCAACATGCATTTGGTGATGGCCAGGGAAAGAAGTAGTGTGGAGTATGTCACACAAAGGGAACGATCCTTCTGCCTGTACTGATGTTGTCAGCAGTAATGTGTGATGTAGCCAAGGGAACAGGTGCTCTGAAATTGGTGGTCTTTCTCAGTCTGCTGACCTTCAGGATGGGTGCTGTGAAGGTCAGTTAGGTTCAGATGGCTAAGGTGTCTCTCAAGCTGTGATTGAAAGGGCTTTTTAAATTCAGAAATAGCTAAGGACTGGTTGTGGATGGCTGACTGCCCATGGCTTGGTTAAGTAAGTGGATAGTTCACTTAAGCTATAAATGCAGCTGTGATATTAATTTCTGGTTTCTGCCCCTTGGAAATTGCAGAATCAGTTCAGTGTGGTTCCAATGATTGTTCTGTTTTCTTCTGGTCCAGTTCCTAATCTTCACTGTTTTTCATAATCTAAAATCTGTCACCCATCTTCCATATCCTCTGCTCTTTAATACACAGTGGCCAAAACGCCCACCTAATTTCCTGGGATGGTTTCTCCATCTAGGAGATGGGGGCTGGAATCCCTAACATGGTTACTGGACTTGGTCTAGTAGAGGCAATGGGAGAGGGGTTTCAACTCTACTTGTCTTGGGAAGAATAATGAAGGAAGAAACAATGAGACCAGCGAGGATCTCAGCTGAGAATTGAGTCTCATTAGGAACCAACATGGCAACATAGATCTCTCCCGTCTTGGGCGCTAGGGTGGTGGATGGAGAGAAGACCTTCCTAAGGAGGTTCTGAAGTCAAGTCAGAGGAGGTCAAGGGTGTCAGTCCGAGAGAGGAAGCCTGTGGAGCATCTTGGTCCCAGACGACAGATGAGGAAGGTCTTCGAGTCCCAGAGATGCAACCCAGTAGCCTCAGGCGAGAGACTGGACTCGGAAGCAGCAGGAAGGCAGCTCCCTCTTCTCTCATCCTGTGTACATGGATGCACTGACTTAGAACTCACAAAATGCAGACGACCTGCACGCCGCTACCCTCATTTCTACTTTACAAACCACAAAATTAAGAGCTCTGACAGGTCCGGTGAAGTACCCAAAGCCGCAGGCCAAGTTAGAAACCAGCTGGTTCAGTCCCATGCAGGTTTTCCTGGGTGGCTTTTCTGTGCTGAGACCAGAATTCAGAAAAGACTAGAATTATCCAGTTCTTGGCTTCTTTCAGGTGCTCTCTGTATGTGATTTATGCGATTGCCTCCTCAATTTTTACTCTAGCCCAGAACTTTCTCCCCAGTTCCAACAACCCACTTTGTATCTCCACTTGGATGTTGAATAGACACTCAGACATTAAGCAAGACCTTCTGTGTTCTTCTCCCCCACCCACCCTCAATTTCGCCCACCTCCACTGATGGCTTCCTGCTATGCCAGTAATTCAACATCAGGTTTTTTTTTTTACTTTTTTTTCACCGATGTCTGATCTCCTAGGAGATTCCCCTGGTTTTATCTTTAAAGCATCTCCAGAATCTAAGCCTTTCTCACCTCCTTCAGCTCCGCCCTGTTGGTCTAAGCTGCCACTGTGTATCACCTGGGTAACTGCACGTGTCTGCTAATGGGACCTCTCTGTCCCTGAAGTCTGTTGTCAACCCCACATCAGAATGATCCTGTAAGAATGCAAGTCAGGGGTCTCTCATTCCATCTAAGAGAAAAACCTGACTCCCTCCAATGGCCAGTAAGGCTTTGTCTGGTCTGGTTCTCCCTCTGCAAGTCTTGGGTCAAGCACCATCTCCTCTAGGAGTCCTACCCTGACTATCCTGTTTAAAATCGTCACTCACATTCCTGGCCCCCTTTTCCTGCTTTGTTTTCTGAATTGTTCTGCTAACAAGCCACAGGATTTGCCTATTCCTTATGGGGACTGCCTGTTGCCTCGCAGTAGGATGTATGCTCCTCTAGGGAGGAGACCTTTGCTTTGTCCATTTTGCTTCCTGGGTGCTGAATAGGCACTCTGTGATTATAGCATCTCAGAGCTCCCCAAGGGCTCCTCCTTCCCAGGAGGGTGGCCACTGGGGCACGAGCTTGGGTACTGCAATTCCTGATCTCTTTCTGCACACTGGCTCCTGCCAGGGAGGTTCATTTTGACTCTTGGTTTCTATCTCCTGGCACACCTCTCAGACCTGGAGTGACCACAAACTGAGGTCATTTACAGATGGAAGGAGGCTGACTCTGAATTCCTAATAACTTCACAGGGGATTGCTGTCTGGGAATAGAAGGGAAAGGGGTTAGGATGTAGAAGAGGAAAAGGAAGAAGGCAAGGGAAGCACAGATGTGGACAGATTGCTCCAAGCGTGTCCTGTCTGGGGTGGTTTGTGTGTTAGGAAGATGGGGGCCAGCCTGAGGGGCTGCAGATACCCAGTTCTGTGTGTCGACACATCTTCTGCCCATAGTAGGGGCAGTCTGGACAGCATTCTCATCACTCATATGTATGTACATCTCCAGGGGAAGCTCCTTTTTTTTTTAATTGGAGGATAATTTCTTTACAATGTTGTGTTGGTTTCTGCCATACAGTAATGTGAATCAGCCATAGGTATACATACGTCTCCTCTCTCTTGAACCTCCCTCCCACCTCCCACCTATTCCCACCTCTCTCGGTTGTCACAGAGCTCCCTGTACTATGCAGCAGCTTCCCTCTAGCTAGCTATTTGACATAAGGTAATGAACGGTTTGGTGCTACTCTCTCAATTCATCCCATCCTCTCTCCTCCTCTTGCTTCATTCACAAGTCTGTTCTGTACGTCTGTATCTCTATTCCTGCCCTGCAAATAGGTTCATCAGTACCATTTTTTCTAGATTCCATATATATGCCTTAATATTCAATATTTGTTTTTCTCTCTCTGACTTACTTCACTGTGTATAACAGACTTTGGGTTCATCCACCTCAGTTCAACTGACTCAAATTCATTCCTTTGCATGGAGTAATATTCCACCACATACGTGTACCACAACTCCATCCATCTGTTGATGGACGTCTAGGTTGCAGGGGAAGCTCCTTTTAATGGAGAAGTTGGATATTGTGTGAAGGAGCAGACTTTCATGGGAGGTCATGGGAGGGAGTGGGTGTGGAGATGGGGGTAGGGAGGGGGTAGGGGTGGTTCCCCACCCAGAAGGGCAGTCACACTTCCTTGTGTGACCTTGTTTCCTAAGCCTGAAGCTCTGTCTCTTTCTGCCTTTTAGAGCCAACAGAGCTGCCCAGCACGAGCTGGAGAAGGACCTGTGTGACAAGCAGTCGGCTCACAGGATCGACGATAAATGCCACCATCTGCGAAACACATCTGACGGCGTCAGCTACTTCCGTGGAGTGGAGCGGGTGGATGCCACGTAAGTAGGCACAGGCTGCCTGTGACTTCCACGCCGCTGAATTCATTCTCTCTGCTTTCCAAAGGATGCAGCATACAGGTAAGTTGCAAGTCATGGGAAGATGCAGAAAGGTAAGTCTCACCTGCTATGGACAGTCTTCAGTGAGCTCACGTGTTTCGTGGCCACTTGTATCCTGTGATCTTTGGTAAAAGAATTATTTGTGGTTTATAATCCTAACTATGAAAATAGCACCTGCTTGAGGCAGAAAACCTAGAAAACACAATTAAGCATAAAGAAAATAAAATGTTACCAGTATATTAGATGCCCTGAATGGGGGGTGGGGTGATAGGAATACAAGCTGAAAAACAGCTGAACATTGAATAATTTATTTCCACTCTTTGTTAGACTTGCCCTGTCCATGGTTTCTTTGCCAGGCCCCTGGATATGATCTGGGATGGATGGTCTTTTCTCTGTGAGAGGACCTGTCTCTCTGCATCTTGATAACCCTGTGTTACCTTTCTTTGTGTGTGTGCTCAATCACTCAGTTCTATCTGACTCTTGTGACCCCATGGACTGTAGCCTGCCAGGCACCTCTGTCCCTGGAATTCTCCAGGCAAGAATACTGGAGTGGGTTGCCATGCCCTCCCTCAGGGAATCTTCCTGATCCATGGATCAAACCTGGATCTCCTGCATTGCAGGCAGATTCTTTTCTGTCTGAGCCACCGGGAAGAGATCTTAAAAATTCTCATCCTAAGTAAAAGATTTGTAACTGTGTGATGCTGGATGTTAGTTCGACTTACTGTGGTGGGCGTTTTGCAATATATCCATAAATCAAATCATTATGTTGCACATTGGAAACTGATATAATGTTACATGTCAATTAGAAGTGGAATTTCTGGGTTATGACATTTGAGAGACTCAGTTCACGTTGCTCTCCACCAGGCCTGTAGCAGTTCAACATTCCTACCTGCAGGATAGGGCTTCCCTGGTGGCTTAGACGGTAAAGAATGCCTGCCAGTGCAGGAGATGCAGGATCAACCCCTGAGTCAGGCAGATCCCCTGGAGGAAGAAATGGCCAACCCACTCAAGTATTCTTGCCTGGGAAATCCCAAGGACAGAGGAGCCTGGCGGGCTACAGTCCATGGCGTTGCAAAGAGTCTGACACAACTGAGCGACTAACGCATATACCTGCAGGATATGAGCGAATCTGTTTCTAAATATGCTCACTGGAAAATAATCGTTCTCTTAGCTCCTTGCTGTTCTGACAAAGGGTTATTAGTAAGCTGTTTTCAGCGGTACTTCTTTGATTAGTCCTGAGGTTGAATAGTTTTTCATAACACTTATGGGGCTAGTGAGACACCTTTCTAATGAATTGACATACTCACACCCTTCAGCAGTCCTTTCTCCCCCTACATTGGTAGTGAACTTAATATATATTGAGGCTTCCCAGAGTAAGTAGTGAAACAAGGAGCAATTAAGACAGGTTTAAAAGGCGCTTTGCTCTGATGTTTATACTTCATGCAATAAAACCAGAAGCAAGCGATTTGGTTTTTTTTTTTTTTTNATGAATTGACATACTCACACCCTTCAGCAGTCCTTTCTCCCCCTACATTGGTAGTGAACTTAATATATATTGAGGCTTCCCAGAGTAAGTAGTGAAACAAGGAGCAATTAAGACAGGTTTAAAAGGCGCTTTGCTCTGATGTTTATACTTCATGCAATAAAACCAGAAGCAAGCGATTTGGTTTTTTTTTTTTTTTTCCTTTCGCCGGATGGATGGTTGCCTGCAGACCGTCTAGGCTGATTCATCATTGTTTCCGTTGTCTGGATCTGTTTCCTTTCTCTTCAGGGTCTCAGTGCCCGAGTCCTGGGCCAAATTTACCGACGACAACATTCTTCGCTCCCAGAGTGAGCGAGCCGCCTCTGCGAAACTGAGAGACGACATCCAAAACGTCCTGGTGGTGACGGCCAATGAGATGTGGAATCAGTTCAACAAGGCGAACTTGGCTTTCACTAACCGCATCGCTGAAACCGCGGATGCAAAAAATAAGATTCAGACTCACCTGGCAAAGGTAAGCCCGGCACTGGGGATTGGGCCCCGCAGCTGACCTGGAGAAGATAGGGCAGGGGCCCTGCGACCACAGATCTCCACCATAAGGCACACAACTTCCTGGCCATACAGACTAAAGAAAATGAGAACCAGTAGGAAGCACACCATTTATGTTAGCCAGGTAGCCAGGTGTCAGCATGAAACTGGAATCCGCTGGTTTGGGGAACACAAAGAATGCACTATATTGTGAAAGGCTCCTAGTATTTAACAGTTACAAAAATATTATTATTAAAGTTTAATGAATTACTGTATGTAACTAGCAAGTGAATTCATTATTAGAACATATGGTAGGGATGTTTTCTGTTAAATTATTTCAGCCCCCCTGTTTTTCTGGAATATAAAACCAAACACAGGAAACTATTAGGTGGTTCAAGATGTTTCTGATATTGAAATTTTTAAAGTGCTTTTGTTTTATAAGGACAATAAACTGAAGGATTAGGCAGAATTCGTGGGTTTCAAGATAAACAAGGAGCTCTTGTATTATTTAGTATCGGGCTTGGAGCTCTTATTATTTCTGTGGATTATGCTGCATAGAGTTTTCTGTTTCTTTTTAAGAACCTTACACTGTTGGCTGTGTTTCTCTAAGGAGGTACTGTTTGATTGAGGGCGCCATTCTTCCCAGGCTGTGAGAATTCACCTTCCCTTCTCACGGTGAATTCTTTGGGCCACAAACATTTGGGCCAGACAGTTTCTACTTCGGTGAAGGGCAGAGAGATGGATGAAAGGTTTTTGTTCCAGGAAGCTTATATTTGTAGAGAAGGTGTGTGTCACTTGAAAAGCTCACACACAATTAAAAACAATAGAAAATTACAAGTTGTGGTTGCCAAATAGCCAATAAAGAAATTGTTTTGGGGGTTTGGAGGAAGAAGCGAACATTCGGGTGGGGCAGCATCATGAACAAAGCCTCGAGAGGGGGAAGATCAGGGGTTGAGTCAGGTCTGTAAAGGGCCTGGTCTGGCTCGCATGGACAGTGTGTGTCCTGAAAGAGAAGCTTGGAAAACTAGGTGGAGCCAGACCGTGGATCTCATTGATGGGAAGGGTTACGATTCCCTGGGCATCTAAAGGGGAGTGAGAGGTCATCTAAAGGCAGGGTCCCCTGGCCAGTGAGAGACCATCTAAAGATGTTTTAGAAAGTGACATGATGGAGTCCGTTTGTTCAACAAATTTTTATTTACCACTGTATTAAGTTTGCTCAGACTGCCATAACAAAGCACTCAGACAGGGCGGCTTAAACAACAGACATTTATTTTCTCACAGTCTTGGAGGCTGAAGTCTGAGGTCAAGTCATCAGTAGGGTTGGTTTCTTCTAAGTCCTCTCTCCTAGACTTGTAGATGGTCACCCTCTCCAAGATCATCACATGGTCTCCCCTGCATGCATGTCTGTCTCAGGCTCTTTTTATAAGGACACCAGTCGGACTAGATTAGGGCCAACCCTAATGACCTCATTTTAACTTCATTACCTCTTCAAGGGCTTCCCAGGTGGGGAGGGATTCAGGTTTAGGTAACTGGGGCAACCTTTTCTAAGGGAAAATGAATATAAATTTGGGCTTACCAGACCACCAGTGCTTCTCCCTTCCATGGAGACACCCCAAAACTTGACCTTGACTTGCTTCAAGGCAAATCTTCCACTGGCAGGAAAACCTCTTTAAGATTAGTGAGAAGAGACAGCAGGAAGATAAAGACTTAAGGGCACACAAATTTGGGAGGGAAGTGGGTGCCCTCAAAGTTCCTGGCCTTGCTTTTCTCTGGGTCATGTACAAATGTGCACTGCTGCTGCTGCTGCTAAGTCGCTTCAGTCGTGTCTGACTCTGTGCGACCCCATAGATGGCAGCCCACCACAAATGTGCACTAGTCAGTGTCTAACAGCCGGTGATCTGGGGAAAGGAGGACAGCGAGCTCGGGTTTGCAGCATTTGCCCATTTCTGTGGTGTCAGTGTTCACACGGCACATCTGGAGGATGCTCTCCGGAGGGTGCGAGCAGGTGCCGTACCTCCCACCACAGGTCTCAGATGGCACTGAAAGGAGGAGGCCCCCAGAGAACCCCTGTTCCCAGCAGAGAAGGAGTCAGGGTCCCAGATGCACAGGGTGGGAAGCAGGTTGTTGGTGGCTTGGCACCAAAGCCTAGTGCATTTGCTTCTCCTGGTACAGACCCTGCAGGAGATTTTCCAGACAGAGATGACTATCGAATCCATCAAGAAAGCCATCGTGGAGAAGTCTGCCTTCCTGAAGGTGGCTCAGACCCGTCTGGACGAGCGGACCAGGAGACCAAACATAGAACTGTGCAGAGACATGGCTCAGCTGCGGTGAGTGGGTGGCGAGAAGTGGGGAGGACCAGGCTGGGGTCATGGTGATGAGGGGGTGGTGCCTCCTGGGTCTGCTTGGGCTCCTCTGGGGAAGCCCCCAGCCTGCCTGCAGCTCTGAGCTCCTCTCAAAGGCGTGTCCGCCAGCTTGGGGACGTGGGGGAATCTAGTGATGGTCTTGGTGCTGCAGCCTTTTTTGTTGTCATTGTTGTTCAGTCACTAAATCGTGTCCGACTTTCTGTGACCCCATGAACTGCAGCATGGCAGGCATCCCTGTCCTTCACCGTCTCCTGGAGGTTTCAAGTTCATGTCCATTGAATTGGTGATGCTATCCAACCAGCTCGTCCTCTGCCACCCTCTTCTCCTTTGCCTTCAATGTTTCCCAACATTAGGATATTTTCCAGTGAGTTGGCTGTTTACATCAGGTGGCCAAAATGTTGGAGATTCAGCTTCAGTATCAGTCCTTCCAATGAGTATTTAGGGTTGATTTCTCTTAGGATTGACTGATTTGATCTCCTTGCAGTCCAAGGGACTCTCAAGAGTCCTCTACAACACCACAATTCAAAAGCATCAATTCTTCAGTGTCTAGCCCTCTTTATGATCCAACTCTTATATCCATACATGACTACTTGAAAGACCATAGCTTTGACAGGAGCCTTCTTTAAAGTGTCAGTAATGGTGTTAGTGTTTGCAGCTTGGGATGATGATAAGTTCTCCAAGTGTAGAAGATGGTGATGGATGCACAAGATTGTGACGGTACTAATGCCACAAACTTAAGAGCTGGGATGGTAAATTCTGTGTTATGTATATTTTACCACGGTTAGAGAAAAAAGGAAATGACATCAACACTACATACAAGAAAAGTGTTAACAAACATTTAGCCTCCTTCAGCAGATGGAGGAGGCACTGGGCTCCTTTACACCTCCCTGGAGTCTTTGGGGTTTCCAGATTCCTGTCTTGGAAGCAGCTCAGAGGTTGGCCACTGTGAGCTTCTCAGTCCCCCAGACTCATCAGAAAAGGGACTTTGGGCACCAGCTCCCCAGACGCCATCAGTCTGCTCTCACTGCTGCCCTCTTTCACCTCTTTGGGCAGCTAATACCTGCTGTGGTCCTTTAGAGCATCCTTCCAGGCAAGAACACTGGAGTGGGTTGCCATGTCCTTCTCCAATGCATGAAAGTGAAGTCGCTCAGTCGTGTCCGACTCTCAGCGACCCCATGGACTGCAGCCCACCAGGCTCCTCCGTCCATGGGATTTTCCAGGCAAGAGTACTAGAGTGGGGTGCCATTGCCTTCTCCGGTCGGAGCATCCTTAGGATTCCCTAAACCCCAACAGCTCATCTTGGCTCATTTCAGTTTGTTCTTGTTCTCAGTAGAAATTAAAAGCAGCTGGCCTTCATCAAGCATCTCCCACATGTGCCCGGACACTAGGTGTATTTTATTCTTATCATTTTAACCTGGAAGATTCCTTTTAGATGGCCTCATGTGGACTTGGCCACCCTCACCCGCATTCTGGCTTCATTTCTAATTTCTCAGTACCAGCCTGTCTGCCTCTTTCTGGATTTCATCATGGCTCTGCTTAGGTCTTGAAACAATTTGTGTAGAAGCAAGTCAAATTTATAGCAACTGGAGGAGCGATGGGGCAGCACTTGAACTTGTGCAGAGGGGAGAGGCCACTGGCCTTGTCATCTGCCCTGCTCCATGATAGAGTTCCCTTCTATCTGGGGACAAAAGGACTCTGAGCTCTTACCCAGGGAACAAGCAAGGGGGTGAGGCTGTGTGTTCCCCGGAGGGAAGGAAAGGGGACGGGTCTTTTTTAATTTATTTTTTAATTGAAGGATAATTGCTTTATAGAATTTTGTTGTTTTCTGTCAAACATCAATGTGAATCAGCCGTAGGTATACATATGTCCAATGGGGGGGAGGGTCTTTGTGAGGCCGGAAATGATGAAGATGATAAAGGTGGTGATGCTGACAATCACCATGAAAGGGTTAACCACCCAGTCAAGTCCGACTCTTTGCAACCCCCTGGACTGTAGCCCACCAGGCTCCTCTGTCCATGGAATTCTCCAGACAAGAATACTTGAGTGAGTTGCCATCTCTTTCTCCAGGGGATCTTCCCGACCCAGGGATTGAACCCGGGTCTCCTGTGTTGCAGGCAGGTACTTTACTGTCTGAGCCACCAGGGAAGCCCAACAATCCCCAGGGCCATTGTCATTTATTGATCTTACTCTGTGCTGGGCGCTGTCCTGCACACTTTACCTCCTGCGTGATCTGCACCTTATAAATAGGGAAACTGAGGCAGACGTGAGCTGAGTGACGTGGCCTGGCTGGCACCTGCTGGAAGGATAGTTAGAATCCTTGTCTGTCTGCTGCTGAGCTCTGTTCAGCCAACCTGGCGATTTGCTTCTGCTTCTCTTTCATTGGGTGGGGCCCCTGGCACCCCTAGTCCTGGGCCTGACCTCCTCTGGCTTCCGGATGCGCCCTGGGATGGCTTAGCTGAGCACCGGCTACCTCTGGCTCTCGGAGAAGATGAACCTGAGGCTCACAGAGGAAGCATCACTGCAGAGCCCCCTCCACGGGCAGCACGCGTGTTGTCTGTGTTGGATACTGAGAGACGGGCTCCAGACCACATGCCACTGGCTTTCATCTCCCGCGGCAGCTGCGTTTCTCTCAGTGGAGCTGTCGTCCGGCAATCCCTTGGAGGAGGCCACCCACCCAGGCCACCTTTCTCCAAGTGGGTTCCGCAGAACCCCTACTCACACACAGCCCATCTCGGAGCATAAGTGGGCCTCTACTCCGGAGGCAGCCAGTCAGAAGTGTCTGTTTATTACAGGAACCTGGTAGTGAGTGGGGTCACACCCATTTGGCCTGTTAGATTAGATCATGAATTGTGGTTTTATGCAAATATTATTAAGAAAAGCTGAGCCGCAGTTTCATGCTCTGACAATTTCTGCAAAGTCATCGAAAGTAGAGGTGGGGAGAGAGAAATTGTCCAGGCTGCCATCAGACCAGCACAGGGTTGCTTTCTGGAAGGGTTTTGGGTCATGGTCAAATTTGACTGCAGTTATCAGACAGTACGGTGTTTACAGCCACTTCTAAGATGCTGAGTGCATTTTCCTCTTTTCTCCCCTTTCCTGGCTGAACAGAATTTGTTTTTTTTTTTTTTTCCTTTTCTTCCTGGCGACCCTGCTGTGTGTCTATTTCCTCTGCTCCTTTACCGACTTCAGGACAAAACCAGCTTTTGTTTCCATAAAGATTTCTTGTTAAAATACCGTTGCCAAAAATATGGTCCTAGAGGAACAGCTGTGGAACTGAGGATGATTATTGAGGGAGGGGATTAATTTTCTTTTTCATCAAGCATTCTGAAAGCAGCCTTTGGCTGTCTGGGTGAAGAAAACATAAGAACCGTGAACTCAGGGGAGTGGGGACAGAGAAGAAATGCTGTTTTCATTTCAAGACTTTGCTTTGCATTTGAAGTTTTTCTAAATGGGTTCTTTCAAGAGCAATTCTAAACATTCTTGGCATCCTTGGTGGCAGGCCAGACCAGGCTCTGCTGTACTTCATCTTGATTTTTTTTTTTTAAACGATGGTAGTTTTATTTGTATTTGAATGCAAACTGTTTTTCAGTTTTGTGATTTCCCCCAGAAGGTGTGTTTCCAGTGGAATGGCTCTCTGCCATCTGCCAAAAAAATAAGGAAACTGAGAGGGGAACATGGCCTTGAAAGGGGAGGAAAAATGTATTTGTAATGGCACAAGTTGAGGGAGGCGTAATACCTCTGCACTGCCTTCACACAGCAATAGGAAAACAAGGATGTTAGCTGCCTCCATTCTAAGTATCTTTTTAAGAAATTGCATTCCTTTTAAGAAATTGATATTTTAATGTGTCTTTCTTCAGAAGATCTTTCACAGATAAATTTCCCACTAGACTAACATATTTGGCTTGGAGGAGTAAAGACTCATATAATCCTGCTCCATCCCTACCTTCGGGTTCAGAGTTCCTTTTGAAGCAGTGAAAACAGTTCAGTGAAGGATGTGAGACGAGAAGCAGGCCCTCGTAAATCCTGCCACCAGCCCTATCCAACAGTCTCTCTGAAGACCTGTTTCTTTGCTAGTGGTATTGTAAACCCTGGGATCTTCAAAAAAGAAACTTAACTTTTTAAATCCAACTTGACCTTAACAACAACAACAAAATATGCTTTTAGCTCTGTTCTCAGATGCTGCATTTACAGATTTTAGACCAAAGGAAACCTTGGCACAAAAGTTTAATTCCTCCCCTCCCCCATTACAACATAAGAAAACAGGTCTGGTTCTGAGATGAAGTCATGGTGTGGGTGTGCACATGAGCTTGTCGTTGCTTCCATGAGCCTTTTGGGGGTGCTTTGCAGTGCCCCCCAACCTTGGGCTGGCTGCAGGAGGCTTCCAAATAGCTTAATGTTTTCAACCAACATTATATTCCGAGTCTCTTTCCCCCGTGCATGCATGCTCAGTCACTTCTGTTGTGTCCCACTCTTTGGGACCCCATGGACTGTAGCCCGACAGTCTCCTCTGTCCATAGGTTTCTAGACAAGGGTTGCCATGCCCTCCTCCAGGGAATCTTCCCGACCCAGGGATAGAACGCAGGTCTCCTGCATTGCAATCTAATTTTTTACCCACTGAGCCACCAGGGAATCCCAAGGCAAGAACAAATTCTTTTATAAAAGGTATGACTGTGTAGTACCCCATCATCCAGCTATGGTATCTGTTATCATCAGACATTGATGTTATTTCTTCTTGTTCTCACATAATATTATTCAACACAAGTTAACACAACGAAGAAATCATTCCTTTATCTTTCTATGTCAAACTCTTCACTTTGTTCAAATTCACGAGTAGGAGAGAGTACAGAGGCCAACTTCCCTGCTCTCTGCTTCTAGATGCTAAGTGGGTCAGGCAGGAAATGGGACTGAGTTCTTTATTATGGTTGTCAAGGCCCCTGATTTCCTTCCATCTTCCTGGATGACCATGCTGTGTATAAACATGAATGTGTGCCTGCAGGGAGGGCAGTTCATCAGTCCCTGGGGGTTAGTTTCTTCAACTGTAAAACAAGGAAGCTTGGCTTGATGACCTCTCGCATTTATTTTTCAGTTGCAAAGTTCCGTGGAGCTATAAGACGGCCTTGGTATAATGATTTAAACATGGTCTAAATATTTTTCTATGATCACGAGATAATTTTCTAGCTCCAGGGATGTCCCCATCCCTATTTGCTCACTGTCATTCTTCTCTTTAGATTATGGTACATTTTAGTTAATTTCATGCACTCCAGTCTCCTGATAAATGAACCTCCAAATATGGAAAACTTTAGCTTTCAATCGCTGGTCAAAATTTGATGAATTTGGAGTTGGTGTTTCCACTGGCTTCCCAGGTGGCTCGGTGGTAAAGAATCCATCTGCCAATTCAGGAGACACAAGAGACGTGGGTTTGATCCCTGGGTTGGGAAGATCCCCTGGAGGAGGAAATGGCAACCCACTCCAGTATTCTTGCCTGAAAAATTCCATGGACAGAGGAGCCTGGTGGGCTCAGTTCATGGAGTCACAGAGTCAGACACAACTGAGTGACTGAGCGTGCATGCAGTCAATAAATTATCATTATTATTGTCATTTTGTAACCTGTTTCATATTCTTTCTCTTGATTGACCATGTGGTCATATCCTTTGGATATTGTTGGCCAGATCAGACTGTAAAGGAGTCCTTGCTTAATTGTTCTTTGGGAAGAGAAAAGGCTTCTAAATATAAAAACAATAGAAGAAATCACAAAGACAAAGAAAGACAACTTACTAAAAATTGAAATCTTACTTTTAACAAAAATATCATAAGCTGATTAAAAGTCAAAAACAAATTAGGGAAAACATTTGCCACATTGTTTTTGCAGAATTGCAAATGCCCAATAGACATTGAAGAAAGGTCCACTGATAATTAAAGAAATGAAAATGAAAACAATATGGTTTAAAATAATTTGAGAGGGAGATGCTAGTTTTTTGTTTTTAATATAAAACCATGCCTTTTTCCCTTTCAGTCTTAAGGAGAATGTTTCATGTTTTTCATCATCAGCACAAGAACTGCAACTTGTTTCGTGGCTCATGTAGCTGATTTCATGCACTGTTATTTCCATGTTCTCTTGGGTTTTTGACATTTCCGTGTTTACTCTGGAACCCTGGGGCATTGGTGGGGGAGGGGCATCACAGTTGGAGAAGTGCCCCATTAACTAATCCCTCCCCCATAGTTAACAGATTGGACTGAACTCTAACCACTGAATACAATCGGGTGTCTCCCTCTTCCTAACTATGCAAACCATTTTTACGTCAATGTATGAAAATTAAGCTGTTTTGATTTCCCCAAATCTTTATTGTTTAAAAGAAATTCAAATGTTTAAAAGTTGGCCTTCAAAAAAATATATAGCGTTCGATATGTGTGTGTGTATGACCAATGCGAGCATGAAAACTTGCTGGTGTCCCCCAGCCTTTTGGATCTGGTTATGGACCACAGGCAATGGCACCCCACTCCAGCACTCTTGACTGGCAAACCCCATGGACGGAGGAGCCTGGAAGGCTGCAGTCCATGGGGTCGCTAGGAGCCGGACATGACTGAGCAACTTCACTTTCACTTTTCACTTTCATGCATTGGAGAAGATAACGGCAACCCACTCCAGTGCTCTTGCCTGGAGAATCCCAGGGACGGGGGAGCCTGGTGGGCTGCCGTCTATGGGTTCGCACAGAGTCGGACACGACTGAAGCGACTTAGCAGCAGCATGGACCACAGGAACGCTCCTGGCCTCATGCAACTGCGCACGGATACTGTTTCCTGTGCGACGTGAAGTAGTTTTGAGGTTGGGGTGACCGGTGGGAATGCAGTAGTAAGCACACGCACCCCGGGTGGAGCAATGACCAGCCTGACCTCTGCTAACCTAACGGGCGCCTCTTCCCCACGCAGGCTGGTGAACGAGGTGTACCAGGTGGACGACACCATCCAGACCCTGCAGCAGCGCCTGAGGGACGCGGAGGACACGCTGCAGTCGCTGGCCCACACTAAGGCCACGCTGGAGCACGACCTGGCAGTCAAGGCCAACTCCCTGTACATCGACCAGGACAAGTGCATGAGCATGCGCAGAAGCTTCCCCAGCACCCTGCGCCTGGTGGGCTTCTGCTAGGAGCTCTCCCCGGACCAGACGTGGCGCTCCCGGGACCAGGCAGGACCAGGGCCCTGCGCCCGCACTTACGCAAGGGATGATCTGTTCACTTATTAAAGGATCGTATTTATAGACACGTAATGGGGTCCTGTCTTGGAGATCCCTTTCTTTGCATCTAAACCTTCATTCTCTATGATTTACTAGGCTTCTGGGCTAGATAAATACAATGTAACAGACTAGGTAAGAACATTTATTTGTATTATTCCTGTTAATCTGTGTAACATGAATGGGCTGGAAAGGAGAAGTGTATTTCCTCTGAGGCCGTGGGGACAGCGATCCTGTCCTGGCAGGTGGGTTTTGAGAGAAGGAGAAAGGTTTCTGGGAAGGTGGTTTTCCGGGTTCTTGGAGCAAAAAGGAAGCTGGAAAAGCAGAGTGGATTTGGACAATAGTAAGGAGACAGTTTGGCTCTGATTCCTAATGGAGGGTGTGTATGAAGAAATAGGATGGGTGAGACGCCTGGAAATGTTGGGGGAGGGTTTCAATTCCATGTCGGTTGGGGGAACAGTGGTCATCTCTGGGTGGGGCATGTCCTTGTGAAAGCCATGACTGGGGAAGGAGAGTCTTGAATTAGAGAGACGGCCGTGGAAACCAAGAGGGGAGGAATGCCAAACACGCTGCAATGAATCAGCAGGACTTGTTCACCTCACCTGTGAGTGCGGAGGGTTCGAAAAGGTGACAAAAAGGTGCTGATGCTGGATGGACCGGTATACGGGACATCACTTCCATTGTAGGTGGTCCCGCCTTATCTCAGGGGTTGTGTACTTTTTAAAAAAACTTATTGTTTATTACAAATGAAAAACATTTGCTGAACACCTATTGTGGAAAATAGGGGAAACACATACACAGAAGCCCTGAAAATTGCTTATTTTCACAACACCCAGAAATAATCACTGAAGCTTGTTAGCATTTTATGGTATATGTTTCCAGTCCTTTTTCTATTACAATATATGTACATATATAAAATTTATTTGCATATATAGGTAATATGCAATGTTTGTTTACAAATATGTATAATGTGTAATGCTTATATTTAAATACATGATTAATAACATTTTGGATGATGCTGCTGATTGGTAATCTCATTTTCTTATTCAAATGGGTTTCTGTCATTAGCTGTTAATACACAGCATCATTTTTTAAAACCTTGCCTCCGTGTCTATAAAAACAATAAATACCACTCGTGGAAATGTCACAAAAATACAGACAAGGGATAACAGAATATTTACCTTTCTATGGCTGATTTATTTCACTATGTTATCACTTATATGTGGAATCTGAAAAATAAGGTAAACAATGAAATTAATAAAACAGAAACAGACTCACAGAGAATAAACTAGTGGTTACAAGTGGGCAAAGGCAGGGGAGGAGCAAGAGAAAGGTAGGGGATTAAGAGGTACAAACTATTATGTATAAAATACATAAGCACAGGGAAATACAGCCTTTATGCTGTAGTAACTTAATATAAAGGGATTATAATCTGTAAAAATATTGAATCACTATCATACACCTGAATCTAATATAATTCTGTAAGTCAACTATACTTTGATAAAAAAGAGAAAATACAAATGAGCAAAAGAGGAAAATAAAAATCTCCAATTACTTCTAAACTAACTAGATGCTTCGATATACATATATTTTATTTCTGTGATTTTGTGCACATTTTCCATTCAGAAATGGAATTTCGAATAAAGTAGCCCATATAAAGCTGAAACTTATGCGACTGACTCCATCCCCAGAGCCTTGCTCACCTCAACTTATTTATGCTTTTTCCACTTGAAAATGTATACTCTTTCCATGTCATTTAATCCCTTTCCACAGCATCATTTTGATGGCCTTTTAATATTCCATTGTCTTGAGTTTTTAGAATGCTTTATGTCCCATCCCCCATTATTGGATATTTTTATTGGGGCTGACTCTTCTTTTTTAATTTATTTTTTAATAAATATTTTTTTTTCTCTTTTCATTCCACGGTGCAGCTTGTGGGATCTTAGGGACTAGGATCCTGACTAGGGATGGGATTGAACCTGTGCCCTTGACAGTGAAACTATGGAGTCCTAAACCACTGCACCTCCAGGGAATTCGTCTTTATAAAAGGAACTTTTCTTTATAAAAATGTAGCCATGACTGAATCTTGTTAGTGAAATGTCTGCAAAGATGCAAACATCTTTAATACTTTCCTTAAGATAAATTCCTAGATATGTAATTGTTACATCAGAACTCAGGCCCTCATTGGGAAAGGCTTTGTCAAATGGCGTTCCTGAGAGAATGTGTTACTTAGCATCCCTACCACCAGCCCATGAGAGAGCCTGACTTTCTGTGTCTTTCCCATCACAGAAAAGTGGTCCTATTGCTTTCACATCTCATCTTTGGAAAATCATGAAGTAGGACATTGTTTACTGGGTCCTTGACTTTCTTTGGTCAATTGCTTGTCCTTGTTATTTGCCTGTTTCCCCCAAGGATTTATCTTTTCTTCATTTTTAAGAGTTCCCTGTATATCATGTGACACACACTTTTATCCTACGTACTGAACATATATTCTTTTTTTTTTTGGCTGTACTTGCTCCGTGGTTTGTAGGATCTTAGAACCTGGGTCACAGATAGTGAAAACGCTGAGTCCTAACCACTGGACCACCAGAGAATTCCCAAGAATATATAGTCTTTTTAAAAAAAACTTTAAACTTTTAATTTTGTATTGGAATATAGATGATTAACAGTGTTGTGGTAGTTTCAGGTGAACAGCGAAGAGACTCAGCCATACATATACAGAACATATATTCTTCATATGCCACTTGTGTTTACATTTTGCTTATAGCATTTAATGTTCAGAGGGTGAACTGTGTAGATGTCTCCATTATGATTTATTTCTTTGGAATTACACCAGGAAAGCTCTTTCTCACCACAGGATTATTATAATTTCTTCTAATTCAGTTCGTGACTTCTTAAGTTTCACTTAACCATCTGGAATTCAATTTGATATAATGTAGAGAGCATGCTAGCTTTGAATCCATTGTTCTAGAAACTCTGAAATGGGAAGATGAAATTACTGGGGATGGGGGTGGGGGAAGGAAGCCTCTTCTCTCCTGTTTCTCACTACTTGCATCTTGCATGCCTACCTCTCTCTCTCTCTCAATAGCATCTTTTTCTGCCTGAGTTCTTTTTGCTCTGTACTAACCGCTGTCTAATAACCCCAAGTCTATTTCTCTCTCTCTCTCTGTTTCCTAAAGTTTTTTTCCCAGCCATTCTTGGTTTAGTCAACCTCACAAAACATCTCAAAATGCTAGTAGAATTGACATAAACATGATAAGCTTGTCCTAGTGTTATTTTCGTAGTCCCAGTATATCATTTTAGACATCAAATTGTAGGTTTCGTCATTCTCCTTTTGCTTCTAATGGAAACAAAGATATATAAGTGCCACCAAACACTTAGCAATTAGAGCAATCAAGTGTTGGTGGTCATCATTTTTAGACAATGGTGAGAAAAAACATAAATTCCACATGTCTCTTATTTGTTGTGTGTTTCGGGAAAAGTCTTGCCTACTTTTTCCATGAATTATAATTTGTTGTATTTTTTTGAGGAATGTGTGAATGTGGAGTCCTTTTACTTAAACATATGTTCCCAGGACTACAAGAATGTGATGGGAAGAAGACGCAGTTCAGACATAGGAAAAGGCTAGTTTTCTTGTTATTTTGGTGAAGTGTGGGCAAGGCAAAATTCCACAAATAAACATTTGGTTTCTAGTCTAAATGTCACAACTACTTCACCAGGGCAAATATTCAAACACAAGGACCCACGAACAGCCAAGACTCACAGAGCGTGATCTTGTGTAAGAATCCCAGGTCTGCAAATATCAACACATGATCTGGCCTCGTGTACCCAGGCTCAAACTGTCTTTAATATTATGTGGCTTTAAGAAGGGCTGTGGAATGTTGAAGGCTTCCACCCAGCCAAGCATCATTCCGATTTAGAAATGTGTGTAACTGCCCCTAAATAGCCAAGTCACCTATAATTTTAGTAATTTCCTTTTACGTCCCTGGAGAGTGTTGTCATAAACACCTCGCCGGGCACTTTTGAGTCTTGAGTTCATGCTGTAAATAGCTGATGTGGGGTCTGGTGCTCAGTTATAATTTTTGTTTTGCCCTGAAAACGGGGCTGGAGTCCTTCCTTTTGTGTGCAGGGCTGACCCAGTGCAGGAGGAGGTGGAATGGTTCTCACTGATGTGTCCCTTTGACCTTGTTGGTGTCCACTTCTCTAGCCCTGACCCTTCAGCTGGTCCCAGCGGTGCTGGACCCACCATTGTTGAGATTACCCACACCAGCGTTCTAGGCAGGGCACCATGATGGTATTTCCTGAACCCTATACCTTCATGAGGAAAAGAGACAATACTTCATCTCTTCTCCAAGAGTGGGAAGTCTATCTGCTCTTGAAGACCAGCTCTAGACCATAGTTGTGCTTATCAGAATGTTGAGAAGGATTCTGGGGCCACGTGTGTGTTCACACAGGTAAGAATCTAGACGTCGGAAGGGGAGTCTAACCTGCAGGGGCCCAGGATGGAGAAGCAGCAGCACAGATTCTGCAGCCTTGCTCCAACAGTTCTGACTTCTCCCTCAGCCCAGATCTTTCTCTTCCGACATCAGAAGGGTTCTGTTTTGTGATTGATGGCTGGTTCCCTGGGGACCCTGCTGTTTACTCATTTTGCTGGAAGCTAATAGGAGACCCTTTCTGCTGCCAACTCTTTCCTTTTAGCAGAGACCTCCTAAAGAGCTCATCAAGACCAAAAAGCAGCTCCAGTGACACCCTGGTAGAGTGAGGAGGGAACTCTGACTGTTTAGAATAAATTAGACATCATCAAAGCTTGTGGTGTTTTAAAGAAAATTATTTTAAGACCGACGTATTATTTTTCCCAACAGATATTCATGAGGATATAATATTTTGAACAATCAATCTCATCAATATCAATGAATTAATTTTGCTGGGGTACTGCAAAGTCCTAGATCTAAACTTCTTTGAGTATATCTTTAAATAGAATTTAAGGACCATATCTGAGTGTATACTCTGTTTTGCAGATAGAAGAAAAAAATCTCAAACAGCTTAACAGAAGGTACTCAGTTCTAGGAATCAAGCTCTTCTAGGATCCTGTTGGCAATAGCCATTGATACTGATGGACTGTAGAACTGCCCTCCATGTGCGTGTGTCTTTGACAGCATATTTTTCCTCAAGAGTGTTCAGTTGCAAATGGAAAACGATTGTGTTTTGTGACACTTACCGGCATTTTAGTGCTAGTTAACTAAAATAGGTTCTTTCCCGTATGTGTGCATTTTGGACTGTCTTCTGAGCTGGAGTTATAGCAACAGAAATAGCTAACTTCCTCTAGACAGAAAAGAGAATTTAGAAGTAGGTCCTTCCCTTTCTCACCTTGGTTTGGTTTCTGTTCATCTTATCTTGAGGATTTTAACACCCTTAGCTAAGGACACATTTTTCTTTGGTTACAAGGAGCTGAGGATACACAGGAATGTATTAATAAAATGGGTACTAAGCAGTGTGGAATAGCAGTGTTAGGGAATGTAGAAAGGGCTCTAATTATGAAATTTAGAGATGAGGAGTCAACAAAAACCTCAAACCTACTGATGCAGAGCTACCTAGGGAGAATTTCAAGAGTCATTTGAGTTCTGGTTGGTCAGATGAGTAATTACCTTCATAGAGAAGTTTTGAGATGTGTTTACTGTTCAAGAAGAGAAACAAGGTGCAAAAATTTCATGGTCTAAAGGTATTGAAACCATAGAGTCTGTTCTCTTATCACTGTGGAATTATGTTAGAAATCAATAGCAAAAGTTCAATAGCTAAGTTGAAGATCTCTCAGTAAGTGGCACATTGCACTTGCAAAAAAAAAAAAAATATGTGGGTTATTTGCAATTCATTCTTTATTCATTCACTGAATCAATAGATTTCTACTGAGTTCCTTCCATGTGTTTGTGCTTATTGAGCTCTGGAAATAAGACAGTGAACAAGATTGACATGGTCTTTGCCCTCATGGAGGTGACAGCCCAGCGAATTTCATGGGCAACTCAATCAAATTTAAGGATTAAGAACCCTTAGTTCTTAACAAAGAACTAAGCTAATTATGACAATTTATGAGAGGGATCGAACCTTGGGAGGCTGTCTTGAAATTGTGACATTTAAGCAACTATCTGAAAGGGGCAGAATCAATGTGCATGTACTGGGGGTGGGAGAGCCCACAACGGTACAGAGAAGTGCATTTTCAAAGACCCCGGACATTTGAGGAGCTACACACAGGGCTTCTCTGGTGACTCAGACAGTAAACAATCTTCCCGCAATGCAGGAGACCCGGGTTTGATCCCTGGATCAGGAAGAAGCCCTGGAGAAGGGCATGGCAACCCACTCCAGTATTCTTGCCTAAAGAATCCCAGGGACAGAGGAGCCTGGTGGACGATAGTCCATGGGGTCACAGAGTCAGACATGACTGAGTGGCAACACTAACATAAGGGAGTTAGAAACGGGCAGGGCGGGCTTCATGGGCATGAGACCTGCACAACCACTCGAGGCCCTGGACTCAGGGGAGCTCATACTTGGGCCAGTGCTCTGCTGTTACCATCTTGAAATTCTTAATAATTTTCGAACAGGAGCCCTGCATTTTCATAGGTGGTCCTGGCTGTGGGAGTTTGATCTTGACCCTACATGTGATGTGTAGCCATTGGAGGGTGTGACTCAAGGAGGGTCATCGTCTCAATTCCTGAAAGATGCTCTGGTTGTGATGTGAAGACTGGAGAGGAGTGGTGTCATGGTTACTGCCCTTTAGAAACTTACAGTATATCTGGTACAACAAAACCTGGCCAAGGGGTGTTCTTAAAAGGAACACATTATAGGACTCTTTTGAAGAGGATCCTGACAATTGAACAGAGGGTTAATAGGTTAATAGGTTAACAGGTTAATAGGACATTTCTGAGTTGGGAAAGGTATCACCTCTTATATGTGTCCTCCCAGTCTTCTTTTCTCTGGGCTAAACACCATGTTTTTGCCTCTTCAACTCAAGCTCAATTTCTTTTTCTTTTTTAACTCAGAGAAAGATGTATTAAAAGCCATTTTTGAAAGTGAAAGTGAAGTTGCTCAGTCATGTCCGACTCTTTGCGACCCGTGGACTGTAGCCCACCAAGCTCCTCTGTCCATGGAATTCTCCAGGCAAGAATACTGGAGTGGGTTGCCATTTCCTTTTCCAGGGGATCTTCCTCACCCAGGGATCGAACCCAGGTCTCCTACATTGCAGGCAGATGATTTAACCTCTGCACCACCAGGGAAGCCCAAGTACCATGCAAATAAAAGGTACTGTTATTATGTTTCAGATTATAAGAAGAATAAATCTGATTTCTTCCCAGAACTTCCTTCCAACTTTTCTTTTCTTCGTATCCTTCTCAAAGCACAATGCTTCAGAATTTAAGATGTTATGCTTCTGAAGATATTGGCCTTCTTTCTATCAATTTGATTTTTACTTTTAGGCATCTTTTAGGATTTTTTCCCCCCAGTAGTTGTTACAGCTAGAATGCAGGCGTAGGACCTTTGTTCTGAGATTAGATATTGCAGCCAGAGAATTCATTGCATTTGTGAAGAGTCTTTTCATGATAGGCTGTGTCCATTCACCCTGCCTCCTGCGATCAGGCTTCCATTTCTGTTACTTCACCAAGACATTTCTGTTTAAGGCCAGTAATCACTTCCTTGCATTCATCATGCTCAATTTCTTAAATCGATTAAGAAGCTTAAAGATCTGAACACCACTGTTTCCCATTTGAAGCCTCACAATACTTTGGGGGAGCTGCCCTGTAGCTTGAGCTTAATGCTGCATGGGGCCACTTTCCCCTCTTCCTCCCTATGATTCAGTGAACTCAGATGACTCCCAGATGGTTCCGGTGAGGTTTCTCAGTTGCTTGTCTGAATCTCCGCTAATCTAATTCCTCTGAAGCCCTGGAGTGCCTCTCACAGACACTGACCATCGCTTCCATTCAGTGCAGCCGTGTTTCTGCTGTCCGTGAAGCTTCTATTCCAGGCATTTCCCATAAAGATTATCTTATGACATGTCTGCCAGCCACAGCATCTTCTTCTTGTGCTGTGTTAACTCTCAGCACCGTCCACTAGAGGTTTCTGCAATGATGGAAATGTCCTATGTCTTCTCTGTCCAAAAGAGTAGCCACCAGCCACACGTGACTCTTATTAAACACAGAAAATTAACACCACTTGAAATGAAAATTTAGAGCACTGGAACTCAGGAAAGCTATTTAGTGGTTCAGTGCCACAGAATTGGAAGAGGACAAATCCAGATGAAGCTCAGACCTTCCGACTTTCAGGGATCTTTTCTCTGTGTTGTGACCATGTGGTCTCTATTTATTTGCAAAGCTTTATAGAGCATCTATTAAGGGTAATTGCAGGTGTGGGGATGCCAAGAAATAAAATAGTTTCATTGGGTCAAAGAAGGGTGAGCAATGAGAAAAGAGAACCACTTGGTGATCTCTAAGAACACAGAAGAAAAAGGAAGGGTCCCAATGTTAACCTCCAGGAGTCTAGAGGTGTTGCCGCTACCGCTGTACAAGATGGGCCGTGTTCTGCATGTGTGCTCAAGACGGGGCTCCCAACCCGCAGGTTCCTCACTGCCTGACACACTCAAAATCCCACTGGCTAAGCCACTCCCTGGTGGACTTCAGGGTTTGTAGGGAGTGAGGCTAAGGGCCCAAGATCGATCACACAGATCCTTTCAGGCCAAATGTTAGCTAGGGTGGCAGTGGGTATGGATGCTGCAAAGTAAGTTTGTGCTCTTACTCTGGTGGTCCTGAGTGCCAGGCTGAGAGATTTTGATTTGAGCTATTGGCAGCAAGAGGCCAGAGAAGCTTCTGATGAACTTCTCAGTGGAAGGTAATGAGGAAGAAGGAAGGATACACCTGTGGTAGTCAGAATGGAAAGATGGGAGAGCTTCTAGGAAAACCACGTGTTGAGGTTTTTTCCCATTAAGGGCTCCTTTCCCCCACACCCAGAAGATGTCCAGAGGTGCTGGGGACAAAGCAGGAATGCAACATCCAGAAAAACACAGGATAGTGCAAGTTTCTTCAAGATACGAAAATGTTGTTCACGTTTGCAACTATAGAGAAAGAAGCCAATGAAGAGAGGAAGAAATCAAACACACTGGAGGAGTCAGATTGCATGTATTATCTTCTAAAGAGATGAGCTGCTTGATAACAATTTTAAAGTTACTGTAAGGTAAGACTTCTCTAAATGTCCTTAAAAATCTTTCAGCTATTCTTACTTATTATTACAGAAGCAGCATTTTAAAATTATAGTAATTAAAGCTAAGATAGGCAGACAGATCACTGAAACAGAAAGTCCAAAATCATGCCCTTATATATGTGGATCTAATAAAATCGATCCTCCATAATAGTAGGAGGGAGGATGGATCATTCAATAAATAGCAATTTGCCAAAAAAATTAATTTAGATTGTAATTTAGTAAGATAAACTAGTATAAATTCTAGATGACTATAGATTTTTAAATATCATGAAAGTATACACTCTCTGTATCTATTCAAACATCCGGGAGAACAATAAAAGTGAAAGTCAAAAGCTGGGAAGGATCAGTGAACATTTCCTCATGCACTTTTTGGTTGAATTGAGTTTTTGAATTTTTCAAATTCTGTGACATCACTTTGGTTGCAGTTTTAAGACGTTGTCTACCCAACAATGTCATCTCCTTCTGATAATGGAAAAAAGATCAACAGGTATTGGGAAAAGTCAAATTCTTTGCTATTAAGTCATTTATACCAGGAAAAGGAAATGGCAACCTACTCCAGTATTCTTGTCTGGAGAATTCCATGGACAAAGGAGACTGGCAGGCTGTAGTCCCTGGGATCACAAAGAGTTGGACTTGACTGAGCGACTATCACTCACTTACTCATTTATACCAATTGTCCATCTCCTGAAAAATCCTCATGAATTTCCAAATATATAGTGCAAAGTCCTGGACATCACTGAGATGGCCTTAAGAGATATTATCAGTGCCATGAAGTAATGTTTTTTAAAAGTCCAAATGCTCATTCCTAAATTCAAATACTCATTTGAGTGCCTTTCACTCAATACAGTCTATTGTAGAGAATAAAATCTTATACCTCCTGCTGATACCTTCACACCATGTGTCAAAAGGCCTACGCTGAATGGACACTGCTTGATTTAAATTTCCAGTTTGAGCGTCTTCCCTGCTTTACTGCGTCATGATTAACACACACACTGGTAATCCCGACATTTATTTTCACCAGCTCCTCCTCCTGCCATACCTACTTAGCTAGTGTTCCCAACGCACATTTTCCAGTCCTCACCATGACTCACACAATAATTGCTCACTAAAATAAACACCTCTTCTGTACTATAAGTTTCCAACAGAAAAAGTCATCAGCTTCTTCTTCCTTGAAGATAGGTCACTCGTATTCCAAGTGAGTTCAAAAGTTGGTACACCAGGGTTTTATCCAACCACAAACCAAAAACAAACACAAGCCTTACCACCAGCCTTCATGACGTTGCTCTTTCACATTAAATGTTATTAATACAGGGCATCATCCATCTGGTGTCAACTGATGAATAAATCCCATCACTACACATCAGTCAGGTTGAGCTAAGTTATGTTACAGTAACAAGTGGGCCCCTGATCTCACTCAGCAAAGTTTGTGACTGGCACGAAGCAGTTGAAGACTGCTGTACATCATCCTTGCTCTGAGATCCAGGGTGGCGGAACAGCCACTGCTGGAACATGGACAAGTCCTGGCAGCAGGCTAGAGAGAACTCTGAAAATTGTTTATCCACCCTTTTTTCCAGACTGAAGCCGGTCACGTGGCTGTGCCTGACTTCAAAGGCAGCTGGGAGATGCAGTGCTGTGAGGCACGCAGGAGGCAGAGAACTAGAAATGGGTAGTGAATGTCCTAATGATTTCCACATGCTCATTTGACTTACTCTCTGAGTACAAATGTGTCAAAGGCTATGAAACTGGTTTTGTAAACTTTGGGAAAATACTTTGACTCCAACCTGTTGATGCTTTGGAGAAGGCTTTGAATGTTGGCTTTGAAGTTTTAGACTTCTTAGAGAAAGAGATTCCTCTGAAGACTGGAAAGCAGTATTTTGTGGTCGCTCTAGAAAAAAACTGCTCAATGGGTTTATTAAAGAGGTCATTGGTGGAAAATGATGAAAAATCTTCATACTCCTATTTAATGAAGTTTCTGAACAGGACAAATCAGTGCAGAAATAGAAAGAAAGAAATTCCTTCACCCAGTGAAATCCAGTTTAAAAATTCACTTGTCAGACTTTTCATTCAACCCTCCAGTTGGAGTTGTTTGTAGGAAATCTGTTTTCCTATCAGGCTCTGGCACATGCAGATTCATAGTCTATAGTTGAACTAGACTGGAATCCTCTTTCCTATTTATATTTATGATGCTATTTTGAGCTCTAGTATTTACATTACTATTTCAATATACTCTTATTCTTAACAAACCACTTTGGAGCTGTTGATTCTTTTCTGTGAACTGAGTATTTAAAACAGCAGAGGGATAACAAAAAAAAAAAGACAAATTTTTGAAAAAAAAAATTTAAAGAGAAAATAAAACGAAGTTTTTAAATGAATTAGGTAGACGTCTTTGAACAGGATGGATATATATATTCAGTAAAAGTTGACTTGTGGAAGTAGTATATGCAACACTCAGTACCCCTAGAGACAGATAATGTAGAAAACTTTCTGTCTTTATTTTCAGGAAATGAGAACGATCTGAAAAGTTCAAAGCTTGTGGTTCCTCAGAGAATGTGATCCCCCCGTTCTATCAGACAATGTCCTTCTCAATACCTTCAACCAATTTATGGGGATTTTTTTGGCCTTTATTGCAAGAGATCCCCCAATTATTTTAATTAATCCTCCTTTTAACCTTCTAATTATCATGGTGTGAAAAGAGGTTGGGAGGGACACTCTCTCCTGTTATTTGATTATATACACAGGTCTCACTAAACAACAGAGAAACATTTTCATTTGCATGCTTCCTTTTTTAATGGCATATTGAGTACACCAGTTCAGAGCCCAATATCCCAATGAAACGTGTGGGTAATTAGAAGAGGGTTCTCAAGCTTGGGATCAAAGACAGGGATCTTTCCACTTCCTGGCTTTTACCCCAGAATTGAAATCTGGGACCACATTCTCAGATGGCAATGGAGAGAGAGAGAGGCACAGCCTCAAAAATTCCCGACTCAGCTACTGACTTTCCACGCCGCCCCACCCCGCCCCATGCTATTTTATTTATTTGTTTATTTGGCTGCTTTGGGTCTTAGTTGCAGCACATGGGATCTTTCGCTGGGACACATGGGCTCAGTAGTTGCAGTGTGTGGGCTTAGTTGCCCCCTAGGTATGTGGGATCTTAGTTCCCCGACCAGGTATTGAATCCATGACCTCTGCACTGGAAGGTCTGTTCTTAACCACTGGACCACCACAGGGAAGTCCCTCAGCTACTGTCTCTCACCCAGGAGTGAGGATAACTAGCTGGCCTTACGTATAATCCCCTGAAAATACCACAGTGTGGGCCGATGGGCAGTGATCTGAGCCCAGTGACCCCAGTGCCATGAATGAATTTCATGTTCGATGGGTCCGTGATCCCATTCTTACCTGGGGGAAGGACCCTGGGAAGTGGTAGAGAAAAGTCAGCCAGGTTCCCTTTAAAAGTGGTCTATAAGGAGGAGAGAGAAAGTCCATTCTTCTGTGAACCAAAGTATGAAAAAGTAGAGAAAGACGTTCCTTCTCTTAGGCACTAGTGTTCATTGGCTTCTGTGGTTTGAATATGTGTGTCACCCCGAAAGAAAAAAGAAAGGAACCCAGAAACCCCAAGTCTCTTCCTTTGGGGGGAAGGGTGTTTAGGAGTGAAGCTCCAATTCTCTCCTCTCAAATTTTTCTTCCCTTTGAAGAATTGCTCATTAATTACCAAGCCCTCCAACACTGTTCTGTGGAGGGATGTGTTATGGGCGAAGTGTGTTGTCTAAAATTCCCATGTTCAAGTCTTAACCCCAGTACCTCAGAATGGGATGTATAAAGAGACAGGATTCTTAAAGAGGTAAGTTACCACGAGGCTGTATCGATGAGCCTTAATCAAGCATGACTAGAGTCCTTATAAGAGGAGGACACCTTAGATATCGACACACATAGAGGAGAGACCAGGTGAAGACACGAGAAGAAGGTAGCTGTCTCTCTGGGGTACTTTGTTAGGGCCATCCTGGCAAACGATACACAATGGGTGGAAAGTGACTTCTTTTGACGCCTAAGAACACAGCTGAGAGCAAACATTTAAGGCAAGTTTCCGTAAAGTTTATTGTTGTCCAGTCGCTAAGTTGTGTCTGACTCTTTGTGACTCCAGGGACTGCAGCATGTCAGACTCCTCTGTCCTCCACTGTCTCCCAGAGTTTGCTCAAATTCATGTCCGTTGAGTTGGTGATGCCATCCAACCATCTCATCCTCTGTCACCCCCTTCTCCTCCTGCCCTCAATCTTTCCAAGCATCAGGGTCTTTTCAGATAAGCCGGCTCTTTGCATCAGGTGGCCAAAGTATTGGAGCTTCAGCATCATTCCTTCCTATGAACACTAAGGGTTGATTTCCTTTAGAATTGACAGTCTTGATCTCCTTGCATCCAAGAGACTCTCAAGAGTCTTCTTCAGCATCACAATTAGAAAGCATCAGTTCTTTGGTGCTCAGCCTTTTTTAGGGTTCGACCCTCACATCCATACATGGCTACTGGAAAAAGCCTAGCTTTAACTATTCATAAAGTTTGCAACACAGCAGAAAGGAACCAGACTCACACACTAAGGTAACCTGGATCATCCAGCTTGTAAGAAATGGCTTGCTTTTTAAGCTCACTAATGGCTCATCCCATTCAGGAAAGAATTGATGCCTCCTGCATCCTAGGGTCCAGAGCTGGATCCCCACCCACACAGCCCATCATTTTGTTCAGAAGTCATGTGGTCACACATGCTGAGAGCTGGGTTAGGACTCAGACCACAAGTGGCCTGTGGCTGGAGCTCATGGTCAAGAAAAGAGTGGTAGAACCCAGCATCACAACCCCGGGCTTGTCTCCAAGCCGGTGTGGACGTGCTGTGAATCTGTATGGCTGTGGCATTTCCACATGTGCTCTGGGAGGGCCATGTAATGAACAAGGTGTCTATAAGCATCTGATGAAAACTATGTTCCCACACCCCTAGGAGGGCCTCAGAGCAGGGACGATGCTCTCCTCTCACTCGAGAGAAACCTTATAGGAACATTCTCCGGCAAAGGCGAGCCACTCCAGTGTGCTCCAGGAAAATAGTTCTGAACACAAGAACTGCCAGGTCTGGATAAACATAGCTCAGTCCCTCAGATGTTTTGAACATGACTGAATGTTCATACCACACAGCCTTCCATCAGAGGCCTCCAAATAGTTCACATAAAATCCTGAGCCTGTTCCAGGCAGCGGCTCATCAAGGGTTTTCAGATCCACTGTTAGAGAGACTGAGCGCCATGAAGTGTTTATCCTTGGAGATAAAGTGAACCAGGAGAAAGTTGATGCTTGAGACGGAGCTGGTGGCAGGAGAGTCCAATTCTAATGGACTTGGACGTTTCTTTATACTCAAAACCCCAATTTCCTCATGTTTAAAATGGAAATAATAAAATAATTCCCTGGTGGCTCAGACAGTTAAGAATTTGTCTGCAATTCGGGAGACCTGGGTTCTATTCCTGGATTAGGAAGATCCCCTGGAGGAGGGCTTGTCAACCCACTCCTGTATTCTTGCCTGGAGAATCCCCATGGACAGAGGAGCCTGGCAGGCTACAGTCCATGGGGTTGAAAAGAGTTGGACACGACTGAGCAACTAAGCGCAATGATAATAATAGTGTGTCTTGGGACTTCTTGGTGACCCATGGATTAATCCCAGTGCATGGGGCATGGGTTCAATCCCTGGTTGGGTAACTAAGATCTTGCATGTTGGAGGATGTGGCCAAAAAAAAAAAAAAATAGTGTGTCTTTATATGCATGCTCTAGGTTTTTAGTCAGATTAAAAAGCAAAGAGCATTCCTACTTTGGTGGGGAAGCTCTCAAAGTTCCTGCACACATTAGTCTTCAAGAAGAAACATAGAAAATGATGAGAAAGGTGATAAATGCTGAAGTGATAAAGACCTTCAAGAACACGTTCATCACTGCTCAGCATTCTTGAGACATCCTATGATTCTACTGTACCAAAGTCTATTTTCCTTAAACCCATCTCGAAGTCCAAGCGACAGAAAGGATAGCTGATGAGCCATGAGGTTGGAAATTTTAAAAGTTTGAAGTAACATAAATAAATGAGTTGTAAAGCAACTCAAAGCAATATTTAACAGTCAGAGTGTGGTGCATATATACAGGGGATCCCCGCCTTCATGTGCAGATTTCTAGTGAAATACAGAGGTTTGGAGATTTGTATGTTTTTTCAACAACCCCTTCATTCATACATGCAACAGATATTAATAACGTGCCTATGTTATGCCAGGGACTGAAGTTAGCCATAGGAATGGAAGAGTGGTAAGACAAGTCTCAGCCTTCCAAGACTAGAGCCTAGAAGGAGAACATCAATAAGGAAATTAAAAAAAGAAAGAAATGCAATAAAGTGTAATTAGATTCTCAACAGCTGGACTTGGTATTCACGGTGTCAGCAGTATCTGAGCAAGGACACAGGCCTGTGCCTTCCAGTGATTTTTTTAATGACTATTTTTTCCCCTTTCTTTTTTATTATTTAAATTGTGAAAGTGTGATAACACCTTTACAGCAGACTTGGAAAATACAGAACAAAGTTATATATAGTTCCACTATGTATTACAATTATTTTTAAGCATTTTTTGGTTGGAGTTCAATATCAAATGCTCAAAAATTAATAGAATGAATATACAGAAAAGGATATACTAGACTTGAGCAGCACCATAAGCCAATTCGAAATAATTAAGATTTATGCAATTTTCGTACAACAGTAAGATACTAATTGTATTCAAGTTCCCATAGACTATAAACTAGGAGATGTTGGAACACACCCAAGGATATAAAACAAGGTGCAAAAATTTCATGGTCTAAAGGTATTGAAATCATACAGAGTCTGTTCTCTTATCACTGTGAAGCTAAGTTTAATGACTATTTTTAAAGACAAGTTTTAAGTTTACAGGAAAATTGAGAAAAAGGTACAGGAATTTCTCATACAGCTTCTACCTGCCTCCTCACATACACAGCCTCCCCATTATCAATGTCCCCCACCAGATGGTATGTTTATTACAGTTGATGAATCTACGAGGACTCGTCATAGTCATCCAAAGTCCACAGTTTACCTTAGCATTCATTTGGTGTTGTACATTGTATGGGTTTGGACAAAGGTATAATGACATGTACCCGTCATTACAATACCATACAGAGTATTTTCACTGCCCTAGAAACCTTCTGTACTTTGTTTATTCATTCCTAGTGTCCATGTTAGTCACTCAATCTGAGTGACTCTTTGGAACCCTATGGACTGTAGCCCGCCAGGCTCCTCTCTCCATGGAATTCTCCAAGTAAGAATACTGGAGTGGGTAGCCATTCCTTTCTCTAGGGGATTTTCCTGACCCAGGGGTTGAACCTGGGTCTCTTGCATTGCAAGCAGATTCTTTACTGTCTGAGTCACATGGGAAGCCCTAACTGCTATTAACTATTCATTCCTAACCGCTCCCCAAAGTACTGACAACTGATCTTTTGACTGTCTCCAAGGTTTTGCCTTTCCCAGAAAGTCATGGAGTCAAAGTCATACAGTAGGTAGACTTTTCAGATTGGCTTCTTTTCCTTAATCATATGCATTTAAGTTTGCTTTGCTTAGTTGCTCAGTCATGTCCAACTCTTTGCAACCCCATAGACTGTAGCCCACCAGGCTCCTCTGTCCATGGGGATTCTCCAAGCAAGAATACCAGAGTGGGTTGTCATGCTCTCTTCCAGGGGATCTTCCTGGCCTGAGAATCGAACTGGGGTCTCCTGCATTGCAGGTGGATTCTTTACCAACTGAGCTACCCTCCTCCATGTCATTTCAAGGCTGGATAGCTCATTGTGTATGCTTAATAATATTCCATTGTCTGGATGTACCAGTTTATTTACACATGCAATGACTTTAATTTTGCTTGGGTGCAGTGTGACCTGGGTGGCTGAGGGCACAGTGTGAAATGTATGGGCAGGAACAAGTCACCAAACCGATGAGGAGACCAGCTGACTTTCCACCACCAGTTGACACTTTGTTGGAGGGAGGGGTGTGGTGGTGACTGGCATAGTTACCTTCACAGTGTGACTGATAAGAATCTATCTCAGTGTAGTGAGAAACAACCTTAAGAAAAACCCAGTTGCTAGCGGCGTTGATGGAAAAGAGAAGAAATGAAAGGCCTCTAAGGACATGACTGTTGACAGTAACCATTGATACTGATGGACTGTAGGTTGCCCTCTGTGTGCTTGGGTCTTTGGTAGCATACTTCTTCTAAAGAGCATTCAATTCCAAATGGGAAGCAACTATGTTTTGTGAACGCTTACTGGCATTTTGGGGCTTCCCTGGTGGCTTGAAGGTAAAGAATCTGCCAGCAATGCAAGAGATGTGGGTTTGATCCCTGGGTCAGGAAGATTCCCTGGAGAAGGAAATGGCTACCCACACTCCAGTATTCCTGCCTGGAGAATTCCATGGACAGAGGAGCCTGGTGGGCATTTTGGTGCTTGTTAACTGAAGTAGGTTCTTTCCCATGCTCAGAATGTATTCCTCATGAATAGAAAGGCTCTATTCTATATGAAATGTGTGATGGTAGACAGAAAGTTTTAGAAGCTTCTTGAAGGGAGTGACTTGGAGCAGATTCTTGGAAGATAAGTCATGCACTGACCATGTGACTAAGATCAAAAGATCAGAAAGACCCTTGCCTGTTTGGAAAATACTGGGCAAAAACCAAACAAAGGGACTTCTGTTTCTGGCCAAGGAGGGTGGTAGGGATTTACCCTCTGACCAGAAACAACCCAAAGTGATCATGGCAAGAAAGGTTCATAAGCTGGTTGTTTGTCCTTGAAATATCTTCCCCCATAGAATCAGTTTTAAGTGACAGTTTCATTCCTGGCTGATGCACAAAAGCCTGTTTCCTCCACATGAGGGAATTTCAACTATATTCTCTGTTAAGTAGGTTTTATAGCCTGGTCTGAAGACACAGTCTCCCCATGTTATACATTGTTTTCCTGAAGGAGATGTTGGGGGACCAGAAGAACAAGGAAACAATGGTCATTTAAACAGTCCTTTCACCTGCTGCCAGGTGTCTGCTGAAATGGAAATGGAGAGGTTTGAGGACAGGTCTGGCCTCTGGGAACAGCTGGGCATTGTTTGGTCAGTGGATAAAGGTCTTTTCTAAGCACTTGAGGCTTCCTCCTCCCTGGAGAGGGCTGTCCAAAGCTCTTGGCTGCCCTGAATGGGGAACTGGGGAATTATTATGGACCCAGAGACTTTAGAGCTTGATACAGTTCCTTCTAACCCAGGTATGGAATGAGATGATAAGAGCAAATAAATGTGTCTGGGTGGTCATAGGGTCTGTGGATATTTAGCAAACAGAGAACATATAAGTAAAAAAAGACACAAATAAAAAGACATCTCCAAGGCAACAGAGAGGAGTGCTATTTGCGGGGATGTTGGCAGGGGGGACCATTGCAACACAGGGGATACATTCCTAACCGGTCCTTTCAGGGCATTTGGGAACTTTCCAAGAAGTAATAGACTGAGAACTGGAGGACCAGCATAAGTCAGAGCGGAGATGGAGACTGAGAGAATTCCAGGCAGGGAGAAGGGGCAGGGCAGGGGTCAGAAGGCAGGACAGAACACGCCTGGTAGAGACACTACAAACAGCAGCCCACCTGCCACCGAGTTCAGAAGGTGTTGGGGAATATTTCAAAGCACCATCACAGCATGTTTTGTTACGGAGAAAAGGATTTAAGTCAGCTAATAAATGGGCTTCTCTGGTGGCTCAGTGGTGAAGAATCCACCTGCTAACACAGGAGACATGGGTTAGATCCTTGGGCCAGGAAGATCCCCTGGAGAAGGAAAAGGCCACCCACCCTACTATTCTTACCTGGAGACGCCGGTGGACAGAGGAACCCAGCGGGCTACAGTCCATGGGATCTCAAATAGTCAGACTTGACTTTGTGACTAAACAACAACAATAAGCAGGCTATAACCAGGTTTCTATTTTGTTCTGATTTGATGTTTTTTGTTGCAGGACTTCTCAGAACCTTTGAAATTCTTCTAGATGCTGATATCCATCAAGAAATACTCTAGTGGACTTTTCTCTCAAGAAACCATCAGTGTGCTCCACAGAGGCCTTGGTGGGCAGTGCCACCTCACTAGAGACACTCAGCTGAAGCTTTGGGACAAACCCAGGGTGAGAACATGGTCTCTGGAGTTAGAAAGATCCAGGCTTTTTGACTTCGATTCTATGAGCAAAATGTTCAATATTTCTAGCTTTGCTTCCCTCACTGAAATTCGAAATAATAGCTGGAACGATAGTTTTATTTTATTTTAGTTTTATTTTGGAATAATAGCTCCAAAAATAATAGTTGTCAACAGTGGTTGCCCTTGGGGACTGGAAATTGACTGGAAAGTGGGTTGATGGAATTTTCTGGGTTGACAATAATATGCTGTATTACTCAGGTGGAGACAGTCATCAAATTCCATCAGTGGTGCCCCTGAGATGTGCACATTTTACTATATGTAAATCTTACCTTAAAAATGTTAAGCATGTATTGCACTGTATTTAATGGTTTTCATATATTACTTAAGAGTGAATAACCTTGACATGAATCCACCATGGGTGGGCAAAACCAATATGGTATTGTAAAGTAAAATAAAGTAAAAATAAAATTTAAAAAAAAAAGTTAAAAAAATAAACTTCAAAAAAAATAAAAATAAAAATGAAAAGTAAAAAAAAAAAAAAAAAAGAGTGAATAACCTGACATCTGCAACTAACTTTTAAATGAATAAAAAGTAAAATGGGTTGATGCTGCTAAGTCATTTCAGTCGTGTCCAACTCTGTGCGACCCCATAGACGGCAGCCCACCAGGCTCCCCCATCCCTGGGATTCTCCAGGCAAGAACATTGGAGTGGGTTGCCATTTCCTTCTCCAATGCATGAAAGTGAAAAGTGAAAGTGAAGTCGCTCAGTCATGTCTGACTTTTCGCGACCCCATGGACTGCAGCCTACCAGGCTCCTCCATCCATAGGATTTTCCAGGCAAGAGTACTGGAGTGGGGTGCCATTGCCTTCTCCAAAATGGGTTGATAGATGGATACATATGTGATAAAGCAAATGCTGTTAAAAGGTAGCAATTATAGATTCTAAGTGGTAGGAATTTGGGTGTTCATTGGACCACTCTTTCAACTTTTTTTGTATTTTTTTTCATAATAAAATGTTGGGGAAAAGTAATAATTACTATTTCTCAGGTCAATTTCAGTACAGTGAGTCCCCTACACATGAATGAGTTCCCATCCATGAGCATGTTTCTAAGTCCAATTTGTTCATAAGTCCAATAAAGTCAGCCTAGGTACCCAACTAACATGATTGGCTATATATTGATAGTTCAGTTCAGTTCAGTTAATCAGTTGTGTCTGACTCTTTGTGACCCCACGGACTGCAGCATGCCAGGCTTCCCTGTCCATCATTGATAGTACTAAACTGAAATAGGTTTATAATACTTTTCACATATGTTAAAGAATCCACCTGCAATGCAGGAGACACGGGTTTGATCCCTCGGTTGGGAAGATCCCCTGGAGAAGGGAATGGCAACCTACTCCAGTATTCTTGCCTGGAAAATTCCATGGAAAGAAGAGCCTGGTGGGCTATACAGTTCATGGGATTGCAAAGAACTGGACATGACTAACACACACTCCATAAAAAATAAAGAAAAAATATTTTAGATTTTATAGTACAATAATCTTATAGACATGAACTAACTCATGTGATTGGACATGCAAACACATGTTTACATCTTTGAAAGCTGGCAACTTGGAGGTTCGTATGTAGGGGACTTACTGTACTAGTACAATGTCCAGAACATAACAAGTTGGTGATGATGGTTATTTTTAATGGTCATTAGATAGTGACAAAGTGCAGGCAGAGAGAGCATTTGGCTTTGGCAGTAATTCAGAGAAATTAAACCAGGGCCTAAAATAGAGTGGTTGCCGTGAGAATGAAGGTGATGGAAACAGTTTGGAGATGGAGCTGCTAACACTCGCTGATCCACGGGTAACTGGTGTTGAGAGAAGGCGCAGAGTCGGGACGGATGCCGCAGCTTCCGGTCTTGACAACGGATGGTTGGATGCTGGTACCTTTCAGAGGGGCCCATCCTCTCCGGATGAAGGAGAGCAGGCTCTAGAATGTCCTGGTCCTGAGGCGGTTTCGTAGTGAAGGAGCTGCAGGGAACCTGACTGTTTGACAAGTCGGCTCCTCTCATCTTCCCTGCTTCCACAGAGCAATGCAAAACAGGTCAAGCTTTGTTTCCACCAGTAAGAGGAATATCTTAAGGCTGCAAGACTCTGCCTGAGGAAGGTGCTTCAAGGGACACTCTTTAAAGCACTTTGCAGATTTCTCTGGAAATGACAGCTTTATGGTCCTGGGGTCTGCAGGTTGTTAAGACAGTAGTGGCTCTGTGGAGGGGGTGACCGCTCAGAATGTGGTAGAGTGTAGTTTCTGCAGCCCTGAGACCCTCGCCCAGCACTGTTGGACCAGTGCTCCGGGCAGGGCCAGCCTCAGAGTAGTGTTGCCATCAAGACTGTAGCTCAGGGACTTCCCTGGAGGTCCGGCGGTTAAGAATCTGCCTTGCAATGCAGGGGACACGGTCCAGGAACTAAGATCCCTTGTGCCACGGAGCACCTAAGCCCAGGCTCCACAGCTACTGATGCCTGCCCTTTAGAGCCTGCGCTCTGCCCAAGAGAAGCCACTGCAATGCGGAGCTGTGCACAGCAAGGAAGACCTGGTACGGCCAAAAGTAAATAAATAAATACTTAATAAATAGACTGTGGCTCGGAGATGGTGGTGACAGAGCAATGCTTCCTGGTATAACTATCTTCTTTGGCCAAGGAGATGCTGAACGCTGAGAGTTATTCTGTTTATTATTCAGTGCTCTTCCCAAGTAAGGGTGCTGTTTTTCATAAAAATGTGCCTGTTACTTGATTTTCCATAGGCCTTGCATTGGGGGTTGAAGACTTGCATCAAAGGGAAAGTGTTAATAGTCAGGCTTACGCCACAGATGAGAGCTCACGGTTCCAGGCAGGGGGCTGTACGAGTTGCGGGGTTGGCCTCAACTGTCTGCACAGTGATGCTGCTGGAAGCTTTGTGAGCACACAGCTCACCAACTGGAACAGGGCTGCCATGAGGAAGTACACATTGAGAGTGAGACTTTAGCTTTTAGAGCGATTTTACATGGCATGACACCCAGTGTGTGACCAGGGGACATGTCCCTCTGGCGTATCTATGGGATCCTACAGAACCTTGGAGCCGTCTCAGTCTCTTTCCCTATCACTCTCATTTCGCAGAGATGCAGCTGATCCAGTGATGAAAGCGTTTTCTAGGCTCCAAAGAACCAGGAATGTGAGGAAGTCTATCCATGACCACGGGTGGGGCCGGAGTGAGGAGGTTGCAATTACCTCTGCTGGCAGAGTCCTGCTTCTGATTATAACCTGTTTGATATGAAATCCCAACTCTACGATTCTTCATGTATCAGTTAGCTTTAGCTGCATAAGAAATCATCCCCAAACTTTTATTTTTCTGGCTGAACTGTATGGCATGTGGGATCCTAGTTCCCCCACCAGATATTGAACCTCTGTCCCCTACATTGGAAGCTCAGAATCTTAACCAATGAACTGCCAGAAAAGTCCCCATTTCTAAACTCAGTGGCTTAAAATGACAATTTACTGATTGTCAAGATTCTGAGAGCTGGGTGGGCTTCATTTGGCATCCCTTCTGATCTGGGCCCGAATCCATTGTTCCGTCGAGGGTGGCTCGTGGGTCTGGGATCTTTGCTGAGTTGGGTGGGATGGTTGAGATCGTGCTCCATGAGGTCTCCCTATACCCAGTAGGCTTCCCTGGGCTTGTTGTGATGATGAGGGAACAGTCCCCAGCAATAGGGGATTAACCCTCAATGGGCAAGTGCTTTTTAAGCCTCCTAACATCCCATTGGCTAAAGCAGGTCAGCTCTGGATTCAAACGGTGCAGAAACAGACTGTACCTCTTCACAGAAGGAGCAGAAAAGCTACATTGTAAGGAGGCGAGCATACAGGGACAGGAAGCTTTCCTGCCTACTTTTGCGTTTAATGAAGTTTGATGAGACCTTGTGACAAAGTTCGCCCCTGGCTCATAGTAGCTGCTCACTAAAGAGTTATTAAGTGAATAAGATTTTAAGACTTTAGTTTTCCTTCTTTTCACATAGTTGAGGTTAAGATGCTCAAAATACACTGCTCCCAGAGGCTGGTTCTGACTGTGGATGCCAAAAATGCTCAGTCATCTGTTTACCCTGTCATCATGGAAGAAGCCAGTAAAGTCCAGTGACCTTAGTTAGAGGAACTGTATAGCTTTTGTTTCCTTTATAGAAGCAGCCACTGGCATAGACTGGGAACTTAGTCTTCATCCATTGTGTGGTTGTTAAAACAACACCAACTGGTTTCAGCTCCACCCAGGTATTCACACATAACATTGTGTACAAGGAGTAGCAGGTAAGAACCAGCCGCTAAAATTATTGGGTGAAAAATGGCTCTATCAGGCATATCTCTGGAGGAAACTCTAGTTTGAAAAGATACATGCACCCCAAAGTTCATAGAAGCACTATTCACAACAGCCAAGACACGGAAGCAACCTAAGTATCCATTGACAGAGAAATGGGTAATAAAGATGTCATATATATATATCATATATATATAATGAAATATTACTCAGCCATAAAAAAGAATGAAATAATGCCATTTGTGGCAATATGGATGGACCTAGATATTATCACACTAGGTGAAGTAAGTCAGAAAGACAAACATCATGTGATACTGCTTATATATGAATCTAAAAATAAAGATACAAATGAACTTATTTATAGCACAGAAATACACTCACAGATATAGAAAAGAAAACAAAGTTATGGTTACTGAAGGGAAATAGCAGGGAGGAAGGATAAATTAGGAGTGTGGGATTAACAGATACACTACTATTTATGAAATAAATAATCAACAAGGACCTACTGTATAGCACAGGGAACTATACTCAATATTTTGTAATAATCTATAAAGGAAAAGAATCTGAAAAAGAATATACATACACATGCATACCTGAATTCCTTTGCCATACACGTGAAACTAATACAACATTGTAAATCAACTATAATTCAATTTATAAAAAAAAGAAAAAGAGGCTAGAAAAACTTGAACTTACAGAAAAGGTCTTACTGCCTTTTCTAATAAACCTCACATCTCAAAAAAGTGGCTCCATCAGTCACCTGGGTGGACGCATACTTGCTGGTGTGCTGTCTGAGTGTGGGGCTCTGGTGCCACCGGGCTTGTGCACAGGCTGGTGGACCAGGTTCCTATTTTCTCTAACTCCGTAGCCACGGGGTCCAGGTATCCAGCCCCTCAGTGGTCATCTTCCTCAGCTTGCTGGAGTGGAGCTTCTTTCTCAGAAGACCTTCCAGTTGGGGGCCCATCCCTGACAACCCTTGCCAACCACTCTCACCCTGGATTCTCTGGAAGACCCTCTTGGGAGGGGGTTATTTGAGGAAACTGGGGTGATATGAGTAACAATGTGATCAAGATGCTTTTGTTTCTCTGGAGGAGTTCCTGCCCTCCTCTGCAGCCTGCATCCCTGGGGCATCGCTGGGCTTCCGCGCACTGGCTCAATATTCCTCTGTGTGTCACTGGTCTCTGTGTGTGGAGGTGTGTCAGGGGGTCCCGGAGCTGACCTAGGAGAAAAGACACGGCCACAAGAGTCTGCAACACACAGCAAGCTTCATCAGTGGATCTTGGACAGGGTTGCATGAGAGACAAGGTCAGTTCATCACAGCTAGAGACCATACACAGGGACCACCATCCAGAAAGGGAGGAGGGAAAGAGGGACTCCTTGGGAGGGGGGCCATGAGTGAGGGCTTGTGTGCGTCCAGTGATGCTGCCCGGTGGGACATCTCTGGGTCAGAGAACCGAAGGACTGTAGCGGTTTGCAAGGGTCTTACAACCACAGGCTCTTTCTCATCAATGGCTTGGAGTCATGGGATGAGGTCTCATGGGACTTGCAAAGCAGCCAAGTTCTAAGTGGCTAAAACTTTTAGGCTATTTTTAAATAAGTGGATGTGTAAGCATTGGAGTTAGAAGCCAGGGAGCTTTTAAGTAATGGGTCTCAGCCTGCAGTGAAGACGTAAACCACCCAGAGGCCCCCTTCGGATCATTCCTATAATCCTGTAACTAGGATCTGGGTCTTCTTCCAAAGTCCATGATGAGGCCACGCCCTGAGCTAAGACTCAGTGGTCCCCCTGAGAGGAGAATGACCACCTGACAGGGGAAAGTCTGAGTGGTCACTGGGAACCACGTGTTCCTGATGGCCTCAGACCACAACCTCCCGATTCCTTACTGGGAATCACAGCCCCTGTGAATACTTCCTCTTCCCTGCTGGGGGTGGGGAGGTCTTGGCCAATGCCTCCTGCCGCCACACCTGCCTCTTCATTTCCTGAAATGCCTGGAGCCATCTCTTCTATTTGTCTCCATTGATTTAGGCTAGAATGTCAGGGCCCAGAAGGGTCATGAAGCCCAGTGTTTCCAGTGGTGAGTTCCAGGGAATCTAATCCTTGGAGACAATCCGAGAACAAGCATTCAGTGCTCTGATACATCTAGAAAAGGCTTCATCACATAGTCCCCTTCTAGGGTCTCCCAACACACAGTTGTAGGTTCAAGGATCCAAGATGATAGCGGAGTGAGTATGTTGCGTGGGGCATCCTTTGGGGACGTTCTGGAAAGGACCTCGCCGGGGAGGAAAATGCAAGAGTCCTGAAGTCTCCAAGGACTGAGAAGCTTACAAGGTAGTGAAATTCAGATTTTAATGGTGTTTTGATTTCATTATTGTTGTACAGCATAAAGGATGGATGAGCTATGACAGCGATGAGGGAGAGAGAGCAAAAGAGGGACAGAGAGAGATTCGGAGACATAAGATAGTAAGACAAGGGGAGGGGCTTCCCTGATGGTCCAGAGGTTAAGGCTTCACCTTCCAATGCAGGGGGTACGAGTTTGATCCCTGGTCGAGGAGCTAAGATCTCATATGCCTTTGGCCAAAAAACCAAAACATAAAAAAAACAGAAGCAATATTGTAATAAATTCAATAAGACTTTTAAAAAAAGGTGCACATAAAGAAATCTTTAAAAAGAAAAAGACGATAAGACAAGGGAGTCATTTAATCCCCGTGGTTGAATGGACCGCACTTTTCATCTGAATCATGTCTGACCTTGTTTTGCTGAGGTTTATAACGATTCTCAAGCTTTCCAGGTGGTGCTAGTGGTAAAGAACCCGCCTGCCAATGCAGGAGATGTAAGAGAAGCAGGTTTGGTTCCTGGGTGGGGAAGATCCCCTGGAGAAGGGCATGGCAACCCACTCCAGTATCCTTGCCTGGAGAATCCCATGGATAGAGTGGCCTTATAGTTGTGGTGGGCTCAGTTCTTGTGGATTTAGTTAACTCCTTGGCATGTAGGATCTTCCTGGACCAGGGATCGAACCCATGTCCCTGGTACTGGCAGGCAGATTCTTAACTACTGGACCAACAGGGAAGTCCAACAGTTTCATTTTCGTCACCATGAAAACTGGGTTGAGTCTACAGAGGCACATTTATGGGATGTAGTGGCTTATGGTCCAAGTTTATGTTTGGGGTGCATCACCTGCCAACTCTGTGCCCTTGGGCACTGTGGTAACCTCTGGGGGCTGAAGGGATCACAGTGGTCCACCCCTTCTGGGATTGTTGTAGATATTAAAGTCAGGGTTTTAGCACAGTGTCTGGGGAGTGCCTGATCAGTTACAGGGATTGCATTTTGTAATGCCCTCCCCAATCACACGATGTTGACTTTTCTTCATTTCATTAAATTATCTTCCTCAACATTATTTTTAATATCTTCACAGCATTTCACCTTATGACTGTACCAACCTTTATCCCTTATTGTTTGAGATGTAGCATGTTCATTTTCCTTCATTATAAAAGTGCTGAAACAAATAGCTGCTTTTTTTTTTGCATATCCATATTTCTAGAATTTTCCTTTCTGGATCAAAACTGTAAGGTAATTGCCACATGAGGTCCAGGATTTATCACTGAAGTCCCCTGGAGAGGTATTTCCTAGTCTTAAACAATGAAGAGTAAAAATACTTGAAGCTTTGCCCAGTCTTGCCTTGAACTTCTCCAAAGGTTTTGACCTTGATCTGTGAACTTCCTAAGCTTTCGCTGAGGTTTCCCACTGGTTAAGTGGTTCAGGGGGTCACAAGGAAGAAAACATCTGTTCTCAAGTTCAATTGAAGTGCAGCTCCTCCAGCTCAGAAGTGCTCATGGAACAAAAGGAAGCATCGTGGGGAGAATGAGGCAGCTTGGGGAGCGCTCCACCAGGTCCCTTGCTGGGATGCTTTGTGTGCGCCCGCCCGTTGTTCTGTTTTGGTTTGCTGGTAATGAATGCTTCGCTGCCTGGTGTGGTCCCACCTGCCTGAATCAAGCATTCCCTTGGCTTAGAGTGGACCTTCCTGTCTACCTCCCTCAAAGACAACCAGCCTCTGCCAGCCAGCCCAGGCAGCCTTCTTGGCCTTTCTCGTCTGGCCTGCGGGACTTGAAAAGTCCGTCCATGCCTCTCCAATCCCCTCACCTCAAGACTGTCACCTCCTCCATCCAAGGGAGCCTCTCTCCACCAGGAGAAGAAAAATATTCCTTAGGAGTAAGAGTTTTTAGAAAAGTTTCAGAGTTCTCAGTCCCAAGTGCAAATCCACATGGGACCCTCTTTCTTGGGTTGCTTCGGAATCCCCGCTCTCGCCTGCTCGTGAGATGCCAGAGAAGACCGCTTGCCCCTCCACTTGCATCTATGGAATTCGGCCTTTCTCAGCAACAATGTGTTCGGGAACAAAGAGTTCTTTGTACTTCGTATCATGCCAATGGCTCCACACGACCATTCTGTGCTTTCTTTCTCCCATAAGTGGGGCAGCTAAAGATGCCATATATCCCATGATAAACTGTCAATCTGTGTAACTGAGGGAATGGCCCTATGCCACCCTGAGTTTGTGTGTCATAGGCTGCTTTTTACCTGTGTCTTCATTGCTCATTGAGAATATCTTCTAGGGGCTTGGAGATGACATAACTTCAGACACGTCCAGCTATAGCAGAATCTGCACATGGAAGTCAACACTGGCTTCATTCCTCCTCTTCCCCCTCCCTCTTTTCTCTCTCCTCCCTCCCTCTCTTCCTTCATCCCCCTCTTCAGCTCACTCTCTTAATAACAAACTGCTCAGAGAGGCTAAATGGGTCTGGATGGGGCAGTAACCAGCCTTCCGAGGCCCTTTCAGACCAGCTGTGTCCGAGCCCCGCCAGAAACGCCCACACAGGCTGCTGGCTGTAAGGAAACAGGAAAGGCCACCCTGCTGGAGTAAACACTCCCCAGATATTGACTGAGTGCTTGGTGGGGCCGATGTGCCAACGACATTCATCCCCTGGACAAATGCCCGATTGAGACTCATCTCTGTTTTTCCTTTGGGGAATTCTGCATAATGGAAAAACGTCACAGGTTTGGAAGCCAGAGGAGCTGGTTGCTAGTCCCAGCTGGTCCATGGAGGAAAGACCCTCAATTTTCCAAGCCTCAGTTTTCAGCTAGAAAATAGTCCTGATTCCCTTCAAATAAGATACTATATGAAATGGCATTTTGGCCACTCTTAAGTGCAGAAGACAAGGGTTGCCTCTCACTTCCATGCATCTGCTCTGATTCTGCTCCCTGTAGAGAGCAGTGATGGTCTCATGAAATCAAGCTACCAGCCGTGCGCGGGGTCCACCTGGTGCTGCCTGCACAGGTGAGTGGCGCTGACAGCTCGGAGGCAGGGCGAGTCAGGGCACTGGGAACGGGGGCCGCACAGGTTGGGGCAATGGGTGGAGGTTGAAGGATGTTCTCTTATTTTATTTTTTTTAATGAGAAAATAAACTGGGATGCATAAACAGATAAAACGTGTCAGTATCTTTGGTGAAAAAAGGGAATTAGATCACATGACATCTATGGAAGCACCATGAAAAAGGTTTAGATGTACTGTGAATCCAGACAGCTATGTGTGTTTGTCGCTCAGTGGTGTCCGACTTCTTTATTTTTTTGTGACTGCATGGACTGTAGCCCACCAGACTCCTCTGTCCATAAGATTCTCCATGGGAATCCTGGAGTGGGTTGTCATTCCCTTTTCTAGGGGATCTTCCCAACCTAGGGGTCACACCCGGGTGTCCTGTGTTGCAGGCAGATTCTTTAATGTCTGAGCCACTAGGAAGGCCCCCAGACACCAATAAGAGGCTCCAAAAAGCAGTGGGTACCAAGAGTGGACTCTGCAGCCAGGCGCCCGGATTGAATCTGCCCTCTGCCATGGGGCATCTTGAGAAAGTCACTCCGTGTCTTACTGTGCCTTGATTTCCCCCACACCCCATCTTGCCCCAGTCTCCTTCCTCTGAATTCTTAGGCCCTGGAGCAGGAATCTCCAGGCTGAGTCCTGGCCTGAGTGGCAGCAGCCTCTGCAGTGCAGTCTTCAGAGTCAGATCCTGGGGGCATCCAGGAAGGCGGGGTGTCTGGGTGGGGGGGCAGTTGCTGGGACACCATGCTTATTGGTCCCCATCACCACCATGTCAGCAGAAGACTGTGGGAAACTCTTCTCTCTCTCTGTCTCTCTCTCTCACACACACATACACACACATCAGGTATACATACAAGCCCCTGCTATGCCTGCCCAGACTCTGACCACAGCTGTGTAACACTGCAGCCTGTACTGGGGCTTACCTCGATTTGGGGCCACCTGACACCATATGATGCAAAGAACCGACTCACTGGAAAAGACCCTGATGCTGGGAAAGATTGAAGGCAGGAGGAGAAGGGGCTACAGAGGATGAGATGGTTGGATGGCATCATCGACTCTATGGACACGAGTTTGAGCAAACTCCAGGAGATGGTGAAGGACAGGGAAGCCTGGCGTGCTGCAGTCCATGGGATCACAAAGAGGCGGACACGACTGAGCAATGAACTGAACTGACGCCATGTGACGATCTGACTGGATGCTGGCACATCCCGGTGAAGTTAGACATGACCTGAGCCCCTCCCAGACCACCACATCCATGTGCGGTTCTGGGTCTGGGCAAGGACGTTCCCAGTCAAGGACTGATTCTGAGGAGCAGCCAAAGTTGAGATCCGAGATATGAAAACAGGCTAAATTGTTTCCCTGTGACTGGGGAGATGCTGCCTGGGGGCAGAACTCCCTCCTGACTGTGGAGTCCAGCAGAACAGAACACAAAGTATCAGGGACTTCCCTGCATGCATGGGTGCTCCAGACGGGGGACCCTTCACAGAAGAGGGAGATAAACTGCCCGAATTTCAGGAAACTCATTCACTGAAACCAAGCCCCCTTGCCCGGAAGCTTCCACCTAGAGAACTTGGTAGAGATGGAGGACATTTTCTTTCTTTCTTTCTTTCTTTTTTAATTAATTTTTATTGGAGTACAGTTGTATTTCCATGTTGTGTCAGTTTCTGCTGTACAATAAGGTGAATCAACTATACGTATACATATATCCCCTCATTTTTGGATTTCCTTCCTGTTTAGGTCACCACAGGGCATTGAGGAGAATTCCCTCTGCTCTACAGTAGGTTCTCATTAGTTATCTATCTTAAACATAGTGTCAATCTGTTATATGTGTCAATCCCGGTCTCCCAGTTCTCCCACCCCTTGGAGAATATTTTCTTAAAGTTTGAAGGGGTCCAAGCATCAAAGAGTCTGAGAAGCACCCTCCTTTCCTTTGCGTGGCTCTCCATAGCTTTTCCATCGTTCTTCCAACCTGTCCTGCCTGACAGGTTAGAATGCTCTCAACAGAGGCTTGTTTATTTGAATTATCTCCAGAAGGTCAACATTTAATCCTGACTCGATTAAAAGCCCACAGAAGACAGAGCTGTAGGAACCCATTTCCAGGAGCTGCGTTTCAGTGCCTGCCTGTGTGACAGGGCAGAGAGAGGTCTAGACAGTCATGGCAGGTGGCGGGGGCCCTTTGTGTCTGGGGGCTGGGATGCGGGTCCTGATTTGGTTCCCTGCTGAGATCCTGTGAAGAGATGACCTGTGCAATGTTTGAGTGCCTTAAAATGATGTCATTGATAAAGGGTGAAACCTACCTGCACACACGTTATACACATAGTGTACTGCACTGGCCTCAAAGTCTGTTTGAGCTTTTGTATACACTGAAAAGAAAAACCTGAATGAACCTTTTGGCCAACCCTATGTTTCATCTTCGCAGACTTCACTGGGGGTGGGGGGGCACTGAGGACTTTGCTCTGACACAGGCTGGCACTGGCGGTGAGAATGGCCTTGGCATCCCAGCTTCCGGGCACACCTGCAGCTCCTCTCCCTCCAGTCCAGGCTCCCCACACTCCGAGGGCCTCTTGGGATCACTGTGTTCTAGTGAGGACACAAAGCTGGGTGCTGTCTCTTTAAACAGTAGAGGCTGAGACGCTCTCAGGCCACCATGACATATCCCAGCATTGGACCAGCCCCTGAATAAACTGGATGGACGCCTGGTCTGGCTTCAGTTACTGGGGAGCACCACCAGGGCGCATTCTGGGGATCCTGGTGGGAAGCAGCAGGACTAGACCTGCCAGCTGCTGGTGTCTTGGCTGCCCTGTCCTGGGAGGGGCCTGCCTGACACACGTCTGAGTGTGAAGAGAGCCGCGTGGAGGAAGGGGTGACCCTGTTTGGCCCGGTGAGTTGTCTTGGCAGACTGTGCCTCTGGATGGTGTGTGCTCATGATTTACAGAGCACTTGCTGCCCAGCCCCACACCCTGCAAACCACAAATGGAAAGGATCGCAGGGGAGATGGCGCGCGTGTGTTGGAAATGACCAGAGAATCCGAGGGTTTCTAAAATCCTTGGTTAAGAGCTGGATATACACTCTGGCTGAGGAGGCCAGAAGGGCCCTTTGGGAGCACCTAGAAATCCCGGCATATCCAGAGTTGAAGGGAGGAAGGGGACCAGACATGCCTGCCCTGATGGAAAACAGCTCCATGCACACAGCTGGCAGGTGACCTTGTATTGTAAGCAGGTTGGGAAGAGGCTTCCCCTTGTAACGGAGCCCTGGCCGGGATCTGGGTGTGGCTGAGCTGGTGACATCACCCGAGGCGGCGGCATTTGTCGTCCACAGCTGGGGGCTGAGTGGGCAGGAGGCAGGCAAGGGGCAGTGAAGTGACTGATTGACAGGGACAGGTGGGTTCAGATGTCCTGCAGTGTGACTATTGTGAGACGTGGTTAATGACTAAAACCTTGGGTGCTAAGGAAAGGAAGAAATGAGCTATACTTTACCATGTGTGCACTTTTCTAGATGCCTATATTTCATTCAGAAGTTTAGCTGGAAAAAAAAGACAAGAAAGGAAGTAGATATGCTAATATTTATAAAGTGCATAGAACAATCCCGGGAACCTGGTGATCATGTCAATGTTGGTTTAATAAATAAAAAGTCTGGATGGCACAAAGGCAGGCAATGATTCCCAGGGCAAACCCAGCCTAGAATATGACCCAGGAGGAAAGTGATCACTCCCATTCGTTTAGTTAGTCCTACCTACAAATGTGCTTTCAATCTAGGGGGCTGATAAGCAATTTTAGTTTAGGGGGTCGGGCTTTCCTTAAAATGTTGTCGTGAGGATTAAATGTGAAATAATATTAATAATAATAGTGACAATTTCCTGGGTACTACTGATCCTTTATTTGGTTCCAGACACTATGCTAAGTATTTCACACACTATCTCTTTTAATCAACACCATAACCCTTTAAAATGGGCATTCTCAGTCCTGTTTGCAGATGAGAACACTGAAGCACCCAGTACCTCAGCAAACTGACCAAATCCACACCCCTGAGTAAGCAGGCTAATCAGGTTTGTTTGAGCCTCCATGCCTAACCACTGGACCACGCCGCGTCTTACAGACCACCTCAGAGTCCTGCTAACCCACCTGCCATATCACTGGGCAGTGAACAAAAATTTCCCAAGGATTTGTCTTTTTAATCTAAGGATTTTTGAAAGACCATTGTTTGAAGAATTTTTCCAAATTATCTTCGCTTGAAGAATGTATAATTAGCTACCACAGGCAGCTGCTTTCAGATAGTAAAATAAGTCGATGCGGGTATTTGAGTCATCCAGAGCGCTGATGTTCTGTGACACAGAGCGCTGGCAGGTGCTGATGACTTGTGTATGACCTGCTGCGTTGGCAGGCAGACCTGTAACGCCCACCTTCCCGCTCCGCGTTCCTGCATCAAGGCGGGCTCCCAGAGCGTCTTCCCCTCTTACTGGGGCGCACCCACCCTGCGCCCGGAAGGGCTATCCTCTCTCCCCGTGACGCTGGGCGGACCGCCTTCAGCCGGCTATGAATCAGCTGATTTCCCTGGCTGCTCTTCCCCCACCTCAAATGGCCAACTCCCCACCCTGTGGCCGGGGACGCCAGCCCAGGCCGGGCAGCAAGCCAGCAAACTCGTCTGGAGCGTACCCGGTTGTGGTCTGGATTTGCCCAGCGACCCCCGGGCGCGCTGTCCTGCAGTGGGCAGCCTTTTCTCCTCCTCCTCCAACTCTCCCCCAAGCAGGCCCGCTAGACCCGTCCCGGGAATCCGAGGCAACTGGCGCACCGCCTGGGCGCAGACGGGATCGCGCGGGCGGGCTCGGTGCGGGTAAGCCCCGCTAGGACGCCGGGGCAGGCCAGGGGCGCCAGGACTCCAGGTGAGGGATGTCTGCCTGCGCTTAAGTGCCATCTCCCCCTATCCGTGGGAGGGGCATCCAGGCTGGACCTTCGCGTGGGCGCGGTCCGAATGCGTGCGTCCCAGAGCCCGGCGCTGGGCACCCGCGGGGGCAACCTCTGGTCGACTTTCCCACGTGGGCGGAGGGGGCGGAGAGGCCAGTATATCGGTCAACTCTTGGTCTCGGTAAAGTCAGCGAAACCAGGGGAAACGGAGGTGAGAAAGCTGCGCGGTCTGCTAGTTTCCAGGATAAGTCCCAGCGGTTTTGCCATCATCGACTTTCTCCCGGGGCGCAGCGTAAGGCCCAGGCTGTCTCCTGCCCTCCCTCTCTCCCCACTGCTCTCTCCCCTCCCCGAGGCCCGCCCCCCTGCACACGCTGACCCAGGGACACACCCTACTGCAGCGACGCAGACAGGGCGTTGTTCCCGTTAAAGGGGAACGCCGGGAGCCTCCCTCCTGCCCCTCGCTTGGCGCGCGTAGCCCCGCAGCGCAGCTGTCTTTGCGGACGCCAGCCGCTGAGCGCACGCACGGAGTGTGTGCCCGAGGCAGCTCTGAGGATATCTGAGGATCGGGGACAGCTATCCTTTGGGCCGTAAGTGCTTTGGCCGGGAGAGTGGAGGAGACGGAGGAGGAATGTGGGCATCTTCCATCGACGGCGCCAGAACGCGCGGAGCGAGGGGGCTTCGGGCTGGCTCGGTCCCCGATCGCTGGCAGAACACCGCCTGTCCGGCGTCGTTCCTGCGGGGCTTGTAAGGGTCTGGTATGGAGAACCTGCCGGTCTGTGAACCGCCGGGGGCGCGGGTGCTGATGTCTGGATGTGGGGCAGGGGCGGAGGACTTTTCGTCTCGCTGGAGTGTCGCCTACTCGGAGACTCGCTGGCAAAGCAGTCCCTGCAGTGGACATCTTCAGGGTATAGGGTCCCCGGGGCCCCCCAATTTCTAGCTACCTACCCGTTCATCTTTCGTCTCCCCCCACGTCCCCCCCGCCTCATCGGCATGAGGAGTCACTGGATTTAATTTAAACCTTCTGGGAGACGTCAGAAAACCCTGCTTATTTCTTCTCACGTTCCAGGGTTGTTTTTTTTTTTTGAAAGTGTTGCTGAAGGAGAGGACGGAGGGGCCTGCGACTGGGTACTTTAACAGTGAAGTTATTGAATCGTTGTTTCTAGCCCAAGACTCTGTCCTTCAGCAGTTCCCTAAACGCAGCTCCGTCTTAGCAACGTGCGGATCCTCCCGCAGATCAGACGCGGGATGTGAGGTGTGGGGTGAGGACCACACCGTGGCGGATAGAAGAGGTCCTGCCGGCTCCGTGCTGCTGCACTTATTTCTGGGGGGCCTCACCCCGTTACCCCCGCCTCTCCTTCGCACGGACAGTTGGTCCCCTCCAGCCAGGGCCCTGAGCGCATCGGCCCGACCAGCGCCCGGGGAGGGCAGGAGGCACGGGCCCCAGCAATTCTCCCGGGCGGTTCTTTCCTCTTCCCTCGGCTCTGCGCCTTCTCTCCGGGGCCGCGGGTGTCTTTGCCAAGCGGTGGTGGGGTCAGGGCGGCTCCCCCGCGCGGGCCAAACTTGGGTGGAAACTCGGGGCCTAACGAAACGCGGAGCAGTCTGGGGACCCGGCTCTCCGCCGCGCGCTCTCCCTCCTGGCACGCCGCTGGTATCCCCGGGCCTCTCGCAGAGACCTAGGCCCCTGCCCGTCTCCCCCACCTCCACTCCCCCGGGAGAGCGCTCGCTCTCCCTTTCCTGCCCCTCTTCCGCAAGCTGGGCCGCCCCCAGAGCGCCCGGGTGGGTGGAGGCGCGCGGCAGCCTCTGCTTGGCACTCTGGAAAAACCTCCCCTCCCGGGAAGACTTCGACGTGCGTCGTTCGTACCACTTGTTTTCTTCCAAAAGCAAAAGATGTTCGGCCCGGCGGGCTGCGGGGCAGGGATGCTATGGTCGGCTGCTGCCCTCTCTCGGCGGCCGCGGGGCGTGGTGGGCGGGCGGCGGGCCAGGGCCGGGCATTCCGAGCGCAGGACCCTCCCTCCTCCCCTCCCTCCTCCTCCTCACCCTCCTCCTCCCCTCCTTCCTCTCCTCCCTCTTCCCTTCTCTTCTTCCCTCCCTCCCTCGCTCACCCGCTCGGGCCAGTTCGCCCAACCTCACGTCCAGTTCGGCTGTGTCTCCTGTCAGGCCAAACGGAAACTCCGCTGAGCAGAACCCGCCGCCAGAATGCTGCTCCTGCTGCTGGGTATCATCGTCCTCCACGTGGCCGTGCTGGTGCTGCTGTTCGTGTCCACCATCGTCAGCGTGAGTGTCCGGCCGGGCAGCGCGCGCGGTTGGGGCGCCCGGAGCTCGCCCCGAGCTTGGCCTCCGGACCACGATTCCCGCCGCGCCCCTTCAAGTTCGCAGATCGCGAGTCTCAGACATCCTCGGGCCTTTTGCAGTTTCTGGCAATTCGCGCCTTTTCAGTAGTTTTTGAGAAAATCAGAGCGGATTCAGGGGTGGGGAGGAAGCAAGCAAGCGCTGGGCTAGGTGCGGGGGAGGGCAGGCGGGGAGCGGGGGCGGTGGTGGTTGTCCTTGAGGAAGGAAGTGGAGAATTTAGGAAGGTCTGTTTTTTCTCCAAATGGCATCCATCAGATGGGTGACTTAGTTCATAAAACGGCCTTTAGGACTTGAAACTGGCAAGTTAAAATTAGATTTTCCTTAATGGTTCATAGTCCCAGGTCTGTTTTGTGCTGTGGACAGGGCACCTTCTTAGTAAAGCCTCCTCCAATACAAACAGATAGTTGGGATAACTTGCGTTACAAAATCAGCAAACATCCAGCTCAGTAGGTTTTAAACTTATTTTCTTAAAGATGAGCCCAGACTTGGGCAGTCATGTGACTGTGGTCTTAACTTCTTAATATATGACAAGTCCCAGGTATGATGTTCTTGCTTGGTTCAAAGATTGAAAAATAATTATGTTGGGGACTGATGAGTTGACTCATCACTTACCAGCATCTTTCCAACATCTTAACTGTAGGTTGACAGGAATTGCCAATAAGGAAATGAGTTCAGAGTGGCTGTGGCACAGAGTCTGGCACTCAGGAGATCAGTGGAGGAGAGACGGCTTGGATGCAGGTGTCCTGGCTTAAGTCCATGGCTCCTTCTACTGCCGTACACACCTTGGCACAGAGCAACTCATATTTGTGAGGTTCTTTTCCACTTCCAAAGTGCTTTTTACTTGCAAAGCCCTGGCCCTCCCCTCGAAAACAGGTTTGGGCCCGAGAACCAGCTCTCCCCTTTCTCTAGCACCGTGGGCTCTGGTTGGACAGTCGATGAGGCTGCTCTTTGCCTTGCCTTGGTCTTCTCCCTCCCCGTCTCTGTCACTCCTCACTGCCTCCTCTGACTTACTGCATCTGGTTCTTTCTAGCAATGGATGGTGGGCAATGGACACGCGACTGACCTCTGGCAAAACTGTAGCACCTCCTCGATGGGCAGTGTCCAGCACTGTTTCTCGTCATCAGCAAATGGTGAGGATGGTTTTTTGTTCCACAAACTCGTCCTGGTCTGTCTGCGACATCCCTCTCTCTCCAGACCTAGAAGCACTTGTTCTTGGAAGACTCAAAAGCTAGATCGGTGTTGCTGGGCTGGGGTGAGATATGGCCAGGGGCTGGGAAGCCAAGATGAAAGGAGAGGGGTGGTAGCTTCACTGGCTAAGCTGAGATCTCAGGGAATTGTTGTGCATTCTCTCTACCTGGAGAGAAGCCCTAGACCTGCCCTCCTGTTCCTGCTCATCACTTAGTGTAATTCTTTTAGTGAGTGAAAAAATGTGGATGCATAAGCAAGGATGATGCAAAATCTCAGGCAGATTCTGCTGGGAGTTTTGATCCAATAAGCAAGTTTGGTTTGGTGGTGGAATATCCAGGAGTGCCCTGGGTCTTCCTGGTGCAGTGATGGAGGGGCTGTCCCGGGGATTGATGGGCCCCTTTTGGTCTCCAGTTTCAGGACTTCCTCTCTGGGTCTCGGGCCTCAGAGATCCCATTTAGCCATCAGAGCTGTAGAGTGATTCCTTGTTGCAAGCTGGGGGCATTGACACTGTTTGCATGCCCCCAAGCCAAGCCCGAGGGTATTTTTACTCTTTCCTCAGCATCTTTGCTTGTGAGATATTGGAAACCAGACTTTCTTGGGTTCAGGTTAAAGGGATTAATTGGCAATGGAAGCACACTCTTAGATCCTTGCAATATCCAGAGGGAGGGAGGGCTCAGCAGGGCCCTGGGGTCTGTGAATGTAGAGAGGCAGTAATAAATACGATGCAGTCTTTTTGGTGGCTGGGAAGTGTCTGGTGACAGCGTGAACTCTGGCAGGGGCCACAGCGCCTGGTGTTGAGGACACAGTGGGCCAGGCTCTTCACAGTCTCATGTTCCAAAGAATGTGTCCTCAGCCTGGACATGAGGTTTCAATGTGGCCGCAGCTGCCCCTTGATCAAATATTTCTGTTGAAGATGCTATAGCCAGTGAGAGAAACCATTTCAGATGCAGCTGAACAAGGCAGGCGGGGCAGTGGCCATTGGTTCTGGCGTCTCACAGTCCAGTTTCACTGCTGGACTTTCCTTCTCTGGGCTATGTACCCAAACTGTCCCTGAAGCATCACTAACAAAACATCTCTAACCTCAGCATAAAGAGAAACTGCTAGAACTACTCGAGGAGGATAGCCAAGCAGTAGAAAGCACTGTTTTATGTGTCTGCTTTCCTGGGGGCAAGAAAAGAGAGACCCTAGTCCCTGTGGAAGGGAGCAGTCCTTAATTCTCTTCTCTGAGTCTGTGAAGGATATTGAATTAAAACCACCCTTGAGGCTGCGTGGTGAGTTGGTAGCCAAGTAACTGAAACCCTCAGGAGTGTCTGAGCATGTGGCCGGGGCACTGCTTGGGCCCAAAGCCGCAGCATCCGGTGTCTCCTGGGCAAGGTCTGGCTGAAGTTCCCCGAAGGCTGAGAATGGGAGGTGCTCTGCTCTCTACTGACACCTGGTGGCCATGCGTGGTGACTCCGCCCACAAGGGCTGGCTTTCCCTGAGACCCCGAGTACCCACTCGCACCGCCCCCAAGTGGTGTGTGGCCATGTGGAGTTGGCAGGGGATTCTACACTCACAGGCCCGGAAGGGCCAGTTTTGGCAGGCATGTTCCAACCCGGCTGGGTTTCAAGAGGGATGAGTCGGCAGAGGAGCAGGGATCTAAATTGTCCTGCAGCAGGGCAGCGATATTCGATATGCGTATGCTGCTGGCCTGCCTTCTGCATCGGCCGCGGTCGGTTAGGAATGGCTGCTATACCGTCCTCCCAGCAGCTCCCAAAGAGGCACCAGTGTCATTTCAGTTGGGAACTTCCCATCGCTCAGCTAACTCTTTGTGTTCAACCTCATCTTCTTGGATTTGCTGACAGTGACCTTGGAGTGTTTCATCTCGGGTTTTTATCCAAATCCACATTGTTGCTTTCCTGGGGCGGGAGGTTCCAAGATCTTGCTTCTCCCCTACACGGGCCTTCTCGTCTCTCCCAGGAAGGGCGTTTTTGAGGAGCTCTGGACAAGCTGTGTTTTTTTGCACTTGAACTTCTAAGTAAGATGGTCCCATTTCAGCTTCCCTAGTGGTCAGTATCTCTGTTCTCCTCTTCTGATGGGTCAGCTTGTGTTACAGCCTAAGCTCTGGTGGATTTCCTCCTTTGCCTTTTGGATTGGGTTTAACCATTTCTGTGCCAAACAAGAGGTGAAAAAAATACATAATTAAGAAGAAAATTAGACTGCCTTTACAGATGAACCCTCTTAGTCATAAACCAGTCACCTTGGTTTGTATTTGCTCTTAGAATGTTTCAAACATACCTTTTATTTAAGTCATTGAAAGTACTTTTTTATTGATACTTGTTTGTGAAGAATATGTCAACAAGTTTGTTGTGTGAAAATGCGTTGGTTTACATGACTTGCTATTTTTTTTGAAGGAGCATGTCTTTGCGTGAGTGGTGCTGGAGCCCTGCACCTCTGCAGGGCTTTGTTTTTTTTTTTTTTTTTTTTCTTATATGAATGGTGCTTGTTACCACATTGGCTGCATGGCAGTCAAACATCTATGTTACATAGTTGGATGGAGACAGATTTTCCTTGAACTCCCTCTTTGTATTAGAGTTGGCTTTAGATTTCTTACTAAATGCCCTCAACTTTGTCTGCTTTTCCATTATCTAAATGCATTTACATACCTTTAGAATATAAATCCCTGGTTCTATCCTGATACTGGCTGCAGGCAGAGGTGAAGGAGGCCAGTGAGGGAATATTTATCATGACCTTGTTTTGAATGCCTCTTGGCCCAGGGCATACAAGGACTTATAGACTCTGGACTTTGGCCCCGATAGTCCTGAGCTCTGTGAGAAATCAGGAGATCACTGTGGGGGGATGAAGACAGCATAGGCCAGATGCCCGAGGAGTGGGGGCAGGTAGGCAGAGCCAGAAGGAGAGGGGAGGAAGTGGAAGGCAGTTCTCCTGTAGGAGGTGGGATTTGATCCATCCTCCAAAGGATGGGCAGGATTTAAATAAACACAGGCAAGGAGGAGGCAGTTCCCTGTGGAGGCAATGACATGACCTAAAGCAAGGGGAAAGGTAATGGAGGGACCGATTGGGATTAAGATTGACCCCACAAAACAAAACATCTTTAAATGGTAGTGACTTAAATAAGATAGTTTATTTCTCTCTCTTTCAAAAGAAGTATGGAAATAGGCAGCCTAACATAGACATGGCAATTCCAAGAAACTGTCAGAGCCATAGGCACTTTCTACCTCATCTCTTTGTCTAATCCTTATGGAGCAGACGGCTGCTACAGCGCCAGCCATTTCATCTCTGCTTCAAGGCACAGAATAGAGAAAGGAGGAGAAGAATGTGTCCCCCTCCCTTTTAATGAAACATCTTCAGATAGACCACACACTTTTGTTTTTGTCTTTTCCTGGAAGTCAGTCACAGAGCCACACCTAGTGTCAAGGGAGGCTGAGCATGGAGTCATTTGACTTCATGGGAAGCATGACTTCTTGATTCACAGAAATTTAATAGCAAGCACCTCCCAGTAAGCCTGGCTTCTCTTCAAGGCTGTGACCACCCCCGTCCATACCCAGTCGTACTCTGACAATAGCTCTGGTGCGTCTTGTGCTGTTTCAGAGCGGAGCCCGATTACTTTAGGATTCTGCAGACAGTCCATCTCTGCCGTGTCCTGGGTCCCTTCAGCACAGTGACCTGTGTTGGCAATCGGATGACCCTTCGACTTTCTTCTCTTTCTCTCTGCTCCCCCAGTCATTCATAGCTCTTACTGTTTCATGATGTCTCTTGAATCCTTGTTTCCTCCCAGTCTAGTCCTCTCTTCTGACCTCCAGACCAGCCTGGCCAGCCACCCACTGGACAGTTCTGCTGGGATATCTCAGAGGCGTCCCCAAACCAGCCAGCCTTCATCCTCCTTCACCCAGTCTCCCCCTTCGACAGTTTCCAGTATTTTAATGGAGGCTGTCTCACTGTCTGGTGAGTGTCCCACTCAGAGTCTGCCCGGATGTGTCTTCTCTCCCTTCTCAGAATCGTCCTGGCCCACTGGTCACTCGCCATCCCCGCAGCACACCAGAGCCACTGCAGCATCCTCCTTGCTCCTGATCTTTCTCTCCTCGTTGTTCCTTATTTTGTACATCGAACCCAGGATGATATTTAAAAATACAAACCTTGTCATATCACTCTCAGTTTAAAACCTCTCAGAGGTCCATTTGGTCTCCATCTTCAGATGAACATCTTTGCTAAGGTCCATACGTCTACCTGAATGATCTGCTCCTATTAAACCTCACCCCATCTCTTCTCCCCTTCATCTTGGCATTTCAGCCTTCTCTCACTTCAGTGATGATGGACTGCCTGCCTCAGGATGCCCCCTCTCCTCCCTTCTCCCCTTTCTCCCTGGTCCCCTCCTTTCTCCCCTGTGTCCTTTCATGCAGGACTATTCACTGAACACCTGTCTTGCAGAAGATTCCACTGCAGACACTGAGGGTGCCAGTGGATGCGAACTTCCATTTTACGGGGCAGGTCAGTCAATAAATGTGGGTAATCAGGAGGCAGTGATAGGAAGGATGAGGAGAATAAAGCAGGGTGATGTGTGGTGAGGGACTGAGGTGGGGAAGAAATGATCTTTTGAGGATGACCAGGAAGGAGTCAGCCACAGGGACATCAGGGGGCAGATTCCAGACAGTGGGACTTCCTGAGGGCAAGGTCCCTGGGGCGGGAAGGAGCCTGGCAAAGCTGATGCACAGAGAACACAGGGGATGGAGAAGCAAGCCAGCCTGCAGGGTCTTCTAGATCCCAGGAAGGACTCTGGGGCATGTGAATGGGGTTCTAAGTTTCTTGATTTAATTTAGACCTGCTCTGTCTTGTATGCATTTCTCAGCTGTTCTATTCCAAGTTGGAGTAACAATCCTGTGCATTTATAAGGCAGACTATGTCAGAAATCTTACAAAGTAGAAACCCACCTTTCTATTTCCAGCAGTAGCCACCTTATGGCCAGCAGTAGGTTGTGGGCAGCCTTAGACCAGGCCTGTGGATTGAAAGTCAGAAAACAATAAGTCTGGCCAGTCTCAGGAGCCCCTCCCTGACTGGAGTGCTCTGTGTCCCCTGGGACTGTATCTCCTGTGATCGCCAGGTTTATCTTGTTTATCCATTTGGTGGCATTGCCATTTTGGCAAGGACATCAGACCATTTCCTCGTCTGTGGCTCAGCTTTTGGTCAACAATTTTAAGAACACAGGAGGTCCTCTGCACTTAGGGGCTCATGTTTTGCAATTTAGCATCTTTGTGGCTCCCTGGGCTGACCCACAAGCTCTGCCCCGGCAATGGCTCTGGATTCCACATGCCCTTGTGGGATGCGGAGGTCCTGGTGGGCAAGGGAGGAGCGGGGTGGGACGAGGCGTCCTGATGCTGATGTTCCAACCCTTGGAGTCTCTCATCAGATGCCAGCACCTAGGAGTAAATTCAGAGGCTTGTGCAGACCTGTGTCTCACCATATGGTGCTGGGTGCTCAGTCTGCTTTTTAAAAAGTGTAAATTGCTTTCCCGGGATTTTATCAGTGTTGATAAAGCATCCTTTGTAGTTCAGAAGCCGGGATTGGCCATGGGGTGGCTTGAGGGCGTGGATGCTGTCTTTTGGGGCCCAAGAAAAGGATGCCTGGCAGGAAGCCTTCTGAGTATGTGCTCATCAGCACACACATAGACTCTGACGCTGGCAGGGGCTTGGGAGGTCATCAGACCCATCCCCGTGCCCCATGTCACTCACTTCAGACCCCTCTGCAATGTACCCATTATATGCTTATCCTACCAGTGACAGGGGACTCACCACCTTTTAAGAGACTCCCTTTCATTTCAAAGAGCTAACAGAGTGGTCCATTCATCCATTCTTTAACTAGACTGAGTGTGTGCTAGGTACTGGGCACTGTTCCAGAAACCGAGCCGATGGAGCTGAACAAGAAATACCAGTCCCTGCTCCAGTGGATGGAGCTCACAGTTACTCGGGGGAGATGGAGGAAAGAGAATGAATGAGTCACTGTGGGCAGCGGACAGTGCTCTGCAGGAGACGGCCAGAGCGACGGATAGCAGGGCGCCACTAGGGAGGAAGCAGCTGGTCACGGAAGGCCTCTTCCTGCCAGAGTCACATGGACGGAGGCTTAAAAGATGGGAGGGACCGGCTGTATGAAGAACCTCAGGAGGAACATTCCAGGAGATACTGGAAAGGGCCAGGTCCTTAGGCAGGGAGGAGTCTGGTGTGTCCACCAGTGCTGGGCCGGCATGACTGAGTGCAAGGCTGCAGGCAGGAGAGGGCAGGCTCTGATGCTGAAAAAGCCAGCCCGGACATACGAAAGGGTCTGGAGCAGAAGTGTGGTGTGATTTGATTTGTGTTTTGAAAACGCATTCTGGCTGATACATTGAGAAGGTACACTGTCAGCAAAGCACTTGGATTTAGGAATCTGTGGCTCAGGGTAGATGTCTGGCATGAACATTCAGCTTTGGGGTCATCGGTGTCCGCTAGAGGGTGTTTAATGTCTGCAGGGGACTTGATGAGAGGAGAGGTGGAAGGAGCAAGGGGTCCAGTGTGAGTCTTGTGACATCTGGTGGCTGATGGGGGCAGAAGGGAGCTGGCAGAAAGGTTGGGGAGGAGGGGCCCATGATGTAAAGGGGGTGAGCTGCTGTGGGATACTGTCATTAAGAACTTACTTAGCTGTGGGACTTCCCTTGTGGTTCAGTGGTTGGGCCTCTGAGCTCCCATTGCAGGGAGCATGGGTTTGATCCCTGGTTAGGGAACTAAGGTCCCACATGCTGTATGGTACAGCAAATTAAAAAAATAAAGCAACTTAAAAAAGAGAAAGAAATCACTCAGCTGAGGCCACATCAGTCCCCTAAATTTTCAGTGGTTTCTGGTTGTCTTCATTCATGCCTGGAGGCTTGGGCCTCATCCTCAAGGTGTCTCAATCCCTGTTGTGTCCCTGGAAGCTGTGGTTTTATCTTCCCGGGTCTCTCCTTCTCCAGGTGATGCTTCTTCCTTGCAGTGACCTTTCTGGTGCTGGTGAGAGTTCTCTGCCCCCCATCCCCACCTGTGTAACATGTTGTCTCTGGACCATAGGCATTGGCCTCCCGGTGCCGCTCAGCTGCTGGCTTGTGGTTGGCCTGGCAGGTAGATGCACAGAGAGGGGGTCTCTCTCCTGTGGCCACCCCATTCATTCTCCTCCCTGCTAGGCTCTGTGGATGCCAAACCTAAAGAAAGGCTGAAAGATCATTTAACTCCTTAGATTTCAAACATGCTTTTGAATTTCTTGGGCTTCCCTGATGGCTCAGACAGTTGAGAATCTGCCTGCAATGCAGGAGACCCATGTTCAATCCCTGGGTGGGGAAGATGCTCTGGAGAAGGGAATGGCTACCCACTCCAGTATTCTTGCCTGGGAAATCCCATGGACAGTGGAACCTGATGGGCTATAGTCCATGGGATCACAAAGAGTTGGACACGACTGAGCGACTAATAACACTTTGAACTTCTCAGCACCCCAGTGGATTGGCACCATGAGTCCCTGCTTTTCTGCGCGGGGTCTGCCTCTCAAAAGCTGGTTACCTGGGGCAAATGCCCTCATGGCCTAATAGGGTAACTGTGGAGGCGAGACCTGGGGTGGCTGCCCATCACGTCCCATGCATCCTGAGTCCTCTTCCCATTCGGGATATAATTGTGACATGGGGGGATCTTGAGTGGATACCGCCTTTGAGCTGGGCCTTGGAAATTGGGTAGAACTTCAGTAGGTGTGGGGAGAGAAGAGAGTGCATGGTTTACTGAGCTTGGTGGGCTGGTGGCTCTTAATTTCCATGATGCTTGGACAGAAGGCCTCTGATTGTTTGCATGTGGAGAATGCCTTTTAAACCCAAAGATCCTGAACCCCTCTCTCCACCAGGCATCTCCTTCTCCTCTGTACATCCCCTACCTCCCTTGGGCAATTGAAATATCTTTCTCTTCCTTTCTGAAGTCACGGTCTGTGGCCAGACTCCACATGTTCAAGTGTTCTTGACAAAACCAACACAAAGGGTTCTCTGATCAATCAATTTGGAAAAGACTATTTAAAATCTACTCAGGCTTTTCTTTTTAATGGTAAGACTTTTCAGAACCTTAGGTACCTTACTGTACGTTGCAGTGTACAAGGAGGGACGTTAGTATACTTGACCTTGGAAGCCACTTCTGTTTTTCTGTGTGTGTGTTAGGTGGCTCAGTTGTGTCTGATTCTTTGCGACCCCATGGACTATAGCCCACCAGGCTTCTCTATCCTTGGGATTTCCCAGGCAATAATACTGGAGTGGGTTGCCATTTCCTTCTTCAGGGGATCTTCCTGACCCAAGGATCAAACTCACATCTCCTGCATTGGCAGGTGGATTCTTTACCACTGCACCACCTGGGAAGCCCTCCATTTTTCTGTTTAATCAACAACAGTGTTTTGGGAAACACAGCCTAACCTGACCCTCCTGTTACTAGAGCTTTCCAACCAGGGAATGGAGGAAGCCTGAAATAGCTGGACATTTTCAGTAACCTCGGAACCTCAATGACTGTATTATATTCCCTGTTCCAATTTGAAGACTAGTGGGAATAAGACCGTTGGTGTCAAACCACATGTATTAATTAGACTCTGGAACAAATTCCTCTGCCCATGAGGAAGCCTCTTGGTCAGGAGGGCAGTTAACCAAGTGACGGTGTCGGGTGCAGCTGAGTGCCTGGAACATGAGTTCACTCATCGTCAGCCAGAGGTTTAGCTGGAGTTGAAATGCCCCCCAGGATTAGAGTTGAAAGAGCCTCCCCCATGGTCTCCCTCATCTTTGTGAGCTCCCGGCCAGGGTCTGTGGGCTGAAAGACCCCATATGGCTTTCTCCTCTGGCTGCATCCTTGTGGGTCCAATTTCAGAGCTCCCAGCTGGGTGGGATGGGAAGAAGCTGGAACTCTGGGTAAGGACCGCTTGGTCCTTGATCCGGCTCCTGCCAGTGGGCAAAGCAAACATACAGCAAAGTCCACCTGGATAGGATGGAGGCTGCTCGCAAGTCAGCAGCCTCTGGAATGACATCCATCCCAAGGAGGGAAAGTGGCAATTTGTGGGACGTCAGTGGGGAGGGTGCCAGCTAGTTCAGTGGTAAAGAATCCATCTGCCAATGCAGGAGACGTGGGTTTGATCCCTGGCTTGGGCAGATCTCCTGGAGAAGGAAATGGCAACCGGCTCCAGTATTCTGTCCTGGACAATCCCATGGACAGAGGAGCCTGGAGGGCTACAGTCCATGGGGTGGCAAAGAATCAGATACAACTGAGTGACGAAACAACAGCAGCAGCAGGTAGGGAGGTCAGCGGGTGGGTCAGCTGCTTTGAAAGACGGCCCAGCCTTCTGGACAGGGGCGGCTCTCACTCCCCCAGTGGTGATTCACCCCAGTGGCTCCTTCCTCCTGGCTTGGCCTCCCCAGTTCATGCTCTGACTCAACTGCCACTGCCCTTCCTTTCACTCTTGATGGAGTCAGAAAGCTTTTGTGAATTGCCAGAGTGGGACTCGAGGCTGGGGGGGCAGGCGCTCGGGCGTGCCTCTAGGCTGGGAGGAAAGGAGGCAGAAGGACGCAGAGGGGCCGGTGCGTTGAAGAGGGCTGCAGCCTCCCTGAGCCCTTCGCTTGCCGGCTCGTTGGCCCTGGGCTAAGAATACAGCTGAGGGGGCAGATGTATTTCCTTCATAGCTTAGCTGCTGCGGTGGTAGGAATCTGACCTTTGGTCATTGGGCATCTCCAGCTTTCCCTTCTGTGGTGGGGAGCAGCGGGTCTCTGCTGGCTGCCACGGCCTAGCCCACGTCAGAAAGCTGTCAGCAACCCTATTACCTGACAGGCTCGTCAGAAGAGCAGGTCTGCAAGGAATTCGGGGGTTTTTAATTTCCAAGCTTGGCACCAGCGTTGGAGGTTAAAACGCTGTCACTGGGCATTCCACAAATAGTTGCCGGGCACTGAGCAAGGCCTGGAGAATGACCGTGGGTGCTGGTCATGGGCTCTGCCAATGACCCTGAACTTGCAATTTGAGAGAAAAGAGTATCACTGGCCTGGGGCTTGGGTAGAAGTTCAGATTCGCCTCCTGGCATGTTGGCCTCACATTAATTTGACTTTGTCTAAAACAGGACTGCAGTGGACAGCATTTTCCTCTGCATCCAGTTCTCTCCACTCTAATCACTGTTTTCTATACATTGGATGTATTTGGCTATAGTAGAGGTTGGCATCTGATTCAAAGAGCCGACTCATTGGAAAAGACCCTGATGCTGGGAAAGATTGAAGGCAGAAAGAGAAGAGGGTGGCACAGGGTGAGATGGTTGGATGGCATCATTGACTCAATGGACATGAATTTGAGCAAACTCCGGGAGGCAGTGAAGAACAGGGAAGCTTGGCGTGCTGCAGTCCGTGGGGTCACAAAGTTGGACATGACTTAGTAACTGAACAGCAGCAACAGAGGTTGGCAAGCAATGGCCTGCTGACCCAGTTGGGTCCACTGCCTGATTATGTAGATAAGATTTTGTTAAGGTGAACAGGCCACACCCACTCATTTACATATTGAATGAGGCTGATTTTGTGCTAAGATGGCAAACTTCGGCAGTTGCCATGGAAACCATATGACCTGAGAAGCCTAAACTATTTACAGTTTGACCCTTCACAGATATTTGCCAACCTCTGCGCTGAAGCTCTCATAAGAACTGGTATCAGAGTTGTATTGAAATGGGTTCTGCTCTCAAACGGCATTCTGGTTGGCACCCTATAATGGCTTATGTGGACACAGTTGTCCACCTTATTCCTTGGTGTGGCCGGGATAAAGATACCCTAAGGAACCCCTCTCCACCCTCCACCATAGTCTATTTACTCCCCCTGAGCTCAGCCTTTTAATGGGGTTATTTGTATTGTACAGAGCTTTTATATCAACATTCTTATTTGAACATTACACAGTCCCCTGAGGTAGTTGGTCACTCTTGTTAGCCAGTTAAGCAGGGGGTACCCAGGCCTGTTTTGATGGAGCACATGGCCTAGCCTGGCTGGGGCCACAGCCTGTAGGTTTAAGGTACATACTGTCAGTAGCATTCCTTGCTGAAGAAAGGTTTACGTCTCATCTTGATTTCTTTATCCAAGGGATTATCTGGAGTAGTCTTTTAACATTTCCAAATTTATTTTGGCTGGTTTGTTTTGAATTTCTACTTTCTGTATTTCTTTAGTTATATTTACATCTTGTGTGATTTCTTTTGAGATTTATTGAGGTTTTCTTGTTGTCCTACTGCATAATTGGTAAGACTATCCCGTGTGTGTTTGAGAATTTTATCGTCATCACTATAGAGACATAAAATAATGTATATCTTATCATATTTTTGATCTACTTGATTTACCTGTTCTGAGAGAGGTATGCTGAAGTCTCCCACTGTGCTTGTAGCTGTATCAGTTTCATCTTATACTTCAGTCATTTGTTGCTTTATATTTTTTCCGGGTCACACTGTGCACAGAGGTTTATGACTTTTGTTTCTTTGTGATAAGCTGGAAATACCATGAACTATCCTATGAAATATCCCTCTTTGGCCCTCTTCATCTTTCCAGTTTGAATTCCAGTTGTCTGATGCTATTATTACTATATCTTTTTGTTAATTTGCCTGGTGCCTCTTTTAAAAAACGTTTTAACTGTTGTTGGTTTTAGGTATTTCTTTCATATCAGACTCTAGATAGGAATTACATAATTCAGGATGGAATGCTACATCTTATAATGATTTACATTACTGTGACTGATAATATAGTTGAATTTATCCTACTTTCATCATGTATGTGTGTTATTTATTGTGCTTCAGGTTGAAAACTTTCTTCTTCAACTTTGTATGCCCAGAGCTCAAACTGGTAGATTTTTAGCCAAGGCCTGCTGAATGAGAACTTCCTTGATTCCTTAATTCTGGTTTGGTTAGAGAACTAACTTATGGAAAATTAACTCAGTTGTAATGAGGTTGGCATTAAAATTCAAGTTCCTGGTAAAAGAAGTTTTGAGAAGAATTTAGTGACATTATTAAATTTAAGAGACTTTTCCTATTGATGTTTTAACTATTAACCTATTGACTTTTCCTGTTGAAGTTTTAACTTGTATGATTTTGAGTTTTCTCTAAATGTGAGGCCTGGCAGAAGTTTCTATTATTAATGAGAGTGGAGGTAGAGACCAAGGAAAAGATCTCAGAACTGGAGAAAGAAATCTAGGATGTTGCCTGCACCAGCCGTGCTCCTTCTAAGGGTGTGCCTTGAAGGACATTCCCCATGATCTCTGTTTTAGTTCTATACTTAGTTCTAGATTTATTTTTGTGGCTCAGATTTCTTTATGTTTCCAGCTTCACCTACCAGACTGCTGGATAATTGCTTTATTTAAAATGTAGAGTCTTCCCTGGTGGTCCAGTGGCTAAGACTCCATGCTCCCAATGCGGGATGCCTGGGTTTGATCCTTGGACAGGGAATGAGATCCCACATATTGCAATGAAGATCCCAGTGCAGCCAAAAAAATACATTAAAATAAATATTAAAAAGATAATATTATGGCAGTGGTAGGTTTGTTGCAGACTGCTACTCCAGAAGAACCACGGCACTAGGTGTGAGTGAGTGAGTTAGTGATAGTCGCTCAGAGTGAAGGTCACTCAGTCATGTCCAACTCTTTGCGACCCCATGGACTGTAGCCCATCAGGCTCCTCTGTCCATGGAATTCTCCAGGCAAGGATACTGGAGTCGGTTGCCATTTCCTTCTCCTACTACACTGGGTAGAGTGGTTCAATGAGAGATATGAAAATGAAGTCAGGATGGCTCACAGCCCATTAGATATCCTTTTCTAACCTTAACTGACAAAGAAATTGCAAAGATTAAAAACAGTATATGGTCCATCAAGGTAGAAAGAACACCAGACTAGAACCAAGGGCCTCCCAACCTTGGCCATGCCAATGGGGCTCAGTCGAACATCTCCAGAAATCTCTCTCAGTACAAAGGGCCTGGGTTAGCTGATCCCACAGGCTTCTTCCAACTCTAAATGCTTCCAGAAGATTCTTCCAATCTTCCATGAAACTCTAGTCATAGTTGACCTAATCAGCATCCTTAAAATTCTTCCATGAACTACTTGCAACTCAAACCAGGGTCATCTTCGTGAAGTATTGATGGTAAGCCATCCAGATTTCACGTTTTTTTCTACCGTGCTAAGCACAGGCATGTATTTTTCTAAGCCAGTGCACATTAATCTGTTCCTGACTGTGGAGGAGCAGACCCTGGGTCTTCTCTATCTGATCTTCCTTGTTTAGAGCAGCATCCACTCCCAGGATTCTTTGGCACTAGGAAGGAGGGATGCAGGAAGGAAGGATGACAAGGCCCCTGGAGGTCTCCAGGGGGAACCTGGCAGGTTCCTGTCTCTGATGCCAAACCCAGGTTTTTGCCTCTTATCGGTTCCTTCTGGAATTGACATTCATTTGTAGTAGAGGGTGAACTACAGAGTTCTCTTCCTTGCCTGAATTTCAGTTGGACGCTTGGAGATTTGATCTAAGGCTGGTGGTTCAGCTAAGATAAGGAATTGTCATCTGTGCTCCTATCTGATGACCAGACTGAGCACTGACTGCTCTGAGATGAGCTGGGAACAGACACAGTGTGGCTGAGCAAGTGGTTCATAGCTAAATAAAGCATGCTCTTCCCATCAGCATCTTCTTCCAACTTTCTGCAAAATTAGTCTTGGCTCCAACGTCATTTTCTTCGTCCCAGCTGTCCCCGGGATCTCTCTGACTCCTTGGGGGATGCTGACATTTTGAACGGTGGTTTGGAACTATTTTCAGAATCCAGGGGCTCCAAGAAGCCCTTCAAACCCCCTGAGGACAGAGAGAGAGAGGAGGCAGAGGGCAGGGTTCGGAGCCCCTTGAACATACGCACATCTGTGTAAGTAACTCATTTGGCTAAAAGACTGGAAGGAAATTTAATGTATTTTAACTTGATTTTAGCTCCTTGTGGTGGGACTGAGTATTTTCTTACAGCCTTTTCTTAAAATGTCTACAATTAAACATGTATTAACACCTCTTTTTTTTCCTCCAAAAGAAAGCGTGAAATAAAGAATGACTTTTAAGAGTGAGAAAGTGAATAGCCTGAGTTTCATTCAGAAGAGGGCTGCTGCTCCTGCCTGGGGATGGGAGTGGCTTTCTGCTGCCCAGGCCACGCCCCCTGGCAGAGCCCCGCCCCTCTGGCTGGCCCGCGCCGCCTTTTCCTAACCCCGTGTCTCCTCCCCTAGAATGGCTGCAGTCTGTCCAGGCCACCATGATCCTGTCCATCATCTTCAGCGTTTTGTCTCTGTTCCTGTTCTTCTGCCAGCTCTTCACCCTCACCAAGGGCGGCCGGTTCTACATCACTGGGGTCTTCCAGATCCTCGCTGGTAAGTTGGAGGGGACCAAGTCCCCGTGGGGCTGGGGCCCCCAGACTGCATGCAGGATGGTCAGTCAGGTGGGCGTGGCTCCAGAATGACTGACGTGCGTGAGCCTTCCCCCGGATGGATTTCATACAGCACAGGGGTGTGTGTGGGTGTGAATCTGGGAACTCTCCATGGAAAGGGGTGCATGGGGAATAGGACTTAGGGGCTCTGGAAGGAGGGTCCCTAACCGTGGGACGGAGCTACAGTCCAGGATGCATCCTTGGAGGTAAATGTTGAGAGTGTCCATATAGCAGAGGCCAGTCTCAAGGCTGGATTTCTGTAGCTCACATTGTGTGCCCTGGGAAGCACCCCTGCTCCAGTGTGGAAATGGCCCCTATGTACTGCCCAGATTGCTCTAGGGTGTGTGTCTCCCTCTCTAAGCAGTGGTGGAGCCACCTGCCAAATCTTTCTCTCCTTTACTCCAGCCCCTGGAGTCCACTGGGCTCTTGTTTACCGGCCTCTTCCTTTTGTGTAACATGTAATGCACGGTCAGTTCCAGACATGGGGCCATGACACCAAGGTCTGCTCTGCCCTCTCCCTGAACGGCCTCGAGTAACCCCCTTCGCACAGGTTATTCACACGTTCTGTGTGCAGAGTCCTAGACGTGACGCCTTCCTGCTCTTGTCTCTGGATACTGGCCCTTGTCTTGCTTTGTTGCCTCTTATCCTTCTGTCCATCGATGAGCAGCTGACTGAGTCCTCAGGGCACCAGAGAGACATAGGAGGTGGATGTGGTGGATTTTGTAGTCCAGGCTAATAACCCACAAACCCCGTATGTGCTGGAGTACATCTGGGGACTGTAAAGTATTCTCAATTCTGACCCCTGATTGGGCAGTGGGTAGCATCTCTTGTTTAGTTGGTGGATCACAAGCAGTCATTGGAGGATTGAAAACAGCCCACATGTCCTAGATGGATGGATGGACGGGCAGGCAGATCTCATGGCTTATGCAGGGCTGTTTGACAAGACACAGCCTGAAATTGGACGTCAATGACCCTTTTCTAGAAGACAGAGAGTTACCTTTCCCTGGAAAAAGGAAGTAAACTAGAAAACTGTTTCTCCTCAAATCCCTAAATATAGCAGGTCAATGTGCACAGTTTGGAATTTCAAAATCAAATAGAGCTTGGCTAGTTGCACAGGTTTCATTATACCAGCTGAGCTTCTCAGGTGTTGCCAGCTTTATTAAAGTACTAATTCTGCTGTGAGAAATCATTTCTGGGAATGTTAGGAGCAGAGACCATCAGTCACCCCATTTCCAGAAGTAACAGAGAACTAGGATGTATTCTAGGATTTCTTTTTTGGCTCCCTATTTACCGTTTGATATCAGAAGTGATCATCTCCTTTGTATCAATGACTGTGTCCTCAAGAAAAAGGGACACAGACTTAGGAAGCAGAAGTTTCATAAAATATTTATATTTGCTCTATACACTCTTGTTATGTTACTGATAAATAAGCTGAGACTAGGAGAGGCTACATGAAAGTGCGGCTCATGCAAGGACACTGGGATGTCCCCACTCCCTCCCATCCCACATGGAATGAATATATTTGGAGATTCAGAATCAACTCTAGTTTTTAATGAACACAAGATCCAAGGCAGAAACTGCTTTTATGTGATCTTTCATTGAACCTGATTGACCGTGGAAGATGAGTTCAAATCTACATCCTTTTTGATCCCCAAGTTCCCAAACATCTGTGATGAATGAGTCTATGTGTCAGAACTGATGAGTAGTCAGACTGAAAACATCAGATGGAGTGAACTTATTACTGTTGAAGGGGCATCTCAAGGCAGGGAGTATGTTATCTTTTTTCCTCTGAGATATTTTAGCTTAAAATTCTCTAACAGTGTCTTTATAGCAAGGTCATTTTCACTCAAAACTAGAGTCCAGAGATGAGTACTTCCTTGCAGCCTGAACACTCTTAGGCATTGAGTTTTTCTAATCTAAAGTTTATTTACTCATTCCTACTTGTTTCACCATTTGGATTCTTCTCCAAACTCAGTCCAAGCAGTTTGGTACTCTGCCACAAAAACCTCTGAATTTAGAAGCCCTTGATTTGTTCTTGCATTTTCCCTTCCAGATCTAGCTTCTTATCTCTCATGAGACTTCATTTTCGGTTATTGGTTTGTCAGCTTAGCAGTCCATCTGTGAATAGGAAGCTACTGAACTAGAAATGTTGATCCAGAATAGCAGTTGTACTCTATACATCTAAGAGTGTTCTGTGCTTGTTCCCTCCGGGCAAAAGAACCTGAGAGTTGGTCTAAGAAACCTCAGCTCTCTAGAATGTTGCTTTTGAACTTGCTGAAGCATCTTTCCACTCTAGTTGGGATCTAAGAGACTGGGAACTTCCCTTAGAGATTTCGTGACTTTTAGCATCTGACAACCCTGCTCTTGTGTGTTTCTCATCTCATGATCTAAAGGATCCAGTAACTAGGGAGATTGTGGACAGTGACTACAGTCATGCAATTAAAGGATGCTTGCTCATTGGAAGGAAAGCTATGACAAACCTAGGCAGCATATTAAAAGGTAAAGATATCACTTTGCCAACAGAGGTCCATCTAGTCAAAGCTATGGCTTTTCTGTAGTCATGTATGGATGTGAGAGTTGGACCATAAAGAAGGCTGAGTGCCAAAGAATTGATGCTCCTGAACTATGATGCTGGTGAAGACTCTTGAGAGTCCCTTGGACTGCAAGGAGACCAAGGGGATGTCAATCCTAAAGGAAATCAACCCTGAATATTCATTGGAAGGACTGATGCTGAAGCTGAAGCCCCAATACTTTGGCCACCTGATACAAAGAGCCAACTCATTGGAAAAGACCCTGATGCTGGGAAAGATTGAAGGCAAAAGGAGAAGAGGGTGGCAGCGAATGAGATGGTTGGATGATATCACCAACTCAATGGACATGAATTTGAGCAAACTCCAGGAGACAGTGAAGAACGGAGGAGCCTGGCATGCTGCAGTCCATGGGATTGCAAAGGATTGGACACGACTGAGTGATTGAACAACAATAGCAACAAACTAGGGAGACGACAGTTCGGGGAGGGTTGTGGGTGATAAAGGCTGGTGATAGGCTGAGAAATTACCCCTAAATATCAAGGAACAAATCAGAAAAGCAAAAACAGCCAAGCAGTAAACAAAAAGAAGAGCAGAACGGAGTAAGGAAGGGAGGAAAGAAGGAAGTAGGTCCACAGTTGCGGGGTGCGGTCCACAGGCAGGTTGGCCACCACAGGCAAGGTCCACTCAGGGCAGGGCAGATGCTTCTTCACACACTGCAACCTGTTGGGTGGAAGCCCCCAGAATCCACTGAGCATCCCTGGGGCTGTTGCAGCTGGAGGGCCTGGCTGTGTGGACTCTAGACACGCACGTGAGTGTGCAGGGAAGGCAGGGGAAAGGTTGTGTGGAGCTCTTCCGCTGACTACAGACCTGGGAGCCGTCTCTGCCTGGCGCTGCCTGTCTTGCTGCATCATCCCTTCCCCACTTATAATAAGCTGAGAGTCTCACCTGTAAGAACTATCTTTCCTTGATTACATATTTCCCAGTTTGGCTGTTTCCTGAAGACGTTTCGAGAGGCCCCCCGTCATCCTCTTTGGTACTTCTCAATCTTAGCTGCACATCAGAATCACATTTTTTTTTTTAAAGGGGATGCTTTTAAAAAGGGTTTTCCAGGGGGCTCAATGATAAAGAATCCACCCGCCAATGCAGGAGACGTGGATTTGATCCCTAGGTTGGGAAGATCCCCTGGAGGAGGAAATGGCAGCCCATTCCAGTATTCTTGCCTGGAGAATCCCACGGGCAGTGGTGCCTGGCAGACTACAGTCCAAGGGGTCGCAAAGAGTCGGACGCAACTTAGCTGCTGAACAGCAACAAAAGGGCATTTAGAATAAAAACCTGGGGGAGGAATAAAAACCCAGTGCCCTTTCTGTTCTGAGTGGTTCGAAGTCGATTTAAGTTGGAGACCACGTTTAGAAACGCTGGTTCTGGGTGACTCATCCCAGCTGTCGCCCTGCCCGGGCCAAGGTGAGGTAAGGCTGGGGGGTGATGTGTGAGGTTGCAGGGGTCACTCGGAGGCTGAGAGTGGAAGGAGGGACAGTGGCTTACCTATTCCACGGGAACCTTCTTAAATGCATCACCACCTACTGGTGGCTGAGAACGCGAGCTACAGTCCCGTTATGGGGGGAAGTGTTTGACTTTTCAGGATTCCTGTATGGCATTGCTTGCTCTGTATTCCAGGGCATGTGTGTTACTTTGCACACAGACAGCCTCGTAATGATATATTCCCTAAAACATCAGTCTTCCGACAACAATAATTATCAAGTGTGTCTCTTCTCGTTGGCTTTGTAAGTGTACAAGCTTATGGCTTCTTGAAGCGAAGCACAAATTCCTTTGCTTCTGAGATTCTCCCAGGGTGGATGTCACATAATTAAGCCATTGACTCAGTCACTGCACTTGTGCGTCCTGTTTCTCTCGGTCCCCCAGGTCACAGATGGAGTGTTCTCCCTTTGCTGTTTTTTGTTTGCTGGGGAATTCTGGCCCAGCTGGTCCGCGCAGGTGTCATGGCATTTCTCCATGCTGGGTGGACATGGGCCCCATCCGGAAGCCCTGCCAAGAGGGTGGGCACCGTCCTAGCCCTCAGATGCTCTGTTTAAACCTCCCTCTCCCTTGGGCAGGCCTCCCCTTCGAGAGCTCGGCCCTCATTAAGTAGGTCAGACAATGACTTAGCACACTGTTGAGGTGAGCCACGGACCTCGAGGCAAATACGGTGTGTTTCCAGCGGGTCGACACTGCCCTTCCCCTCCATGACGGTTCACCACCTGTGACATCCCCATGGACGCAGATGTCTTTGCGTCTCCCGGGCTTTCAGGAGGTGAAAGGTCCGGAGCTGACCCCCTGGGGGTCCCAGGCCTGCTGTGTGGCTCGCTCAAGGCGGGTGGTGCAATGCGGTGGGAGTCTCCTCTCTCGGACTTGCAGAAGAACAGTCTTATCGGGGCGCTGAGCGTGACACATTCCCACCTCTGCACTTTGTTCAGACAGAGCCACAGTGTCCACTGAAATAGCCCAAATAGCAGTGAGGTTAGATGTAGGTGGTCCGGCCTGGGGGGCCCTGGACCCACAGGCATCCCACATGCTTGCTGGACTCATAATAGAGTCACTCAGAGCCTGTCAAAGCCCCTGTGTTCAGGAGGGCACAGAGTGGCCTTTGTGCTGCTGGGGCTGGGGCGCTGACCTCACTGGACCCCTCCCCGCAGGGATGCTGACCATCCTCGTGGGCAGGGACCGTCACGCTGGAACTTGACTGCTGCGTGAGGTCCCAGGTGGAGGTTTTTCTTGTCCCTCCCACCCCAAAGCCTGCATGATCAATGATGCAGGGGTGGGTTGACCAGCCTGCCCATCTGAGACCTTCTCACCTTCGTCTGGGATGCAGACCAACCTTGGGGGACCACGGGTAGCTGAAAGGGACCTGGCGCCAGGAAGCTTGTCCATGACGGCCTCCTCTCTTGGCTGTGTCCTTCCTCCTGCGTTCCTCCCCCACCACCCCGTTCCCCTCTACATGTTCCTCTGTCTGCCTAGCGGTGCCCACGGGCGTTGTTGCTCTGTCTCTGATGTATTGATCCTGCTACGGGGATCAGCACAGCCTTCTGCCCTGTGCTTGGCATGAGTGCACTCAGATAATGACAGAGTGTCGCTTTCCGTGGTTTCAGAGACCGCTACCACCCGTCTGTGGAACGCTTCACAGCTTCCAGGGGCTCCGCAGTCAGCCATCCTTGCAAAGAGATGGACAGGCTTCTCTTGCCACCTGAATTCTCGCTGGTGCCCTCGTGATGACTGGCCATGGGTGACAGTTAAGGGAGATGAGGCAGGAGAGAGGCTGAGGGGCCCGTGAGCTGGGTCAGGTGGGCTGGACTCAGAGAGAGACTGTTTGCTGGTTCCTGAACCTTCCCGTTCCTCCTCGCAGTTCTGCATCTGGTGGCAGATTCCTGCCTGAGATGGACTTGCCTTCTCTCCCTGCAGCCTACATCCTTTTCCTTAAGAAAGAGAGAAGGGTGCCCTGGTGTGTGTGTGTGTGTGTGTGTGGTGTGTGTCTGTGTGTGTGTGGTGTGTGTGTGTGTGTGGTGTGTCTGTGTGTGTGTGTGGTGTGTCTGTGTGTGTGTGTGGTGTGTCTGTGTGTGTGTGGTATGTCTGTGGTGTGTGTGTGTGTGTGGTGTGTCTGTGTGTGTGTGTGTGTGTGTGGTGTGTCTGTGTGTGTGTGTGTGTGTGTGGTGTGTCTGTGGTGTGTGTGTGTGTCTGTGGTGTGTGTGGTGTGTGTGTGTGGTGTGTGGTGTGTCTGTGTGTGTGTGTGTGTGGTGTGTGTGTGTGTG
>SJYT01036311.1:579450-626233 GCA_006410635.1 Cephalophus harveyi | reverse complement strand
GTGTGTGTGTGTGTGTGTGTGTGTGGTGTGTCTGTGGTGTGTGTGTGTCTGTGGTGTGTGGTGTGTCTGTGTGGGTGGGTTGTGTGGTGTGAGTGTGTGGTGTGTGTCTGTGGTGTGTGTGTGTGTGTGTGTGTGTGTGTGCAAGTGTGAGGTGAGCTGGAGTTTGGGGGAAGAGCAGAGTGGGTGGGGGAGGTGCCCGGGGTCTGGGGGAGTCTGGGTTGGGGGTGGCACGGGATCCCTGCCCCGTGGTGACCCTTCCCACTCCCACCTGGTCCCTCTGCTCCCCAGGTCTGTGCGTGATGAGCGCGGCGTCCATCTACACGGTCCGGCACCCGGAATGGCATTTCAACTCGGACAACTCCTATGGCTTCGCCTACATCCTGGCCTGGGTGGCCTTCCCCCTGGCGCTTCTCAGCGGTGTCATCTATGTGATCTTGCGGAAGCGTGAATGAAGCCCGGGGATGGGACGGCCGAGGCTCTGAGCTCACGTGGGGAGGGAGGAAGCAAACCAGAAGCCAGGAAAACAAAACAAAACAAAAACAAGCTAGCCAAAAAACCCAAACTCAAACCAAACCAAACAGGAAGCAGTGCGGGGGGTGGGGGGGTGGTTAGTGTTGATTGAAGATGTATATAATATCGACGGTTTATAAAACCTATTTATAACACTTTTTACATATATGTACATAGTATTGTTTGCTTTATGTGTTGACCATCAGCCTTGGGTTGAACCTTAAAGTAGCTAAGGAACTTGACATCCTAACCATATAATCAAGCTCAGTTTTTTTTTTTTTTTTTTTTCGTTTTTCTTTGTTTTGCCCAGAAAGAAACTAAACCCATCACGCCCCTTCCCCTTCATCTGAAAGAAGTTACCTCCCTCCCACTCCACCTCATTTAGAAAACCAAAGTGTGGGTAGAAACCCTGAATGGCCCAAAGCCTTTAACTGTGGGTGACCCGCTGTGTGACACACAGACACGCGCTGCCCACGCCTCTGTGTGCAGCCTTACCTGCGCTCAACAAAACCCCCAAACGGGAGCCCTCGGAGAATCGCGGCTTGTGGCTTTGGAATCCTTGCCCTGGAGAGGACGAGGTGTCCCAGTCACGCGTCTAGGTTAGAAATCGGTGACAACAAACCTACGAAGTGGTGCTATGTATTTACCATTCCTTACGATCACTAATCATCTAAACGCCTCACTGGAAATTCAGTTAACAGTTTTACAGCATAAAGCTGAATGGAGACCTGAATAATTCTGTGTAATATAAATGGTTTATAACCGCTTTTGTACCTGGCTAGGCTGCTATTATTACTATAATACATAACAATGCACCGCCCTTATCACTCCCACATTTCCTAATGGTCGGAGCATCCGGACAAGCTTCTAGACCCCCTGGGACGGTGGGATCCCAGGATGCAGCGGAGTCTAGACTGTCCTCTGCCTCCAAGGACTGTCTGGCAATGACTCGTACTGGCCACCAACTGTAGATGTATATACGGGGCCCTTCTGATGCCAAGACTCCAGACCTTGTTTTTTCCCTCTTTTTTTGCTTTGCTTTTTCTGATTTTATACCAACTGTGTGGACTAAGATGCATTAAAATAAACATCAGAGTAACTCACTGAGCTCTCATGGGTTTTTGTGGGTGAGGGTATGAGGTGTGTGTTGGAGCAGATGGAAGAGGGTCATGAAGCTGCTGTTGGGTAGATGATCTGGGTTGTAATTTTGTGCTAAGGAACCAGAATCGTCACCTTTGTCCAGGCTCCTGGGGGCCTCTTACACCTTCTAGAAGCCTGTGCAAACATTTGCTAGCTGGAGAGGCTAGCCCTTGTGGCTGAAACAGACCCTATAAGTGGGCTGGAGGGACTCAAGTGTTATTTAGCTGAACCATCTTTCTCCTGTTCTGGTCTCTGATGACCCACATGGGGTCTGGAGCACCGCACACACTCACATAATGTATGAGATGTTGGCATGAGCAGCGCTGGTCCCTAACCTTTGGGGGCCAGGTGTGATCTGGTGAATTGTCAGTGGATCATCTGCATGACGATGATCTGAGGCCAGACTTTCAGGTCAGACGTTAGTCAGCACCAACTCTCCCCATACTGTCCCCAGGGACCTGGGGACACTGTGCTGTCAGCTCCAGAGTCCCAAGCTGTGTCTCACTCACACATTTTCTTTTACTCAATACTTTGAGCTAATGATGACCTTGCTATTCTTCAACATTACCCAGCACATATATTGATGGACATACTTCTTGATCTCCAAGGTCACATTTTAGTGAGAGGCACAGCAGAAAATTAACTATGTTACAGTGTTGTTGTTGTTCAGTGGCTGAGTTGTGTCTGACTCTTTGTGACCTTATGGACTGCAGCATGCCAGGCTTCCCTGTCCTTCAATATCTCCCAGTTTGCTCAAATTCATGTCCATTGAGTCAATGATGCCATCCAACCATCTCATCCTCTGCCACCCCCTTCCCCTCTTGCCTTTAAGCTTTTCCAGCATCAAGGTCTTTTCCAGTAGTTGGCTCTTCACATCAGGTGGCCAAAGTATTGGAGCTTCAGCTTCAGCATCAGTCTTCCCAATGAATATTCAGGGTACACATAAATTAGAGACCTTGGCTTTGAACCTGCCCTCTGCCCCTTACCAGCTATGTGAGGCCGGACAGGTTCCTTAAACTCTAAGGTTCTGTTTCCTCGTCTATGAGATGAAGATGTTGATTCCAAGCTTACAGGATTGTGGAGATTAAAAGGAATTGATCACAATAAACTGTGGAAGATTCTGAGAGAGATGGGAATACCAGACCGCCTGACCTGCCTCTTGAGAAATCTGTATGCAGGTCAGGAAGCAACAGTTAGAACTGGACATGGAACAACAGACTGGTTCTAAATAGGAAAAGGAGTACGTCAAGGCTGTATATTGTCACCCTGCTTATTTAACTTATATGCAGAGTACATCATGAGAAACGCTGGACTGGAAGAATCACAAGCTGGAATCAAGATTGCTGGGAGAAAATAACCTCAGATATGCAGATGACACCACCCTTATGGCAGAAAGGGAAGAGGAACTAAAAAGCCTCTTGATGAAAGTGAAAGAGGAGAGTGAAAAAGTTGGCTTAAAGCTCAACATTCAGAAAACGAAGATCATGGCATCTGGTCCCATCACTTCATGCGAAATAGATGGGGAAGCAGTGTAAACAGTGGCTGACTTTATTTTTCTGGGCTCCAAGATTGCTGCAGATGGTGATTGCAGCCATGAAATTAAAAGATGCTTACTCCTTGGAAGAAAAGTTATGACCAACCTAGACAGCATATTAAAAAGCAGAGACATTACTTTGCCAACAAAGGTCCGTCTAGTCAAGGCTATGGTTTTTCCAGTAGTCATGTATGGATGTGAGAGTTGGACTGTGAAGAAGGCTGAGTGCCGAAGAATTGATGCTTTTGAACTGTGGTGTTGGAGAAGACTCTTGAGAGTCCCTTGAACTGCAAGGAGATCCAACCAGTCCATTCTGAAGGAGATCAGCCCTGGGATTTCTTTGGAAAGAACGATGCTAAAGCTGAAACTCCAGTACTTTGGCCACCTCATGCAAAGAGTTGACTCACTGGAAAAGACTCTGATGCTGGGAGGGATTGGGGGCAGGAGGAGAAGGGGATGACAGAGGATGAGATGGCTGGATGGCATCACTGACTCGATGGACATGAGTGTGAGTGAACTCCGGGAGTTGATGATGGACAGGGAGGCCTGGCGTGCTGCGATTCATGGGGTCGGAAAGAGTCGGACACGACTGAGCGACTGAACCGAACTGAAGTCTAGGATCATGACATCCTAAAGTTATCCAGAGGGAAAGATAAGATGTGAAAGCCTCTTTTCCTCCTTTTTTTTTTTCTGTAGTCTCTTGCCAAAGGTAACTAGAAGACATGGCTTATGATTTTCTGCAGGATAAAAAGGGATACCCACATAGCTATCTATTCAAATATTTGTAAGATTTCCACAAAATGGAGCAAAGTACTCATATTATTCTACACCATGCTGTTCTTTCCCTGTAGTAAGGATATAAATTGGAGATCTTTCTATAGAAACATATACCTTATTCTATTTTTAGTGAGCTCTGCTTCATTCTTTCAGAATCCACATAGTATTTCACTGCAGAGCTACACAGACATTGATTTCCCAACCCCTCAATGATAAGCACTTTGACTGTGTCCTGGATTTTATTGTCACCCAAAATACGTCAGTGAACATCCTTACACATGAGTATTGGTGCATTTTAAGAGTACATCCAAGTGCTGAATTCCTGGTAAGGATATTGCCAAGAAAAGGGCATGCATATTTTAAAAAATGTACTAGCTATGGCCAGCTGTAGTCTCCAAAAAAATTACACCAACTCTGACAGTGAGCTTTGTTTTCTAAACATACCTCATGAGGACTGCCAAATACAGATGCATGTTAAAATAAAAACACTTGAGTAGAAACAGGTATTTACTACCAGTTCCTTTGTATGTGACTGTGATAGATCTTCCATCCACAAGCCAGTCTTTCTGATCTGGGAACCTGTCTGCTATAGATTATTCTAGGTGTGAGAATACTTGCAAATCATTTATCTGGAAATTGACTTGTATTCAGAATATATATATATAAGGAACTCTTATCAGTCAATTCAGTTCAGTCACTCAGTTGTATCTGACTCTTTACCACCTCATGGATTGGAGCACGCCAGGCTTCCCTGTCCATCACCAACTCCTGGAGCTTGCTCAGACTCATGTCCATAGAGTTGGTGATGCCATCCAGACATCTTATCCTCTGTCGTTCCCTTCTCCTGCTTCCAGCAAGTATAAGAACTCTTATACTCAATAATAAAAAGATAAACCATCCAATTAAGGAATCTTCTTGGTGGTTCAGATGGTAAAGAATCTACCTACAACACAGCTGACCTGGGTTCAGTCCCTGGATCGGGAAGATCCCCTGGAGGAGGAAATGGTAACCCACTCCTGTATTCTTGCCTGGAGAATTCTATAATCAGAGGAGTTTGGTGGGCTACAGTCCATGTGGTCACAAACAGTTGGACACGACTTAGTGATTGAACAACAACATATATACAAATGGCCAGTAAGCAACTGAAAAAGATGTTCAGCATCATGGGTCATCAGGGAAATGCAAATCCAACCACAGTTCGCTGCTGTTAGTCCACACCCACTAGGTGAGCTTGGGTTGAAAAGTGTGATAATAGCACAGGGTGATGAGGAGGTGGAGAAATTGAAACCTGATATGCTGCTGGTGGGAATGGAATGGTACAACCACTTTGGAGAACCTTGATAGTTCCTCAAGGGGTTAAACATAGCATTATCCTAGGACCCAGCAATTCTTCTTCTGGGTACTCATGCAAGAGACATGAGCAAATATGTCTGAGCAGGAACTTGTATATTCCTTGGATGTTTATGGCAGCATAAACAGCCCAAATGTCCATCAGCTGATGAATGAATTAACGAAAGGCTGTCTATCCATTTGCCGGGATACTAATTGGTCATGAAAAGAAATGAGATACTGCTATGTGCTACAACATGGACAAACCTAGGATATCTTATGCTAAATGAAAGAATCTAGTCATAAAAGACTGCATTTTATGTGGTTGAATTTCCATGAAATTCCCAACTGGAAAGTCTTTAGAGACAGAAAATCCCCTATGGTTTGTTTAGAGCTGGGAAAAGACAGGTGAGGATGTAGGGTTGTAAAAACTAACACGTGTGATGTTTCCTTTCGAGTTGATGAAATGTTCTAAAATGGACTGCGATAATGGCTGCATTCCTTTTCACAGATGTGAATATACTAATATCCAATGAATTGTATACTTAAAATGGGTCAATTGTATAGGAGGAGAAATACATCTCGATAATGTTTCTAAAAAAGAAAAGGGATAGCTGTCTGCTGTAGCTGTTCCTAATTTTCTCATTCAGTCTGTTCTCTCTGGAAAGCAATACCTCTTTTTTTTTTTTTTCCTGTGGTTTTGGATCTATATTTTAAAGGGAAGAGATTCTTACTCCTTCTGAGCAATTTAAAGCACAACAGGATATTGGAGACGAACAGTTAACATAGTCCTTCACTCAGAATCTTGAGTTTTCCCAGAGGATTGTTTTAATGACATTTATTTTCCGTTCTTGAGCTCTTCTGAGAAATAATGCAATCTTAAGAATTTGTAGGAATGGAAATTTGATTCAAAACTACCCTCATGACAGTTTCTTTGTGCTTTGCACTCAGGGAGGGTATCGTTTAGGAAATGGTGAGTGCAGAGAGGGGCGAGGCTGGCTTCTTTGCAATTGTCTTCTGTCCAGGACCTTGAACCCTTCATGTCTTAGCAACACTGAATTCCAATTTTGTCTCCCAGCTCTTTGAGCTCCTGAGAACGATGTTAGCCTTCCTGCCCTCAGCAAGTGGTTTCAGGGCAGCTTTTCAGTTTCTTGGTCTATTGCTTATTAAATGGCAAATTCTTTCAGCAGGAATTCAGAAGATGTTAGACTGGTCAGAATGGGGGGGTTTTCATCTCACACCTGCGATCTCCTGAATCCTGGAGGCCTTGGTGTCTCTTGATGCTGTCAAACAGAAGGAAAAACCTAATCCAGATTTTCTAATAATTCTTGGCCGGAAGAATCTGTCTTTCTATAAGATGCTACAAGCTATTCTACAAGAAAGCCCTTTTGTTCCGAAAACAAAAGTTCAGTATTTATTTTGAAAGAGGTCATTTAATTTTTTATATTTACTTATTTATCTGAACGCAGGATCTTTGATGTGGCATGTGGGATCTAGTTCCTTGACCAGGGATTGAACCCAGGCCCCCTGCATTGGGAGAGCAGGGTCTTAACCACTGGGATGCCAGGGAAGTTCCAAAAGAGTTAATTTAAATGTATAAATGAATGTCAACGGGGAGATATTGATATCATCTCAGGCAGGCTCCCAGTCTGAACAAACTCTAATGAATCTGTTCTTTGTTTACACCTTCATAACATTTTTTTGTTTTCATTATATAGGTCCTAAACTTTTATATTAACTCTATTTCTAGGCATTTGCATACTTTATGGCCTTCATGAATTTCTTTTATTCTGTGATGTTTTATTGTTAGCTCTTGTTTGTGTGTTGGAAACATGGATTTTTCTCAGCCAGTTTTATAATTGTTTCTTTGACTGAATTGTCTTACAGTTTTTCATATTTATCCAGTTGATTATCTTGGCTTTTTACATAGGTAATCACAGCAATGCAAAAAGAGAAAAAAAAAGAGAAAGGTAATGTGCTTTTTTTCCCTTTTCCATATTTACAGTTCTTCATTTTTAAAATTATTTGATTGATTTTCTAGATCTTCCAGCACATGCCAAATAATAGTTGGGATGGTAAACTTGTTTCACTTTTTTTCCCCTGAATTTAATGGAAATGCTAATGCTTATAGTTAACTTGCTTAAACATAATTTATTTTGGTAAGTGCATATTTTTGATTCTCAGCTTAATAGGAGTTTTAACCAAGAATTTACATTACATATTACCCAGTGTTTTCAATCTTTATCTGCTGCTGCTGCTATGTCGCTTCAGTCGTGTCCTACTCTGTGTGACCCCATGGACAGCAGCCCACCAGGCTCCTCTGTCCACAGGATTCTCCATTCAAGAATATGGGAGTGGGTTGCCATTTCCTTCTCCACAATCTTTATCAAGAAGACTGAATTTGGTTATACCTTTAACCATTTACTCTTGTGAATCCTATCAATAGTTTTCTTAATATTGACTCATTCATTCTGTAAATGAAATAAAGGCCAGTTTGGGGAAAGTGGCATTCTTTTGGCATTGATGGGTTATTTATTTATTTATTTTTGACTGTTTGGGGTCTTTGTTGCTTCGAGGGCTTTTCTCTAGTTGCCGTGAGTGTGACTACTCTCTAGTCGTGGTGTAGGGCCTTCTCGTTGCCGCGGCTTCTCTTATTGTGGAGCGTGGGCTCCGGGGCATTAGGGCTTCCCTAGATGTGGCACACTTGCTTAGTTGCTCCCCTGAATATGGGATCTTCCTGGACCTGGGATTGAACCCGTGTCTCCTGCAGTGGGAGGTGCATTCTTCACCACTGAGCCACCAGGGAAGCCTCTTGTTGGATTATTTTTGCTTACATTTTATTAAGACTTTTTATATTTTATTAAGGTATTTACATTTGTAAATAAGATTGATTTTTAGGGATGTGTGTGGAAGATGGAAAAGTGACATGAATTCCATCTGTATTAGTACAGAGAAAACATTAGCTTGTTTCTCTGGGGTACTGTATGGGGATTCTCATTTTCTGTACAGCTGGCAGTTTTCACGTAAGGCATACTTCTATGCAAGTGACTGCTGGAAATTGTAAGACAGTTCACATTCGATTGACTTATCGACTTGACGTAATTGATAGTAACGTTTAGACGCTGTCATTCACAGTCTGATCAGTGGACTCCAAAATTTAACTCCACATGTTTAGAATTTCAAGTGGATCTTGTCTGGAATTTAAATTGGTCCTCTTTTTTTTTTGGAATTCCAAATGGAGCCAAGAAGAAAGCAAAAGCAAAACTTTAAAATGCCCAAGCTTTATTACTGCACTCAGATTTACAACGTAAAGTCTTCAACCCACTGATCCATAGTGGGCAGGCATGTAGGTTTAGGAGCTGGAGACGCATGGAATCATCTTGAGGCTCCTACACTATTTATCAGAACCTGAATCTCTGAGAAATATACAGTGAGTCCCCATCTCCGATGGACGGCAGCCAAGACACATTTCCTAACTGAATGAAAAATCATTCCCTTCATCCTTTGTGCTCTTTTGGTTTCCATTAGGTATATCCCAGGATAACTTTATTGCCTGCCAAATTAAGACTAACAAGAAGAAAACCATTCTCTAAGAGTGCCTCCCTAAGACTTATAGCATCTTTCTATACTCACCCTATTCATCTTAGAGCAAGTGAACATTCACTTTACTAAATCAGCAACTCGGCTTCATAACTACCAGAAAGGCTTTCATTACCCACATAGACAGGGGATGTCAGTCTTGCAAGGTTAAATTATGGGTGCTTTTCTCATTCCATTCCCAAGGAGGTAATTCAAGGAGTCAATTACAATGTATGGGTTTCAAAGTAGATTTCCAGCAGGGGGAGCCCCTGCTTGGGTAATAGAGTGTTCCTTTTATCTTCGTTAAAATGGACAAAGTGAAGATTTTGAATGGAATTCATTAGCATAATTTTTCCACCTCCAGCTCCATTTGTAGTCAAATGCTCTATCACTGAGCTCCACTCCCCACCATTTCAGCTCTATGTGTAGACTAAGTACATAATTTTTTTTTTTTTGGCAGAAGCGAACCAAATGACTGTTTCTATATCTAGACCCCAAGGCAGGAATTGCCCAGGGTTCAGGACCCTGGCTTTGGTGCCTGGTAATTGGCTATCCCTGTGGCTCAGTCGGTAAAGAATCCGCTTGCCAGTGTAGGAGACCGCCTGCAATACTGGAGACCGGGGTTTGAACCCCGGGTGGAGAAGATCCCCTGGAGAAGGAAATGGCAACCCTCTCCTGTATTCTTGCCTGGGGAATCCCATGGACAGAGGAGCCTGGCTCAATCTAGGCCTCACTAGCCCCCTCCAGAGGGGCATTCTGAGCCCTGTGGTGGGAATGAACTGAAGGTGGTGGAGTAAGAGCCTGAGGTTCAGAATCAGGTGCCTTACGTTCAAATCCCAGCTTTTCCATTCACTGACTGTCACTTGGATGCGTTGTGCAACCTTTCCAAGAGAATGTCAGTATTTACCATACAGGGTTGAATATTGAATATCAGATGACATAATGCTGGCAAATAATAAGAGCCTTATATGTTAGGCATTATTGCTGTTGTTGCTTTTATTAAACCCAACTTGGCTTTGGGGTCCTAAATTCTTGCCCTGAGATCCTCTAATTCTGCTTCACCCTTGCAGCTTGCTGACAACTGTAGGACGAATAATTAGGCAATTGTCATGTGTAATACACTATATAATTTCCCCCCCACTTTATATTGTGTACATATTTTATCATTTGGTATCAAAGGGAGTTGAAGAGTTCTTATACCATCCTCTTATTCCCAAAACACTGGGGCAGAGGGTGTGGGGAGGGACAGGGTTGACAGAGGGTGGACACAAGATCTCATTTTAGTTGTTGAGGAAAATGTCTTAGAAAGCAAAACCTACAAAGACAGAGCCAAAGCTGCCTTTTCTTACCTCAAAGCACTGGAAACTTTTTTTAATTAGGGGAAAAAAATCTCCTGTAAATATATGTACACCAATGTAATCTTATAAATTCTTGTCTAATACAAACTAAAATCATTAGCATAACACTCAGTATCCAGTTTCAGATTTTAATCCATATGTTCTGGGCTGAACTGGTTATCTTCAATTGGTCTCTATTGATTGGACTTCTGAGAGTCACTCTCATTTCTGGTTTGACAAAAGAAACATTTGCTGTTGTTAAACCTCCTTTTTTTTTCCCCTATTGATTTTGCCCTTTTTCCTTTAATCTCTTACGTGATCTGCCTTTTGGGTGAAGGACGTTCCAGAGGTCTGGAGGGAATGAAATAGGGTTTGCAAGAAGGGGGGTTGTTGAGTTGGGGGTTATTTTTGTGGACACTCCTCCTAGAAGGAGGTGTGGAAAGCCCCCTCTCCTTGTAATTCTTCACTTTGAACTGATGGAGGTGGATGCGGGGGGGAACCTGAGGTTGCAAAAGTAAATGACTGTTTTCTGGGAGCTCTAGCAGCTTCCGGTGTGGAGGGACAGCCAGTTCAAAGACTCAAGACCACTTAGACACACCCAGCTGTTCCCAAACGCCACTGGCCACCACTTTCTAAAAATGAAGTGTTAAGACACCGGGAGGAGAAAAGAGATGTCTGCCTTTTAGCTGCTAAATGTGGACTCACCGTCACTCGTTGTAGGCGGGTAGCAAGCACTGGGAAGATTAAAGTGACCTTTGTTTTTTGCATAAATACAGAACCAGAGAAAATGTGGAGTATTCTCAAGTGGTTTCGATCTGCATTCTCCTGCCCAGGAATCAGCAGCCACATGCGTCCACTGGGCACTTGCAATGTGGTCAGTGTGTTGAGCTGAATTTTTAACTTCAGTAATAATTTACATTGAATTCATGTGCAGTGTTTTTGTATATTTATTACATGTTGAAACAAATTTCCCTGGTGGCTCAGATGGTAAAAAATCTGCCTGGCATGCAGCAGACCCGGGTTTGATCCCTGGGTTGGGAAGATCCCCTGGGGGAGGGAATGGCTACCCACCCCAGTATTCTTATCTGGAGAATTCCATGGACAAAGGAGCCTGATGGGATACAGTCCATGGGGTCACAAAGAGTTGGGCATGACTGAACAACTAACACATTATAAATTGAAATGATAATATTTTAGATACACTGGGTTAAATATATTTTTGAAATTAACTTCACTGTTTCATTACACATTTTAAAAAATATGTGAAAATGTATTTTAAAAATGTGTCAGTGGTGTTTTCCTTTTAGTTGTGGACAAATGTTCCACTGTTTGGCTGCCACACTTCGTCCATTCACTTGTTAAGTGGATATTAAGATTGTTCTTTTTTAGAGACCATTCTATATCAAGCTGCTATGAACATTCCTGTGTGAGTCTGAATGAATACATATTGATGTTTCCTTTCTGTTATTGGTCAGTTGCTCAATTGTGTCCAACTCTTGGCAACCCCATGGGCTGCAGCATGGGGTCTAGGAATAAAGTGACTGACTTCACCGTCAGAGTTAGTCTCCCTTTATAAGAAGGAGCGATACAGTTTTGCAAAGTGGCTGCATCATTTTATACATTCACCTGCAAGGCAAGAGTGATCTGATTCCTCTACATTCTTGCCATCATCAGATCAGTCTTTGATTTCAGCAGTTTTGGGAGATAATAGAAAATACATGTCAGTCTCTGCCCCCTGGTTCCTGGCACAGAGTTCCTAAAGCCCTCATAATTTCCTAAGTGATAAGAACATGAAGAGCACTTCATTCTAATGCTGGTCTTTGACCTCTGTTCCTGACACAGAGCTCCCAAACTCTTGGAATCTCCTGGGTGATAAGAGTGTCTTTTGTTCTAATGAGGCAACTCTGGATGAGGGCTGGCCACCAGAAAGACCAAGTCATGATTAGAAGCTTGGAATTTTCAGCTCCCCCATTCTACTACAATTCTCTTGAGAAGGAAGAAGGACTAAAATGGAGTTAATGATGGATCATGCCTATGTGAGGAAGGGCCCGTAATATCCCCAAATTACAGGGTTCAGAGAGCTTCCGGGTTGGGGTTGATGTACATGTGGAGATGCAGGCAGAGTCGGTGTGGAGCTCTGCCCCATTTCCTCCATACCCTGCCCTAACCCCTCTTCTCCAGCGTGTTCACCTGCTGTTGTTGTTCACTCCCTAAATCATGTCCAACTCTCGCAACCCCATGGACTGCAGCACACCAGGCTCCTCTGTCCTTCAGGGTCTCTCAGAGTTTGCTCAAATTCATGTCCATTGAGTCAGTGATGCCATCCGGCCATCTCATCTTCTGTTGCCCCCTTCTCCTCCTGCCCTCAATCTTCCCCAGCAACAGAGTCTTTTCCAATGAGTGGGCTCTTCGCCTCAGGTGGCCAAAGTATTGAAGCTTCAGTTTCAGGATCAGTCCCTCCAATGAATATTCAGGGTTGATTTCCTTTAGGATTGACTGGTTTGATCTCTTTGCCTGTCCAAGGGACTCTCAAGAGTCTTCTCCAATTCGAAAGCATCAATTCTTTGGTGCATGGTCTTCTTTATGATCCGTCTCACATCTGTACATGACTACTGAAAAAGGATAGCTTTGACCATACAGACTCTGGCGGCAAAGTGATGTCTCTGCCTTTATCATATTTTTTGTAATAAACTTATAAGCCTAAGCCTATTGTTTTCTCGACCTCTGTGAGCCACTTTAGCAAATTAATTAAATTCGTTGAAATCTCCCGTCTCTAGCTGATTGGTCAGAAGTCCAGGTTATCACTGGTCTTGCCAAGGGTCTGAGGGGGAGTGTGTGTGTGTGTGTGTGTGTGAGTCTTGTGGGACTGAGACCTTAACCCATGTGATCTGACACTATCTCTGGGTAACTAGTGTCAGAATTGAGTTAAATTATGGGACCCCCCAGCTGAGGGGTGGCTCAACCTTCACTCATTCGGTGACCAGAAGTGTCAGGATTGAAATGCTTGTGTACATTATACAGAGAAGAAATAGAACTTGGTTTTTCCCTACACAGGAGGTAGATAACTGAGTTCTTCCTTTACACATTCTGATCAGCATGTAGTTGTATCTCATTGTGGTTTTAACTCACACCCTCAAATGACTTACAAGGTTGAACATTTTTTAATGTATTTATTTTCAAGCTGCATATATTTGCTTAACTCCCTGCTCATATGTTTTTGTCATTTTTGAATGGGGATGTTTGCTTTCTTCTTATTGGCTTTTGTTTTATTTTTATTTATTCTGGTTACAAGCCCTTTGTTGGGTGTAGAATTCATAAATATTTTCTCCTGATTTATGACTCATTTTTCCATTCTCCTAACAGTGTGTTTCAAAGAGCAGAAGCTTTTGATTTTGGCAAAGCCCAGTTTACAGATTTTTAAGTTGTATGGATTATGTTTTTGGTGTTTGTGGCTGTGAAACCTTTGCTAAACCTAAAGTCATAATCATTTTCTCCTGTATTTTCTTTTGGAGTTTTATAGTTTTGGGGTTTTACATCTAGGTCTCTCATCTGTTTTGAGTTAATTTTTAAATATAGTGTGAGGTATGGGTCAAAGTTCCTTTCATCTTTCTTTTTTTTTTTGCATGTGGCTATCAGATTGTCCTACCACTGTGTGTTGAAAAGAATCTTTTCTTCACCAAATTTCCTTAGTGTGGAAGATCAGTTTTTTGGCATGTCTAGGTCTATTTCTGGACTTGGTTTCTTTGATCTATTTGTCTATCTTGGTGCTGAAACACACTGTCTTGATTTCTGCAGCTTTATAATAAGTCTGGAAACTAGATAGTGTTACTGTTAATGCAAATTTGCATGCCTGGTGCGCGGTGAGGCCAAACACACTGAAACATTGGAGTTTGGAGCAGAGAAAGGTTTATTGCAGGCTCATGAAAGGAGACAGGTGGCTCATGTCCCCAAAAGTCCCTAACTCTCTGAAGGGTTTCAGCAAAGTGTTTTAAAAAGCCAAGTGAGGGAAGGGGTGGTATGTGATCAGCTGGTACAGTCCTCTGATTGGCTGATGGGTGAGAGAAGAGGGTGATGTCACAGGGGTTGATTTTCTCAGTCCTGAGGCTCCAGGTGGGCTAGGGCCATATGCTCATGGTCCTCAAGTAGTCTAGCATCTTCCATTTGGTAGGAGGTTTTCACATCTGAATATTCATCGGAAGGACCGATGCTGAAGCTGAAACTCCAATACTTTGGCCACCTGCTGTGAAGAACTGACTCATTGGAAAAGACCCTAATGCTGGGAATGATTGAAGGCGAGAGGAGAAGGGGACGACAGAGGATGAGATGGTTGGATGGCATCACTGACTTAATGGACATGAATTTGAGTAGGCTCTGGGAGTTGATGATGGACAGGGAAGCCTGGCGTACTGCAGTCCATGGGGTCGCAAAGAGCTGGACATGACTAAGCAATTGAATTGAACTAACTTAGGAAATCTGCATCAAATGCTATTATCTGGGTACTTCTGAGAGGAGCTAAAGCAGAGGCTAAGGGGAAAACGTCTCCTGGGAAGGAGGGCCCCAGTGGGTCCTGCTCTGTTACACGACTACTCTACTCTGATCTGTTTCAAGTTCTTGTGGCCCTTCTGTGTCTTTTGCATTTTGTGCTACTGTTTTTATATATTTAATTTTTACATATATTACCAGTCTCACATTACTTTGTTATAGTGTTTGTCTAAACAATGATCTTTTAGAGTGTTCCCCCCACCTTTTTTTGGTAAAGTATGCATAACATTTGCCATCTTAATCATTTCTAAGTATTCGGTTCAGTGGTGTTAAATATTTCATAAGGTGGTGCAGCCATCTCTGCCATCCATCCACATAGCTCTTTCCATCTCGGAAAAGTGGAAACACTAAACTAGTAAACACTAACTCCCTATTCCTCCTCTCGTGAATCCCTGGAAACCACCGATTTTCTTTGTCTCTGTGAACCTGACCACAATAGGTACAAATGAGGTCATGTTCATTTGTGATGGCTTATTTCACTCAGCACAATGTCCTCAAGGTTCATCCTTATTGCAGTAGGTGTCAGAATCTCCTCCTTTTTGAAGGCTGAACAATACTCCACTGTGTGTTTAGACCACACTTTGCTTCTCCATTCATCCATTGGTGGATACTTGAGCTGCTTCCACATTTCAGCTATTGTGAAATATGCTGCAATGAACATGGTGTACAGATATCTCTTTGAGATCCTGTTTTCAATCCTTTTAGGTATCTTGTATAGTGTTTTTGAGTACATAGGCATGTATTTTTTTAGCATTTTAAATATTAAAAGATACATATATGATTTTTATTGATATCAACATTTTACCAATTGGGGTACAGAACTAAGAACAAAACATCTCTATGAGAAACAAAATGAATTAAATCTAAAGCATCTAGGTTCTTAGAGAGACTAGGGGTGGGGTAGACAGCTGTACACTCAGAATCTCTGTGGCATCCTTGCAATTTGACCTAAGCTCAAAACAATATGGGCACATCCCAAAGTGAGAAATAATGGTGTCACCCACCACTTATTAAGTGCTTTACTGGGCATGCACTGGAGGGTTTCCACGCATTGTTCCTTTGACACCACGTGGGAAATGGATATGAAAATCTGAACTTACAAAATAGATCAATTAAAGGGTGACTATTTGCATTATAAAAGAATTCTTTGTGGTACAAGAGGATTAGCATGGGGTTCCTTTAAATGGCATCTCCCCTGTGTATTAATGTGTTTATTTATAGATCATTAACTACTTGACAAAGATGCCTCAGGGCAGAGCAGCTCAGAGACAACTGGTCAGGGGGCCCTGGGTGGAAGATCAATTAAATTGGAAGACAAAGTGTCTTTGAAAGAATACACAAAGTTAATAGAGAAAGGGGATTCATTTGCCCACGTTTGTTTTATCTCAGTGGGGAGCACATGTATTGGGTGAACAGCACATCTACGCGCTCTCATTCTCGGCTTGTCCAGGCAGATGTATGCTCTCTTCTGTGTGGCTGAGGTCTGACATGTCCAGGGTCATAGCTATGTTTGGCCCCCTTGTGGTTGTGCTTTAATTAAGAGGTAAAATGATTAAAGTGGCAGATGTTTCTAGCCTGAGGACCTGGGCCCTGTTACATCAAGCAGATGGTCCCAAGCAGGAGAGCATCCTTTAACGAAGAAGCATTTGCAATTCATGAGCGTTCAGGATGTCCGTTTCTCTCAGTGCCCAGTGTTCTGCTTGTCAGGGCTCCCATTGTGTGGCCAGGGAGCATGATGAATTAGGCAAACCCCTTCTGGTTTGGGACGGCATCTCACGCTGATGAAAATTAAAAGCATTATCGCCCAGAAGATCAAGGGACCCTGATCAGCGGAGTGGGGGTTCTCCTGCCCTCTCTCTCATGTGCCTGGTGATCTGGCCAAGAGCCATCACCCACATCACAGGCTCTACCCAAGGTAGGACTCGACTTTAAGAACCCAGAACTGTGAAAGAACTTTCTTCTTCAGTCGATTCCTGAAATTTTCATCTTGGAGGGGACCCTGGTTGGTTCTGAGGCTCATTTTGATTCTTTCCCAGGATGACTGACAGGCAGTGGCTTTGGAAAGACTGCCATTTACAGAGAAAGTATTTTGGTTCGATGTCTATGTGACCTGGGGCAGATCACACACACACACACATACACATACATACACAAACTGGGTAAATGTAACCAAAATGCTTGCTCAGTTGCCTCTGACTCTGCAACCCCATGAACTGTAGCCCACCAGGCTCCTCTGTCCAGAGATTTTCCAGGCAAGAATACTGGAGTGGGTTGCCATTTCCTTCTCGGGGATTTTCCTGACCCAAGGATCAAACCCACACCTCTTGAGTCTCCTCTATTGGCAGGTGGATTCTTTACTGCTGCACTACAAAATATTTTATCCTGATACCCATGTGACCCTGGGGCAGATCATACACACACACACACACACATGCACAGTAAACTTAATCAAAATAAGAGACAACAAATACACAACATTAGAAGTGTGATGGGGAAGGTGACCATAGCTTCTGAGTGGGTTAAAAGAACAAAGAGAGGATTCTGTAAACAATTCCATGCAAATCTACTTCAAATTCTTACAGAAACAGATGCTTTTCTTGGAAATTGAGATGTTGACGCAAGAAGAAGAGACTGAAATAAAGCAATCACCATGGGAACATTTTTAAGCATTTGTCAAAGGACTGTCCCATCCCGAAAATACTAGGCCAAGGGGGCACTAAAGACAAGCTCTTTGACCTTCCAAGACTAGAAGATTCTTGCATTGTTTCATGTGTTCCAGTGCATAGATAAAAATAGAAGGCTTTCCAACTCATTTTACTAAGTGAGCCTAACCCCAGGCATCCATCAGCTTCCCAGCAGGAAAGAGATGTCACTCTTACATTGGCTAAGTGGCTTCCCTGGTGGCTTAGATGGTAAAGCGTCTGCCTGCAATGTGGGTAGTCCCAGGTTCGATTCCTGGGTCAGGAAGATCCCCTGGAGAAGGAAATGGCAATCCACTCCAGCATTCTTGCCTGGAAAATTCCGTGGATGGAGGAGCCTGATAGGCTACAGTCCATGGGGTCGCAAAGAGTCGGACACGACTGAGTGACTTCACTTTCACTTTCAGTGAAGGAGTGGGGGAGATTCAGAAGCGCTAGGTGGCGGTGCCGTCCTGCTCCCCACCTTGGCTTGAAGGGACCGGGAAGCAGGCCTTATCAGAGTTTCTTAGAAGGGCCTGGTAGGAGCTGTGATCTTTGCTCCTGGGATCCAGTCAGCAGGGCAGGCCTGGGAGAAGAGATGCCCTCACCTGCTTCTTCTCTCACCCTCCAATTTCCTTGCTGGTTTCCCATTGGCCAAATGCAACTGGAAGCCACAGGTCAGTGGAGTCCGTTGATGTGGTCCTTGTGAGTCAGCTTCCCAGAGCAGAGAGCAGGTGGAGGTGGCCCTGGAGGGGCCGGTGGAAATCCTGTCACACCCCTGGTACTGCAATCTGATAAGCATTACACAAAGAACCCAGGTGGAGAACAAGCTAATCTCTGAAGAGAGATGCAAAAACAATGAAATGAAATACTAGCAAACTGAATTCAGAACTCGATAAGGATACTATTAGCAATAATGTTGTGGAGTTGGGCTGGGTGTTATTTCATCTCTCTCTATATATTAAGTGGCTTCCCTGGTGGCTCAGATGGTAAAGCGTCTGCCTGCAATGTGGGAGTCCCGGGTTCGATTCCTGGGTCAGGAAGATCCCCTGGAGAAGGAAATGGCAATCCACTCCAGCATTCTTGCCTGGAAAATCCCGTGGACGGAGGAGCCTGATAGGCTACAGTCCATGGGGTCGCAGAGAGTCGGACACGACTGAGCGACTTCACTTTCACCTTCACTATATATATTGGGCTTCCCTGATGCCCCAGGAGGTAAAGAATCACCAACAATACAGGGGACACAGGAGACCTGGGTTCCATCCCTGGGTCTGGAAGATCCCTGGAGGAGGAAATGACCACCCACTCCAGTATTCTGGCCTAGGGAATCCCATGGACAGAAGATCCTGGTGGGCTACAGTCCAAAGGATCACAAAGAGGTGAAAACGACTGAGTGACTAAGGGCGTATATATTTTTAGGACACTTTGTTTTTGGTTCTTCATGTTTAAAGGAAAATTCCTATTCTTTCCCTACTATTCTGTTCTTCCCAAGGGAGGAGAAATGACTGGCTTCACAGATGTGTTGAAGAGGACGCTAAACCTGCTGGGTCTGTTTCAGAATGAGTTTCTCTGTGGAAGGTAAGCCTTCCCCCTTCTCCAGCATCACGGGGAGAGCCTCTGGGCTCCATGCTGGACCAGTGACCGGGGGGCGAGTTACTGAATTCAGCAGCAAAGAATTAGCAAAACCATTTAGCTGTGCATCCAATCAGTTTTTTTAATCAGTAATCAAGTTAATATTTATCTCTAATTCCTCTTATCTTTTATTCATTCATTTTATTATTCACTGGGAGGAGGATAAACTGTTAATTGATTAGCCTTGAAAAATGCCAACATCAAGGATATGAAGAAAAGGGAAAACTTATACACTGGTGATGGGAATGGAAATGGGTGCAGCCACGATAGAATACAGTACAGTGATTCCTTAAAAACTGCACTACCATGCAATCCAGCATTCCCACTCCTGAGTGCATTATCTGAAGGGATAAACCATTGTCTTGAAGAGATATCTGCAGATCCACGTTCACTGCAGCATTAGTCAAAATAGTCAAGACACAGAAACAACCGAAGTGTCTGTCAGCTGATGACTGGATAGAGACGATGTGGTCTGTAGATAGAAAATGGAATAGTATTCAGTCATAAAAAAGAAGGAAAGCCTGCCATTTGCAATGGCATGGAAGGACCTTGAGGGTGTTAGGCTAAGTGAGATAAGTCAGACAGAGAAACACAAATCCTATGTGATCTCACTTACATGTGGAATGTAAAAAGCAACTGAGCTGTGGACTGGTTGTCCACCAGAGCAGACTGGTGGTCACCAGGGGTTGGGGACAGAGGATTTGGGGAGATGATGCTTAAGTATACAAATGGCAACTGGTTGATAATAAGTTGAGAGATCTAATGCACAGCATAACGATGATAGTAAAAAACACTGTAACTTCAAAGTTACTAAGAGACTAGATCTTAACTATTCTTAACACAAAGAAGAAATGACAATTATGTGACCTGATAGACGTGTTGGCTAACATTGCTGTGGGGCTTTGTTGGTGGCTCAGTGGGAAAGAGTCTGCCTGCAATGCGGGAAACTCGGGTTCAATTCCTGGGTCGGGAAGATCCTCTGGAGAGGGAAATAGCAACCCACTCCAGGGTTCTTGCCTGGGAAATCCCCTGGATCTAGGAGCTGGGGATTCACATATGATGAATTATGATTCATATATGATGTGTATATGTATATATATATGAATCACTTTGCAGTTCACCTGAAACTAGCATAACATAGTAAATCAACTTTATTTTACTAAAAATTGAAAAAAAAATAAGGTGGCCTTTCAAGATTCCTGGGCTCCTTGGGGGTAAGCAGCCAGAATTCCCTGCCCCAGCCCTGTGGTGGAAGGCTAGACGTCTGTTAGAACCAGTGGTCCCTAGAGGACACTTTGCAATTTCCGGTTGTCCTTAGATCCTGAATCTGAGGCCAGGAGCTTGAATTTGGGCAGAAGGGCACAGCGGACACCTTTTGGCAGAGATGCTAAACTCTGCCTGCACTTTCTCCTTCCTGGGGGCCTGGCTAGGTCCCGTCAGCACCTGCCAGAGGCCAGAGGCTCTTTGTTTCTCCCATATTTCCCGGTGGTATTCCTCAGAGGTCCTGGTGTCTTAGGAAGGTTCACGGTGCTGTGATGCAAGAAATGCGTGTCTTGGCTGTTCTTAAAGGGCCTGCCATGAGCAGATGACGGGGTAATGCTAAGACCATGATCAGATGAAGACAGGAAGGGGGTGGTGCTAAGAGTAAAGATGCACAAAAGGACTAAACCTTTCAAAGAATTTGCTCCCAGCAGCGTTGAATCGGAGTCACTCAGAATGGATCAAAACACTTACCCGGGAAAACTGTGAGGTGGCAGAAAGAGCGTTCAGACCCAGGGTTCAAGCTTCTGGCTGGTCTAGTCCTCACTTGTTCCTTCTCACTGGGCTGCTGGGATGCCTCCAGGTCGTGATGAATGTCAATGAACTTTTAATGAGATCTTAATCAACTGCTTCGTTACTGGGACTCTCTTCGGGGAGCCCAGCCATGGCCCTTTGGAGACAAAGGCGGGTATTCAAGCCAGAGGGACTTGGGATCGCTCACAGGTCCCGCTCCTTTTCAAGGCCAGCGCTGCCCGCCTTTTCACCCCGCTACTCCCACTGCTGGGAGGACCTTGAAACAAACAAAAGGAAACCCTCAGACCTGCTTTGCGTGAGCTCTGGACTGCCCTTGGCCTTGGTGTTAATGAAGGAACTCAACAAATGCCCTCTGAAAAGTTGCATTTTATTAGCATATGTTTAGCTGGCCCCAGTATCCCTCCTTCCTAAGACTGCTGTGACCCTCAGAAAACCACAGGAAGCCACATTTTCCTTCCCTCTCTCCGGCCTGGCCTCTTCCCTCACCCAGCTAACCTGTTTTGCTTGTTGAGGTCCATCTAACAACAAGGTTTAGCCCCTGGCAGATTTTGCACAGGACAGAGAGACAGACATTCCTACACCTTCATTCCAAGGTGCTAACTCAGCTTGAAAAGTCCCAGCTTGACCTCATTTCTTACTGTCTTTTCTCCTTCAAAGACCCAAATGTGGACTCACTAGCGAATCAGGAGAGCTGCTGCTGGATGAAGGGTCCCTCTCGATAAGCTCTCAGTTTTCAAGCGTTTCACCAGGTAACGTGGATCTGTCACGGGTCTTATGTCTGGGTGCCGAGATCAGACTCGAGGAAAACTGGCAGAGATGTTTGTGTAATTCAGTCATTCTCATCAGATGCCTTGAACGTGGAGCTCTGAAAACAGCCAGCTTTTAAAAATTCAGATACTGGCATCTACCAATGTACTTTCTGACTCTATGAATTTGACTATCCTAGGTACTTCATGTAAACAGAATCAAACAGTATTTGTCTGCATCTACTATATACTGGGATGCATTTTAAGGGTTGAAGTGAAGTGAAGTCACTCAGTCGTGTCCGACTCTTTGCGATCCCACAGACTGTAGCCTATCAGGCTCCTCAGTCCATGGAATTTTCCAGGCAAGAGTACTGGAGTGGGTTGCTATTTCCTTCTCCACAGGATCTTCCTGACCCAGGGATCGAACCCGGGTCTTGGAATGCATTTTAAGGGTTAACCCTATTATATAATTGTGTATTATGCAGTCTTCTAAAGCTGTAATATATTATATAATTCATTCATCAAAAAACTAGGGAGCCCTCTATGTTAGTGGGTATTATACATACACGCACACACAGTAGAATTCATTCCTCAGAAAAGTTAGGGAGACTTCTCACAGAGAGGAAAGTTGATGATCTCTCTTTGGAAAGACATTCTGTCTACGGGTGTGCTCAGAGCAGTACAGGGCATGGGGCTGCAACCTCAGCTGCTTGAGCAGCCCCAAGAGGATGGGGGGCAGAGGGGCTGCGGTCCCTGGGAGTGATGGGGGCTGACAGGTGCCAAGCTGCCAACTTGAGGATTCCCTTGAGGTCCAATCTGTCCCTTTACACGTGCAGGTGAATTTTAAAACCAATTTCCTCCTTAAGAAAGAGGAGCAACCACTCAGTGAGGTGTGGACAACACTGATAAGCATGAGGCCAGTAACTGCAGGGAATCATAAAGAATCAGGTTAGGGTCATCCTTAATGGACTGAGAGACTTCAAACCCAGGAGAAATCTCTGAAAGGGCCAGAGCTGAAGACAAAAGCAAAAAAGGCGAGGTATTAAGGCTAAGAAAGTCCGACATCTCTCAGAGCGACAATAACCACACCCCACCACCCCCAACCTTGTTCCTGCAAGGGTTCGTTCACCACACACACTTGTGTAACCCAGCAGGGACTCAGTGCTTACATACACCATCTCACAAGGTGAATATCTGCAGCCCCATTTTATTTTATTTTTAAATTTAATATTGAAGTGCAGCTGATTTTGGGCTTCCCAGGTGGCTTAGTGGTAAAGAATCCCGCTGTCAATGCAGAAGACACGGGTTCAATCCGTAAGGTTGCAAATTCCACAGGGCTGCAAAGAGTTGGACATGATTGAAGAGACTTAGCATGCAGGCAGGCAAACATGGCCGGGTTCAGGACATGTGAGCCCCAAACATGGCCCCTGGGCACATGAAATGTTTTTGACCAAAAGCATTTGAGAAACAGTGGGTATAGGAAGGAAGTATCTTGCTGGTGGATCACTACAACCATTCACACAGACAAATGGCCATTTCTGATGAACACAAGAAGAATCGTAGGTGTGGGTAGATACAAGCTAACGTGCACGATTTGGGGGATAATTTTAAACTTATCCATAGAGGTTCTGTGCCTGACTTATGGTTCATTTTTCAAAATTTTTAGCTTACAACTTGAGAAGGGGTGAGGACAGTCACTTAAGGTGTATGATTTTCTACACTTTTTTTTTTTAAGTGTTTTTTTTTTTTTGCCACATGGCTTGCAGGATCTTAGCTTCTTGTTGTTGTTGCTCAGTCACTAAGTTGTGTCCAACTCTTTGCGACCCCATGGACTGCAGCACACTAGGCTTCCCTGTCCTTCACTGTCTCCCAGAGTTTGCTCAAACTCATGTCCGTTGAGTCTGTGATGCCATCCAACCATCTCATCCTCTGTTGTATCCTTCTCCTCCTGCCCTCAATCTTTCCCAGCATTGAAGTCTTTTCCAGTGAGTCGGCTCTTCGCATCAGGTGGCCAAAGTATTGGAGCTTCAGCTTCGGCATCAGTCCTTTCGATGAATATTCAAGTTGATTTCCTTTAGGATGGACTGGTGTGGTCTCCTTGCTGTCCAAGTGACTCCCAGAAGACTCTCAGGCTTGTCAGGGCTTTCCTTCCAAGGAGCAAGCATCTAAGGATCAAACCTGTGCCCCTGCAGTGGAAACTGAGTCCTAACCACTGGACCTCCAGGGAACTCCTCATTTTTTGTACTTTCACAACTACAAATAGATTTCTTGGATTTCTAGACGATGCTACAGCCACTGTAGATCATTAGGTGGACCTGTGTATGTCCCTGTACACCTGTGAGATTGGGAGTCAGGGAGGGACTTAACTGTTTTTTGTTTGTTTGTTTGTTTGTTTTTGGCTCTGCTTTATCCTACTGAGAATTAGGAATGCTGGATGTATTATAAAAACCTGGCTCGGAGAAACAGTGAAACCTGTGTGAAGGACTTGGGGTTTGGGACTTGGAGGTGGATGTGAGGAGGTAATCACTACACCAGTTCAGTTCAGTTCAGTCACTCAGTCGCGTCCGACTCTTGGCGACCCCATGAATCGCAGCACGCCATAGGAGGTTCTAAATACCACGAGTTAATAAGAAGCAACTTCTCAATTGCCTTTTTTAAACACTGGTCCACATTTTAAAGAGAAATGAACAGTCATGAATGTTGAAATTCCCTCCTATCCCAAGAGCAATACCGCTCCAGTCTACCTGATCTGCTCAGCTCACGGACACAGAGAAGAACGGGGGCGGGAGGCCACTGGTGGAAATAGCCTTAAGGCAGGCGGAAGTTGGCCGGGGTTCTTGTACCTCGTGGGTGCAGTACCAGGCTGTGTCCACTGGGTGGTGCGCGTGGCCACCGACTCTGGCCCCACGGACCCCCGTCTGGCTGGACTGAGTGGAAACATTTGTAGGACTTGGAAGCGTTTAGCTCCGCACAACTCATGGTCAACCTGATGCTTTAAAAATGTGCAGTTTCCTCTGTTCTTGATTGAGCCTAATTCTGCTTATTAGCATGGCAAAGAGACAGGCTGTAAAGTGATCTTAAGAGATGAGAGCGCGAGATTGAGGATAAAAGGCCTGAAGGACTCAGGGGGCCTAGGGTCAGCTTGAGGCTCTGGCGTCCCCCAGGTCACTTTGCAAATCTGGCCTCAGAGGAAGTCAGGAGAGAGGGTGTGTATCGACCCGTTTCCCAGCTCCCTTTCTGTGGGAGATGCTCTGATGTGTGGTTAGGGGATTTTGCATGGTCTGAACATGAGGCAGGGTCTGAACAAAGATCGTGGTGGGAGGAAAGAGAAGAACACTGTGAAGGATGCTTGCTTTTGGATATTGGAGGATACATACGAGTCACATGTCTTTATTTGCTGAAGTCGAATCAGGCCAGACCTCCAGGAGCAAGGCCCCCACCCCCGGGAGGAGAGGACTTGATGGAGGCTCCCTTTCTTCCTGGAGGACCCACTCCCTGTGAAAACAAGGGCTTCCCTAGTGGCTCAGCTGGTAAAGAAGCCGCCTGCAATGCAGGAAATCTGGGTTCTATCGATCCCTGGGTTGGGAAGATCCTGTGGAGAAGGGAAAGGCTACCCATTCCAGTATTGTGGCCTGGAGAATTCCATGGACTATATAGTCACAAAGAGCTGGACATCACTTTCCTCAAGGGTGGTGTCGAACGTCCCCACAGGAAGGAGACCCAACACAGTAGGAAGAGGAAATTGGACGGTGCTTGGGGAGGGGTGCTGTCCAGCCCGAGTGATGGAGAAGGCTTCTGGCATCACTGTTGTCGTTCAGTCACGTCCGACTCTTTGCGACCCCATGGACGGCAGTGCGCCAGGCTTCCCTGTCCATCACCATCTCCTGGAGTTTGCTCAAACTCATGTCCGTTGACTGTGTGATGCCATCCAACCATCTCATCCTCTGTCACCCCTTCTTCTCCTGCCTTCAATGTTTTGCAGCATCATCATTGTTTAAAAAAAATAGGGAAGTGAGGAGGAGCAGCATTTGGGAGAAACTGCTGCTGCTGCTGCTGCTAAGTCGCTTCAGTCGTGTGACTCTGTGCGACCCCATAGACGGCAGCCCACCAGGCTCCGCCGTCCCTGGGATTCTCCAGGCAAGAACACTGGAGCAGGTTGCCAGTTCCTTCTCTAGTGCATGAAACTGGATGCATTTTATTCATTAAGTCCCTCATTTTTTATTGAATGAGAGAGGACATGCCAGGCCCCAGGGGTGCAGGTCTTCTTGAGGACTTCACAGTCAACAGGGGGAGGCAGACAGTTGAAGGAATGAGCACACAGACATGTAAATATGTGATTGCTCTGTGTAGTAGGTACTCTAGGGGCTGCTGTGTAAGCCAAGAGGCAGAGGGTGGTCAGATCCAGTGTTCATAGCAGCACTATTCACAACAGCACAGACATGGAAGCAACCTAAATGTCCATCAACAGGTGACTGGATTAAGATGTGGTACAGCGAAATATTTATGTCATTTGAAGCAACATGGATGCACCTGGAGATTGTCCTACTAAGCAAAGTAAGTTAGACAAAGACAAATATCATATGATATCAATAATATGTGAAATCTAAAATAGGACACAAATGAACTTATCGATGAAATAAAGAGAGACTCACAGACACAGAAAACAGATTTGTGGTTGCCAAGGGGGAGGGTTAGCAAATTTGGAAAACTCAGCAGTGGCCACAGGACTGGAAAAGGTCAGTTTTCATTCCAGTCCCAAAGAAAGGTAATGCCAAAGAATGCTCAAACTACCGCATAATTGCGCTCATCTCACACGCTAGTAAAGAAATGCTTAAAATTCTCCAAGCCAGGCTTTAGCAATACGTGAACCGTGAACTTCCAGATGTTCAAGCTAGTTTTAGAAAAGGCAGAGGAACCAGAGCTCAAATTGCCAACATCCGCTGGATCATCGAAAAAGCAAGAGAGTTCCAGAAAAACATCTATTTCTGATTTATTGGCTATGCCAAAGCCTTTGACTGTGTAGATCACAATAAACTGGAAAATTCTGAAAGATGGGAATACCAGACCACCTGACCTGCCTCTTGAGAAATCTGTATGCAGGTCAGGAAGCAGCAGTTAGAACTGGACATGCAACAACAGACTGGTTCCAAATAGGAAAAGGAGTATGTCAAGGCTGTATATTGTCACCTTGCTTAGTTAACGTCTATGCAGAGTACATCATGAGAAATGCTGGGCTGGAAGAAGCACAAGCTGGAATTAAGATTGCCGGGGGAAATATCAATAACCTCAGATATGCAGATGACACCACCCTTATGGCAGAAAGCGAAGAAGAACTAAAGAGCCTCTTGATGAAAGTGAAAGAGAAGAGTGAAAAAAGTTGGCTTAAAGCTCAACATTCAGAAAACGAAGATCATGGCATCTGGTCCCATCACTTCACAGCAAATAGATGGGGAAGCAGTGTAAACAGTGGCTGATTTTATTTTTCTGGGCTCCAAGATTGCTGCAGATGGTGATTGCAGCCATGAAATTAAAAGACACTTACTCCTTGGAAGGAAAGTTATGACCAGCTTAGACAGCATATTCAAAAGCAGAGACATTACTTTGCCAACAAAGGTCCGTCTAGTCAAGGCTATGGTTTTTCCAGTGGTCATGTGTGGATGTGAGAGTTGGACTATAAAGAAAGCTGAGCACTGAAGAATTGATGCTTTTGAACTGTGGTGTTGGAGAAGACTCTTGAGAGTCCCTTGGACTGCAAGGAGATCCAAGCAGTCCATCCTAAAGTTGATAAGTCCTGGGTGTTTATTGGAAGGACTGATGTTGAAGCTGAAACTCCAGACTTTGGCCACCTGATGCAAAGAGCTGAAACATTTGAAAAGACTGTGGTGATACTGGGAAAGATTGAGGGCAGGAGGAGAAGGGGATGACAGAGGATGAGATGGTTGGATGGCATCACTGACTCGATGGTCATGGGTTTAAGTAGACTCTGGGAGTTGGTGATGGACAGGGAGGCTGGGTGCTATGATTCATGGGGTCGCAAAGAGTTGGACACGACTGAGCGACTGAACTGAACTGAAGGGGGAGGGATGGATTGGGAATTTAGGATTAGCAAACTATTTTTTACAGGATGGATAAACAACAAGGTCCTACTGTAGAGCACAGGGGACTATATTCAATATCCTGTGATAAACCATAATGGAAAAGAATATGAAAAAGAATGTATATGTATATATATGTGTGCGTGTGGATAACTGAACCACTTTGTTGTACAATATAAATTAGCACAACATTGTAAATAGACTATATTTCAATAAAATAAATGAAAAAAAAGAAGAGGGTGGTCAGAGAAGTAACCAGGGTGTAACATTGACCCTGAAGTTTCCTGAAGCTTTTCTGCTTCCTCACCTAGAAGATCTTTGTTTGGCTTTGCTGCTATTATAAATGTGTCAGGTATGCAGTCCATATTATATCCTGGGGAGCTCTCTCTCTGTCTTAGGCAGCTGCGAGGTCCGTGTGAGTGAGTCCGTGAATTCCCTACTCTTAGCAACCAGCTGAGCCCGTGCTTGGGGTGTGCAGTCTACCGCTTGCCCCCAGTAGCTAGTCTCCTTGGGCAAGTTAATTCATTTGCTTAAACCTCAGTGTACACATCTGTGTGATGGAAACAGTGATAGAATGGACCTGTAGATTATTTCAAGAATGATACTTGTGTTTTAAGTATAATGTATGTATAATGATATTTTAAGTCTATCTGTTAGTCACTCAGTCGTGGCCAACTCTTTGTGACCCCATGGACTGCAGCCCACTAGGCTCCTCAGTCCATGAGACTTTCCAGGCAAGGATACTGGAGTGGGTTGCCATTTCCTTCTCCAGGGGATCTTCCCGACCCAGGGATTGAACCCGGGTCTCCTGCACTGCAGGCAGATTCTTTACCAACTGAGCTACAAGGGGGAAGTCTATGTATGATGATTTAAGTGATGTAAGTGTAGTAGACATAATAAATATTAAGTGCAGTAAAGGCTCCCCTTTGCAGTAACTATTAGTCTTTCAGGAGCTCACAATCCACTGGGGAGGCCAACTGATGATGGGATATTTGTACAAACTTCTGGGGAGGAGATAGGTGCAAAAGGGCAGGACACCTGCAGTAGAATTGGGGCAGCTTTGAAAAAGGAAATGACTCTTTTTTTTAACCCTTTATTTTGTATTGGGGTATAGCTGATCAACATTATTAATAGCTTCAGGTGAGCAGTAGAGGGACTCAGCCATTACATATACATGTATCCATTTTCCCCTAAACTCCCCTCCCATTCAGGCTGCCACATAACATTGAGCAGAGTTCCTTGTGCTATACAGTAGGTCCTTGTTTATTATCCATTTATACAGAGCAGTGTGTACATGTCCATTCCAAACTCCCTAACTATCCTTTATTCCCATTTACCGCCCCCCACCCCCGGCAATCATAAGTTTGTTTTCTGAGTCTGTATCTGTTTCCTAAATAAGTTCATTTGTATAATTTCTTTTTACATGCCACATATAGCAGGATGTCATACCATATTTCTGCTCCTCTGTCTGATGTACTTCACTCAGCACGACAGATTCTAGGTCCATCCCCGTTGCTGCACATATCTGGTCTCACACTTAGATCTTTGATCCACTGTGGAAATGACTCTTAAATTGAGTTAAGGAGATGGTCAGACACCTCTTCTGCTATTAAATTATTATTTTTTTAATAAAAAAGAAGAAAGAAAAAAGAAAGAAAAGGAACATTTGTTCCCTGCACAGAGGGCTGCAATGGCCGGGGGGTGTTGGGAAGATGGGTGGGTCTTACCTGCTTTTTCCTGCATTAAGATCACTCAGTGCCAGAGCATCACTCGGTCCAGATGTTCCATTCACAGGAAAGCAGAGGTGGACCGAGCAGGAGAATGTGTGTAATGGGCAAATGCTCCCAGGCACCTCTGCTCCCGGGATGATGTTTACCTCTGTGTCCATGGGAAGCCAGGCAGCTGGTTTGGCTGAATTTGTCTCTGGGTTAATGACGTTTGGGTATCAGGGAGAAACAACCTGATGGAGACAGACGAGCAGTTCCTCTCTGCGTCCTCTCGGAAGCGAGGGCTGCTGTCTCTGCAGGGCCGGCAGGGGTAGGAGGCAGGGGTGTGTCCCTCCCCTAACTGGGCTGTGACGCTCCGTGATCATGTGTCCAGAGGAGGCAGAGGGACTCATTGGCCAGATGGAGCACAAAACTAATGTGCGTGGGTAGCTGGACTAGATGAAATCCCAGGGTGAAGAAGTGTGCTCTCAATACCTGTTTGAAAAATCCGATATTTCACTTCTGCGTCTGAGGACCGCCACCATACGATCCATATCATGGTTTGGCTGGAGTGCAACAGTGAAACAGCATCTTTTATATTGTTGACTTTTTCTTAGAAATGCTTGCAGAATGAGTTCATCAGAGATGCTGGAGCCGTTCACTGGCTGGTGACCACCCTCAGGGCACCTGAGCGGACCCTTCTCTTCCCACGACTGCCCAGAATTCCCCGGATACATTCACCCTTTGCTCTTCCTCTCCTTTTAAATTTCTTGTTGGATGAAGTTAATGGATGGACAGAAATGACATGGTTGAAACTTTCTGTACAAAACTTGATCACTCTGCAGTAGGTGCTGGTTTCTGAGACAGTGAACACGATCATGTCCTCAGCTCTTAGTTTCAAGGGATCAGCGTCTTTAACAAATCGTTGATTTAGTTCTAGCTGCAAACATGTTATGTGTGAACGGTGGAAGGAGTGGCAGAATACAGCCCAACTCAAAGGAAAAAACATATAGGTCATTCTGTCATCAGAAACAACCTCTGTTAACCTTGTTATTTCTTTCCAGCTTGTTTCAATGCAAGGGTTTATAATGACTTGGGATTATTCCACAGACGATTCCGACAACCCACTTTTCATTCCATTTATCATCCCATTTCATCTTGTCGCAAAGAGTTGGACACAACTGAGACACTGAACTGAACTGAGGCATTCTTCAATGTATTTTATGTAATAAAGTATCCATTCTATTCGATTATAAAAAATAATCTACAATGTTCATTGTAAAATGTTCAGACAATACTGAGACACAAGGCCTGGATTGTTCAAACATTCACAGGCATTTTCTGTTCTTCAAGGATATATTGAAAGTGTAAGTAAAAGTGAAGTCGCTCAGTCGTGTCTGACTCTGCGGCCGCATGGACTGGAGCCGCTCAGGGATCGAACCTGGGTCTCCAGCATTGCAGGCAGACGCTTTTACCGTCTGAGACACCAGGGAAGCCCAAAGGATGCATTGAACTGAGATGTAAATCATCTGAAACCGGTTCCTTTCTTCTACTAGTTCCTCTGCGGTGGCTGGTCCAATTTGTTCTCTGGTACAGGGTCTGTTCTGGTTTTCTCAGTCTTCGCATAAAATTTTACTTCAGTGGGAAAATCTATTTTCTCTAGTTTTTAAACAGTGTTACAGGTTGAACGACTTCCCAGGTGGCGCTATCGGTAAAATAATCTGCCTGCCAGTGCAGGAGTCCCAGGAGATGCCAGTTTAATCCCTGGGACAGGAAGATCACCTGGAGGAGGAAATGGCAACCCGCTCCTGTATTCTTGCCTGGAGAATCCCATGGACAGGAGCCTGGCGGGCTGCAGTTCGTGGCGTTTCAGAGTCGGGACATGACTGAGCGCACATACGTTGAACACGCTTTGTTGTTGTTCAGTTGTTCAGTTGTGTTCACCTCCCAGAGCTTGCTCAGTCACGTTGGTGATGAGTCAACGTGATGCCATCCAACCATCTCATCGTCTGTCACTCCCTTCTGCCCTCAATGTTTCCCAGCATCAGGGTCTTTTCCAGTGAATTATCTCTTCGCATCAGGTGGCCAGAGTATTGGAGTTTCAGTTTCAGCATCCGTCCTTCCATGAATAATCGGGGTTGATGTCCTTTAGGATTGACTGGTTGGATCTCCTTGCAGTCCAAGGGACTCTCCTGAGTCTTCCACACTGAGAATTGAAGGCATCAATTCTCAGCCTTCTTTATGGTCCAACTCTCATATCCATATATGACTATTGGAAAAACTATAGCTTTGACTCTACAGACTTCTGTAGGTAAAGTGATGTCTCTGCTTTTTAATATGCTGTCTAGGTTTGTCATTGCTTTTCTTCCAAGTAGCAATGTCTTTTAATTTCATGGCTACAGTCACCAAACAGGCTCATCTATCCTTTAAAAGTTCATCAAAGAGGAATTATGGTGTCGGTTTTTAAACACTGAAACATATAGTAAGGGGGAACAGCAGAAAATTTTGCCCATTAAAAATTTTTTTTTTTTTTTTGCCACATCATGCAGCAAGTGGGATCTTAGTTTCCTGCCTGGGGTTTGAACCCATGCCTCCTGCATTGGACGATGGAGTCCCGCCCTCTGGGTGGAGATCAGATTATGTAAGCACCACTTATTAAACATTATAATATCTGAAGAAGTGAAGATTCAAGGAGAGATTTATAAAAAGTGTAATTAGAGTAGAAAATGAAAATTTTGGCAAATCAAATAGCAAGCTATCAGGAGGTATTCATAGTATTCATGATATTTGAATACCACAATTTGTAAACTAAAGTATAATTGAAACTTGGGTATTTGGTACATATACATACACCACATACAAAATGATAGAGGAAGAATATGCTTTCTTTGAGGAAATGTGATTTTTTAAAAAATGTCTGTGGAACACATAAAAATTCAGTGATATACTTGACCAAAAAAGCTTTAATAATTTACCAAAGTAGCAAGTTAACTAACCACATTCTTTCATCCTAATCTAATAAAACTAAGAATCAACAATGAAAAACAGACCCCAAATGATTTTTTCATAAATATAGGAACACTTGTAAGTAATCCCTTTACTAAATAAGAATATATAACCAAAATTTTTTTTCTCAAATGTAATAACCAAGAATATATTTCATTCCCGAAACCTACGGGATCAGACTTGTTTCTAGAAAAGTATATCACTGTCTACGATATTATCTTTAATTTTGAGAAAAGACCAAAAGCAAATGAACAAAGTATATAACCTCAGACATGAGAAAAAGAAAAACAAAGTAAACCATATGAAAGCAGGAGGTGGGTATTAAGATAAAAGCTTATGCTGATTCACTAGAAAACAGAGAAAGAATTGAAAAGATAAATGAAACCAAAAGTTGGTATCTGAAAAGGCTAATAGAATAGATATTTCCCTGCTGATTCTGATTAAATAAAAAGAAACAAGGCGACATTATAATATGTTAGTAACAAGAAAGGAGATACAAAGGTGGAAGAGATAAAAATATTAGAGATGATAACATACAGCAATCTGGCAGTTTATCATAAAAAATCTTGAGAACACAGAAAGTCTCCTCTTAAAATACACAATTCTGAAATGCACCCAAGAGGAGTTAGAAGACTGGAACAATCACAGAATAGACAGAAATAGTGATTATTATTATTTCTGTTGGAAATAATCACTATTAAGGTCCCCCACAAATAAGGAACCCCGTTCAAATGATCTTGTAACTGAGATCAATACAGTGGAACCAATAATAAGTGTATTTATACATATATGTGAATACTATGTGAATATTAATATGTAAATTTATCAATATGTGAATGTTAATATTCACACATATGTGAATAATAATATGTGAATGATTCCAGACGGCAGAAAAGATAGAAAACTCCTCATTTATGTAGACGACCTACTCCAGTAAGGCAATTATACTCCATGCGTGTGTGCTAAGTTGCTTCAGTCATGTCCAACTCTGTGTGACCCTATGGACTGCAGCCCACCAGGCTCCACGGGATTCTCCAGGCAAGAACACAGGGGTGGGTTGCCATGCCCTCCTCCAGAGGATCTTCCTGACCCACATCAAACCCACATCTCCTGCATTGCAGGTGGATTCCTTACTGGGGAGCCCCTGGGGAATCTCAGGATTGACTGACTGATGGACAGCAAATACTAGCTGGAAAGATAAGTAATGAAACAAGGATTCTTTCATCTTGGATCGCTGATCACTTCCTGGGTTATCGCAAGTCACTCATTGCATGACTGCATTAATGTTAGGGCAATGTCATCATTTCTCCAGACTTAACACTATAATTATTGGGAATTAGTTTTCTTAGTGACTTAACTGTTGTAGTAGAGAGGCAGGACAATTGAAGTCTGCTTTGCTTCTCTATCTCCAGATGTGCCTTAGCTCCGACAGGTTAGGCAAGTTTCCCGAGTCTCAGTTTTTCCATCTGAAAATTGGAGATTATGGGGGACCTTAAGCGCCGAAGAATTGATGCTTTTGAACTGTGGTGTTGGAGAAGACTCTTGAGTGTCCCTTGGACTGCAAGGAGATCCAACCAGTCCATTCTGAAGGAGATCAGCCCTGGGATTTCTTTGGAAGGAATGATGCTAAAGCTGAAACTCCAGTACTTTGGCCACCTCATGCGAAGAGTTAACTCATTGGAAAAGACTCTGATGCTGGGAGGGATTGGGGGCAGGAGGAGAAGGGGACGAACGAGGATGAGATGGCTGGATGGCATCATGGACTCGATGGACGTGAGTCTGAGTGAACTCCGAGAGATGGTAATGAACAGGGAGGCCTGGCGTGCTGCGATTCATGGGGTCGCAAAGAGTCGGACACGACTGAGCGACTGAATTGAATTGAAGTTAGATATCGTTGATATTTGAAAAATGGCATGATATGTTGCACTCTTTCTTTTCCACTTCTCATTATTTGTCAAACTCTCATATCCTGAGCTCTGTTATAGAAATCATCTGGAAATAAAATATGCCATTTAACCACAAGAGGGTGTATTTGACCTTTGCAGGCAAGGAAGCTTAATATTTAAAGCCTCTCTTCATAGACAAGGACTTTTCAGAGGGTTTAATATGTATGAGATCAATTCCAAATGTCATCATCAAATTATTTAGGAAAGTTATCGTGTGTGTGTGTGTGTGTGTGTGTGTGTGTGTGCAACACGCAGGAAGTCTTTATATCCCGCCCATGTGTTTTCTGATGGCTGTGGAATGGGAACCATATTTTGACAACATTTCCTCCATCAAACAGTAAAGCTTTGGCTTTAAAACAAGAGACTGTCCCAAAAAGAGGACGGTATTCTCATTTGGAATCCATTAAAAAAATCCCAGCTTGAAATATGGCTGCAGAACATGTCTCATCTTTTGAGGCACATTGAACAGCTCAGGATGGAGAGCCCAAGACCCAGGGCACCAGGTCTAAGACACCATCTTTTCCAAGTGTCCCCACTTGATAACTCATGTTTGTTGTTTGGGCTCCTCAGACTTCTTTCTACCCTCCTTTTCTGTGCACCAGGGAAATTCCAGTGCAGACACAGCATGCCTGTCTGTCCCTCTCAAAATGGGCTCACCCTTCCTGCCACTGAGTCCTGATGGCTCCCCCTCCAGAGTCCCTCATTTTCCCAAAGCCATTACAGAAGAAAGCGCGTAGGCTTGAGGTCCAGCAGATTTTGAACTTGAATCTTTTCTGGCCACCTACCAGATGACTTAACTTGGGTAAGTTATGCAGGGCTTCTTAGTTTTCATCTGAAAATCAGACACGACCTTCATTGTCACAAATCTGTTGTGGAGTTTAATGAAATAATCTGAGTCTGGAAGTATATGTATATTTTAAACTTTTGATTGTATATTGGAAGATAGTTGATTAACAATGTTGTGATAGTTTCAGCAAAGGGACTCAGCTGTACTTATATATGTATACATTCTTGTTCCAACTCCCCTCCCACTTGGGCGTTGGCAGTATATTTTTTTGAGAAATGCTTGGTTTTGGTTTTCCTCCTGTGTCCCCCTGCCTCCACATCCATTCTGCCAAAGGAAACCCATCTTTCATGCTTCTTGGCTTTGGAAAAGGATGTCAGTGACAGCAGAAGTTGTCCACCAGCCTTCTCCCTTCCCAGCTTCTGTGTGACTAAAGGTTGAACTCAGTGATGAGAGCCACTTAAGGAATCTGCATTGAGGGATCTCAGGAGACAGAGGAAGGGTGAGGGAGAGAGCTTATCAGTTTCTTTCTACAGGAAAAGGAGAGGACAGAACCAGGATGGGGTAAAAGCACCAGGTCACAAGCTTCCTTCCGAAGTGTCAAGCCACAGTGAAGGTCAAGAGGCTCTCCCCAGGATGCTTAGGGAGACCGCCCCCAGCCCACGTGTGTGTGCGTACTCAGTCGCTCAGTCGTATCCCACTCTTTGCGACCCGCTGGACTGTAGCCCACCAGGCTCCTCTGGTCATGGGATTTTCCAGGCAGGAATACTGCAGTGGGTGGCCATTTCCTCCTCCAGGGGATCTTCCTGACCCAGGGATCAAACCCACGTCTCCTGTGTCTTCTGCATTGCAGACGGATTCTTTACCTCTGTGGCATCAGGGAACCCCCTAGCCCAGGCACTGATTCTTAAATCCCCTGCAGGGGGCACGGAAGCAGAGAGCCTCCAAATCTTAATAAACCACTAGCGACTCAAGACAGTGAGGGTTCCAGCAGGGCTAGGATGAAATTGAAGCCCTTCCTTTCTGAAACTGCAGTTTTCCACAGACCTTCCTGGTTCTGTTGCAATTTTTGGAAGAAGGATCCCCAAATGACTGAATTTTCCACCAGTCTAGTGGTCTCAGGCCTCAAACTTGGATTTTATTGGACTTAAAGAAAATAGGAAAATGGGTATTTTCTGCATGTCAGTGCTTGTGCATGCAGAGTTACTCTTGTTACACTTGTAAAACCCTTAGACAGGACCTAACACTTAGAAATTCAGGGTAGAGTCATCGTTTTTGTTGACTTTGAATTTTTGGACCATTTGCTTAGCATCTCTGTATTCTAGTTCCCCTTGATAATAGAACATGACTACATAATCTATGTAGTCTTTGCAAACTCTGACATGTGTTCATTCAACAAATATTATTCAGTACCTACTCCATGACAGGGTCTGGAAAAAACTTTCTTTTTTTTTTTTTTTGTAGTTGGAGAGATAAATGAGATAGTTTATAAAATGTCTAGGGATCTGAGAGAGGAAATTTAATACCCACCATCCGGAATTTCTCTGTTGACTTTAGCACTTTGGCTTGGAGATGAGAGTGTAGAACCTTACATTCTTAAATATTAACATTATCTATTTGCCGAATGTCTATTTTGTACTTGAAATGGCTTAAGATGGCAACTTAAAGCAGTTCCTTATGAATTTCTTTGAGCTTCCCACCCAAGCTATTTTTTTTTCCCAAAATTTCAATTGTGTTTATTTCTTTTTGGTAGTTGTTGGTAGGTTTATTATTATTATTTTATTGAAGGATAGTTGCTTTACAGAATTTTGTTGTTTTCTGTCAAACATCAACATAAATCAGCCATAGGTATACATATATCCATTCCCATTTGAATCTGCCTCCCACCTCTCTCCCCACCCCACCCCTCTAGGTTGATACAGAGCCCCTGTTTGAGTTTCCTGAGCCATACAGCAAATTCCTATTGGCTATCTTATTTCACATATGATAATATAAGTTTCCATGTTACTCTTTCCATACATCTTGCCCTCTCCTTCCCTCTCCCCATGTCCATAAGTCTATTCTCTATGTCTGTTTCTTCATTGCTGCCCTGTAAATAAATTCTTCAGTACCATTTTTCTAAACTTGGTATATATGTGTTAGAATACAATCTTTGTGTTGCAGACAGAGTGAGATTAAAAATAAACATCATTAACAACCCAAGATCAGAAGGCAGAGCAAGCTAGATGGGCCCTGAATGGGGGCAAACCAGCTGAGTTCTCCCTTCTGCCTTACTCAGACTTCACCTCATCATGCATAACACTCTCACTGAAGCCAACATAGGGAATATTTCATATCGTACCCCATACTCTGTGCCTGGGAGGTATCTACCTACTCTACAGGCTTAGCCTTTGGCATTTCTTTCTTTCTTTATCTTTTGGCCATGCCACACAGCCTGTAGGGTCTTAGTTCCCCAACCAGGGATTGAACCCATGTACCCTGCACTGGCAACAGAGTCTTAACCACTGGACTCCCAGAGAAGGTCCAAGCCTTTGGAAATCTTTGAAGAAATAACTTTTGGGGGGTGGGGAGCAAGCAGGGGGGAAGCGGATTGGCAGGATTTGGATGTAGTGGGCAACAGTCCTCCATGTGGGCTGGAAGGAAGGGCCCCAGCAGCATGTACTAGACTGTGGATGCTAAACTCTTGGTTACTCTGAAGTATCAGAGTCTCCGACTGGGGGCATAAGAGGCAAATCCTATCTTCGTAATTAGACCTGTGATAGCTGAGTGCCTGCTTGGTTGGGCTGAGAGTCGTGTGGATAAGTCAGCCCTCCAGCTGTGGCTGGGAGAAAGGGGTCAATGGCCTGTGAACCAGGCAGCCGATGGTACCATGCCTCCCTTATACACTCAGTGTCCTTTCTGTAATTAAAAATTTTTTTGATTTAATTTTTTGGGGGGAGTGCTGTGCCACATGGCATATGGAATCTTAGTTCCCAGACCAGGGATTGAACCCATGCTCCCTGCATTGGAAAAGTGGAGTCTTAATCACTGGACCAACAAGGAAGTCTCCATATGCCCCAGTTCCTTGAAAAAAAAAAAGATTTGTTGTTACTCAAATACGTGTGTGCTCAGTTGCTCAGTTGTGTCCGACTCTTTGTGGCCCCATGGACTGTAGCCCATCAGTTTCCTCTGTCCATGAGATTTCCCAAGCAAGAATACTAGAGTGCGTTGCCATTACCAGGGGATCTCTACAATCCAGGTTTCACACCTGCATCCCCTGCATCTCCTGCATTGGCAGGCTGTTTCTTTACCACTGAGCCACCTGGGAAGAAACACTGTAACCCTGTTGGAGTCTACTTATGCTCATAGTCTTAAACGCCGTCTAGATGTTAACAATTCCCAAATACGGATCTCCAGTGCAGGTCTTTCTCCCAAACTCTGAAAATCACAAGGGGCCCGAGTCACAGAGGCTTAAGACAAAGAAGTTTTCATCTATGTCACTTGACAAGAATGCTGGAGGAAGTGGGTCACAGGCTAGTTAAGGGGCCCAACAGGTTGTCAGGCTCTTTCCATCCTCATCAAATTGGCTTTTTGGGTTCAGTCACATCTTCTCATGGAAGCAATGTGGCTGCCATAGTGCCAGGTATCTTCTTTTAGGCAGAATTGCTTCTAAAAATGAGAAGGAAGGAAGCAGCAAGGAGGATGGGAGGGACTTCCCTGGGGAAGCTTTCTTCCTTGTTATCACAGAGGAACTCTCTCCCCAGAGTAGTCTCCATTTCTTCTCATTGGTTAAGGCTGGGTCACATGACCACTCTCAGAACAATGGAAGTAGGGAAAGTGAGAATCTAGCCTTTTTAGTTTCTGCAGTGAAAGATTAGCTCTAGGGATTAAGTGACAGAGGAATGGCTATTTCTCTATGCAAATGGTGAATTTAAAAAAAATTCACTACCATAAAAAATTTCAGTACCACTGCGAATTTTTTCAAAATGAAAAAGAAATGTCTTTGTAAGCATACAATAAGAAACTTAAAAAAAAAAAACAGATCTGATTCCAAAAATATTAAACACTTTATCTTCTTAAAAAAAACTATAAAGAGAAAACATCTATTTAAAAAATGCAACACAAACAAAAATGCAGCATCATACACACAGACCAGCCAATAAATTGGTAAAATATATTTGAAACACATGACATCAAATGAGTCTGAATGTATCAAGACACCCTGAAGGTTTTAATCTTTTGGCATTTCTTTCCCTCATTCTCTTGTAAGTGTCTTGTTCTTTAATCAATCATGTACATCAACATCACCTTGCATAGAACTGGGGTTGTTATGATGGGAATGTAAACAGAAGACCAAATGTTCATTTTTTTTTTTAACTTTCAAATTGAGAAACAGAAGGGCAGACCTGAGAAAAGCACAGCATGAAGTTTAAGCTTTAACACAGGCCAGGAAAATACTCCGAAAGGAGTGGGCTGCCTTGGGAGGGCAAAGGAAGGTGGCCCTGGGCAAGGACAGGGCAGGACGTGGTAGGGGGAGTATGGAACTTAGCCCTGGAAGAAACTGGGGTAGTTTGGACCACAATGCCTACTGAGGTCATCATGGCTGGAGGGGCATAGTTGGTATCTACAACTGAATGTACATCTGTGAGCAGGGCTTGGAGCCCTGAGGAAGATGAGCTATCTCTCATGGACCACTCGTCAGCATCCACTGATGCTGAGTACCACTTGGCTTCAAAGGGAGTACCGCTTTGTATGACGTTCCAGTTGAGGAGTCACAGTTCTGTTAGTTTTCATTGCTGAGGATGAGGGCCTTCCTTCAACAGATGCCTGAATGTCTACTCTGCATTATCCCAAGGAGGATGCTGGCCTGGACCTCCAGGCTTTGTCAAGTCCATTCTAAATGCCCTATGAGGCCAACTTCTCTCCTGCTGTCCCTTTCCATGGTCCAGGACTGTTTATATCCCTGAAATGGGGCTAGGTGTCCTTAGCACTCAGCTGAACAGTGAAGGCAAAGCCCAGCACCTGAACTTAGGTGGAAGTGAACAGTGGTGAAAATATTGAAATATTCCCCAAACAGAGTGGATCTTAAGTGAAACCTTCTCATCATCCCACAGAAGCTCACTGAGGTCCAGCACTGTCTGCATAGCCAGGAACAAGACAGGCAGACCCTAGAATTTAGTCTACTGGCAAGAGTCCAATAGCAGACAAGAAAGATCTGAACAAACAACACAATTACAAGCTGAGACAGTGGTTTTTAATGCTGGCGTCCTTGTTGTTGCTGTTCAGTCGCTAAGTCGTGTCTGACTCTTTACAGCCCCATGGACTGCAGCACACCAGGCTCCTCTTTCCTTCAGTATCTTCTGGTGTTTCCTCAAATTCATGTCCATTGAGTTGGTGATGCTCTCTAACCAGCTCATCCTGTCTCCCCCTTCTCCTCCTGCCCTCAGTCTTCCCCAGCATCAGAGTCTTTTCCATTGAGTCGGCTCTTCGAAACAGGTGGCCAAAGTATTGGAGCTTCAGCTTCAGCATCTGTCCTTCCAATGAATATTCAGTGTTGATTTCCTTTAGGATGCACAGGCTGGATCTCCTTGCAGTCCAACAGACTCTCAAGAGTCTTCTCCAGCACCATGATTTGAAAGTCTAGGCAGCATGTAAAATCTTTGAGGAGGAACATTCCTGCTGGAACAGAGAATGGGCTCTCAGAGCCCCTAATCTGGTCTAACTACAGAAAAGAGTTCTCTTGCCTCCAGCTCCGGGGCTCCAGCAGCATTGCATGTGTATATGTGCACATGTATATGTGCACGTGTATATGTGCACGTGTATATGTGCTTCAGTTCTGGTGAGTCATTTTCTGGAAGTCCATTCATTATTTTTAAGCTCTAGCATTTGTTTTGGCTTTAATTACCTCCTCTCCCACCAGCTCCCCGATCTTTGCCTGGGTTATACCTTCTGGGAGCTAGTCTGCTCTTAAGTGAGGTGTTAGTCACTCAGTTCAGTTCAGTTCAGTTCAGTTGCTCAGTCGTGTCTGACTCTTTGCGACCCCATGGACGGTAGCCCACCAGGCTCCTCTGTCTATGAGGAGGAACCTGCCTCTCATTCTGCCCACAGACCCACCAGCCACCAAACCCCTCTCCTCCTTTCACATCCCATCTTGGCAGGAGAGCCATGTGCTAGTGCCCACAGGGGCCTCCTGAGTGTTCCCTGTGAACCTTTGGTGACACCCTCTCGTGCTCAAGGCAGGCGGCTCGGCCAGAGATCAGCTTGGCAGTTTCTGAAAGTGGCCCCAGGTCCGCTGCCTCCCACCAGCCTGTTTACACTCCATGCCACTCTGCTCAGTCACTTCAGTCATGTCCAACTCTTTGCTCCTCTGTCCATGGGATTCTCCAGGCAAGAGTACTGGAGTGGGTTGCCATGCCCTCCTCCAGGGGATCTTCCAGTACAGCCTCTTCATCTTACCCAGAGGCAGGGGGATACTCCCAGAATCCTTCAGAAAATTGGGGCAGATTAGAGTGGGGTGTGAGTTGCTGCTGCTAACACATGGTGTGGCCTGGGTCAAGGCCTTCCTTAGGAGGTTCTCCTCCTCTGTTGGCCCGGGGACCACTTGCACAGCCCTCTTCCCATCACAGCTGCCACTCCTGTTCATGGGTGGTCCCCTGACAGGGAGAGCTCTGTCACCACCAAGATCTCCTATGTGAAAGCCATCACTCTGAGGATCTGGGCAGAGAGACAAACTGGGGAATTTACATCTCCAACTCGCCGAGCCAGGAAATGCTGGAGGATGCGCCAGGCAGGGTTTGCAATCTCAGAAACCAGACAGAGGTTGAGGCCAACTTCTCTCCTGCTGTCCCTTTCCATGGTCCAGGACTGTTTATATCCCTGAAATGGGGCTAGGTGTCCTTAGCACTCAGCTGAACAGTGAAGGCAAAGCCCAGCACCTGAACTTAGGTGGAAGTGAACAGTGGTGAAAATATTGAAATATTCCCCAAACAGAGTGGATCTTAAGTGAAACCTTCTCATCATCCCACAGAAGCTCACTGAGGTCCAGCACTGTCTGCATAGCCAGGAACAAGACAGGCAGACCCTAGAATTTAGTCTACTGGCAAGAGTCCAATAGCAGACAAGAAAGATCTGAACAAACAACACAATTACAAGCTGAGACAGTGGTTTTTAATGCTGGCGTCCTTGTTGTTGCTGTTCAGTCGCTAAGTCGTGTCTGACTCTTTACAGCCCCATGGACTGCAGCACACCAGGCTCCTCTTTCCTTCAGTATCTTCTGGTGTTTCCTCAAATTCATGTCCATTGAGTTGGTGATGCTCTCTAACCAGCTCATCCTGTCTCCCCCTTCTCCTCCTGCCCTCAGTCTTCCCCAGCATCAGAGTCTTTTCCATTGAGTCGGCTCTTCGAAACAGGTGGCCAAAGTATTGGAGCTTCAGCTTCAGCATCTGTCCTTCCAATGAATATTCAGTGTTGATTTCCTTTAGGATGCACAGGCTGGATCTCCTTGCAGTCCAACAGACTCTCAAGAGTCTTCTCCAGCACCATGATTTGAAAGTCTAGGCAGCATGTAAAATCTTTGAGGAGGAACATTCCTGCTGGAACAGAGAATGGGCTCTCAGAGCCCCTAATCTGGTCTAACTACAGAAAAGAGTTCTCTTGCCTCCAGCTCCGGGGCTCCAGCAGCATTGCATGTGTATATGTGCACATGTATATGTGCACGTGTATATGTGCACGTGTATATGTGCTTCAGTTCTGGTGAGTCATTTTCTGGAAGTCCATTCATTATTTTTAAGCTCTAGCATTTGTTTTGGCTTTAATTACCTCCTCTCCCACCAGCTCCCCGATCTTTGCCTGGGTTATACCTTCTGGGAGCTAGTCTGCTCTTAAGTGAGGTGTTAGTCACTCAGTTCAGTTCAGTTCAGTTCAGTTGCTCAGTCGTGTCTGACTCTTTGCGACCCCATGGACGGTAGCCCACCAGGCTCCTCTGTCTATGAGGAGGAACCTGCCTCTCATTCTGCCCACAGACCCACCAGCCACCAAACCCCTCTCCTCCTTTCACATCCCATCTTGGCAGGAGAGCCATGTGCTAGTGCCCACAGGGGCCTCCTGAGTGTTCCCTGTGAACCTTTGGTGACACCCTCTCGTGCTCAAGGCAGGCGGCTCGGCCAGAGATCAGCTTGGCAGTTTCTGAAAGTGGCCCCAGGTCCGCTGCCTCCCACCAGCCTGTTTACACTCCATGCCACTCTGCTCAGTCACTTCAGTCATGTCCAACTCTTTGCTCCTCTGTCCATGGGATTCTCCAGGCAAGAGTACTGGAGTGGGTTGCCATGCCCTCCTCCAGGGGATCTTCCAGTACAGCCTCTTCATCTTACCCAGAGGCAGGGGGATACTCCCAGAATCCTTCAGAAAATTGGGGCAGATTAGAGTGGGGTGTGAGTTGCTGCTGCTAACACATGGTGTGGCCTGGGTCAAGGCCTTCCTTAGGAGGTTCTCCTCCTCTGTTGGCCCGGGGACCACTTGCACAGCCCTCTTCCCATCACAGCTGCCACTCCTGTTCATGGGTGGTCCCCTGACAGGGAGAGCTCTGTCACCACCAAGATCTCCTATGTGAAAGCCATCACTCTGAGGATCTGGGCAGAGAGACAAACTGGGGAATTTACATCTCCAACTCGCCGAGCCAGGAAATGCTGGAGGATGCGCCAGGCAGGGTTTGCAATCTCAGAAACCAGACAGAGGGGAAGCCTCCTGTCCGAGTGATTCTGGCCTTGGCTTTGTTCTTAGACTGTGGAGCCCACTGGAAGGGGGACCACAGGGATCCCCTGGACCTCAGAGCTGATTCATTTAAGCTGCTGACTCAGAAAATCACATCAAATGCAGTGCAGCACCATCCAGGTGACCCGCCTTTCCAAAGGAGAAGCACCAGCAAGGTTCCCTTCCTGAAGGAGAAGCACTAGCGGGAGCAGGGGCCGAGCCCCCAGATTGGCCCAAAACAGCTAGTTTTATTCTCCTGACTTTCCGTATCAGGTGAGTCCCACTCGGATGGCTGCCCAGAGGTTACTATTCTCCTCCTCCTCACTGTGCAGTGGGAGTGGGCTGGGAGGATGAGAAAGGAGAGATGGGTTAGGGGCTGGGGGTCCGACCCTTCACTGTGGCCCTGACACCCCGTCTGCCTTAATAAGTTTCACCCCGTGGGTCACAGTCTCCTCACCCATCAAATGTGGGGTGAGGTCCCTCCCTGCCTTGTCACTTTCTAAATGATACGAGTACCTTCTCCCAGATGAATGGAACCAATCAGCATGTGATCTTCAAATACGACACCTCCACTCTCTGTTTAAATATTTGAGGCTAAGGTAACAAATCCAACAATGATTTAAACTCTCTGTCCCTGTAAGTGGCCTGGCAACACCACGAGGGGCATTGAAAGCAATGGTCTGTGGCCAGATTAACGTATCCACACAGAGACCCTCTAACGAGGTGCAGGCAAATGTGAGCAGAGGAAGGCAAAGCTAAGTTTGATCACATGTCCTTGGAGGTCTTAGGGGGTAACTGGTCCCCTAATTGATGGCGACCCCTTCTCCCTTGTCTTGGATCCATTGTGATAAACTGTGCAGATGGAAATGCAAAGCCTTCTTCCCATCCCCTCCCACTGTCTCCATCTGCTTATAATACTCACTTCTAAGAATATAAAACCCATTAATGTCACTAGGAGTTGGCTTGTTTTTTAATCAAGATAAATATGGACAACTTCAGGACAATTGAAAAGGTATTGGGTAAAAATGACTTCAACAGAGCAGATTCATTCATTGCGTATGGTGGGCAGAGCTGATCTCGATTGCAATCATATTCTTCAATGACTCAACTCTATAAACGCCCGCTTTACTGTTTTTCTAATGTGGTTCATTTATCTATGGCTGTCACTCCGGGGCTGTTAACTTTGAACAAATGACTGGTATTAATCACGAAGGGCCATTTAGATGCCAGGACCTGGTGTTAAATCAGCCCCGAGTGGTGTGTGTCACCCTCCTCAAAGTCAATTTCAAAACCAGTTTCAGCCAATAGAGTTTTTAACTGCTGCTGGGATGCGACCCTATGGGTATTGTAAACACAGAGGGACTCGTACAGGCTCTGGGGTGGATGCTGCTATGGGTGAGGCTCTGGAGAGGGGCAGAGTGGGGGTCGTGTCTTACTCCTGGTACCTGCTGACCGCTGGTTTTCACATCACAGAGTGAGAGGTAGATTGTTCAGCAAAAACTCCTGTGAAAGACGGCGGAAGCTTGGAGGTCTGGGAACTGGACAGGTACAGAACCCAGAGAATTAGAGCATTGAGTCAATGCAGGCTCCTGAGGTCATGTGACCTGTCCCAGAGCCATGCCTCCTCAGCCCAGCAGGTTGTTGCCACAAGGGAGTGTGAGCTTTGTGGTATAAGCTAGGCCTGAAACCTGCATTTTAGATAGGAAAATTTTCAATTTCAAAAATGCTAGTTGGCTTCCATCTGAGAAAAAAGAACACAGCATGGGTGTCACAAAACCTGTCTGGGGACAGCTGTTGGCTGGACTTGTGACCTCCTAGAGCTCTTGTTCAGAATTCAGGAAGAATAGATTTTTGACATCGGGGACATTTTTTCCAATTGTTGAGAGATGTTGTCCAGAGATGGATGGAGCCGATGGGTGGTCTCAGGTAGGAACTCTGGGTGGTAGATATTTTTCCGAGCATCTGTTTGGATGAATACATGAGTTCAGACTCAAATCTTCTGATTTCCAGGCTCAGATACTTAATTGTGCCCATTTATTCAGGATCTGGTGGACTTCCCAGGTGGTTTAGTGCCAACGAATCTGCCTGCCCATGCAGGAGACTCAGATTTGATCCCTGGGTCAGGAAAATCCCCTGGAGAAGGAAATAGCAATCCACTCCAGTATTCTTGCCTGGGAAATCTGATGGATTTCCATGGCAGGAGCCTGGCAGGCTACAGTCCATGGGGTCACAAAAGAGTCGGACACAAGTGAGTGACTAGACAACAAAACAACAACCCCTCTCTACCCTCCCATCCTATCAGCGTTCCTTGGAAAACACAAATCTATTCTCCTTCTTTATAGCTTTGTCCTTTTGAGAACATCGTGTAAATGAAATCACACAGTATGTAACCTTTCAAGATTGGCTTTTCTCACTAAGCATGATGCCTTTGAGATGCATCTAAATTGCTATGTATTGACAATTCCTCCCCTTTTATTGCTGAGCAGTATTACTTAGTACAAAGGTACCAGAGCTTATTTAACCATTCACCCAGGGAAGGACGTTTGTGTTTTTTTCCACGTTTTGGCCATGGCTACATTTGCTGTAAGCATTTGTGGGCAAGTTCTTGTGTGAACATAAGTTTTCACTTCTCTGGGATAAATGACCAAGAATGGAATTGCGGGTTGCATGGTAAGTGCATGTTTACTTTGATGAGAAGCTGCCAAATTATTCTTCAGAGCAGCTGTACCATTTTACATTCCCAGCAGTGACATGTGAGGGACCCAGTTTCTCCACATTCTCACCAGCACTGGATGTTCTCCCTACTTTTTCTCTGAGCTATTGAAATAGGTATCTGGTGATACTTATCATCATGGTTTTCATTTGCATTTCCTTAGCGGTTTTCTGAATGTTGAGCTTTAAGCCAACTTTTTCACTCTCCT
>SJYT01036311.1:538605-579032 GCA_006410635.1 Cephalophus harveyi | reverse complement strand
TGATGCTGAAGCTGAAACTCTAATACGTTGGCTACCTCATGCAAAGAGTTGACTCATTGGAAAAGACTCTGATGCTGGGAGGGATTGGGGGCAGGAGGAGAAGGGGATGACAGAGGATGAGATGGCTAGATGGCATCACTGACTCGATGGACATGAGTGTGAGTGAACTCCGGGAGTTGGTGATGGACAGGGAGGCCTGGTGTGCTGCAATTCATGGAGTCGCAAAGAGTCAGAGACAACTGAGTGACTGAACTGAACTGAACTGAATGGTTGATGAGGTTGAACATCTTTTCTTTGACCTATTTGCCATCTATAGCTCCCCTTTGTTGACATGTCTGTTTGTGTGTTTTGTCTATTTTCTAATCGGATTTTTAAAAATTGTCAAGTGTTGAATCCTTTAGTCTAGATACTAGTTATTTGTTGGCTTTATCATTTGCAAATATTTTCTCCTGGACTGTAGTTTGTCTTTTCATTCTCTTAGCAGTGTCTTTCTAGAAGCCAGAAACTTAAATTTTGATGAAATCTAAGTTACAATTTACCAAATTTAAAAAATAAATTGTGCTTTCAGTGTCATGTCGAAGAATGCTTTGCCTTAAGTTTAGCTTTATCAGTACATCCTTTGTCATTTCAAAAACTGCTGTCAGAAACAGCCATTCAGTTACTTCCCACATTTGTTGTAGAAAGTCTGTGGATAGATTTTCTCTTTTATTATTTAGGACCTCCTCTGTGAAATTCCAGGTGAAGGATGACTTTTAGAAGAGTGCTTCTCAAACTTTAATGCTCCTATGAATCACCTGGGATCTTTCTAAAATGCAGATTTTGATTCAGTAGGTCTGGGATCAGCTTGGGGTTTTTCACTTCTAACAAGTTTACTGTAGACACCAATGGTGCTAGTCCAAGGACCTTGCTATGAGCAGTAATGTTTTAGAATTCAATGTTCCTTCAATATCTGATCAAGGAATCCCAAAACATCTTCACCAGGGAGAAGAAGCCATAGCTTTGAAGCATAGTGATATCATGCTTATGTTAACTTAGCGTGTGTGCTCAGCCTTGCCTAACTCTTTGTACCCCACGGACTGTACCTCACCAGGCTCCTCTGTCCATGGGATTCTCCACGCAAGAATACTGGAGTGGGTGGCCATTTCCTTCTCCAGGAGGATCTTCCCGACCCAGGGATTGAACCTGTGTCTCTTGCATTGGTATTCTTTACCACTGAGCAACTTGGGAAGCCCTATGTTGACTTAGGTTCTTTAGGGCCATTTTTGTGTTCTCATTTCCCTTGGTTCTAGTTTTCCATTTTTCTTTCAACCTATTTTCCCACATTTTCTCAAAACCTTTCTAGAATAAGGCAAACTCTAAACCAAAGGGGATGATAGAGTCTGAAAGGGAGGTTTTCTTTGCCGGCACCCAGCGTACATCCTACGACTGTGACGCAGTTCAGGAAGTGGTTTCCTCCACTTATGCTTTTAATTATGTTTCTCTGTAAATGCGTTTTTAAGTTGCTTTGTACATATGTGAGTGGTCTGCTTCTCCCAGTGAGATGATACGTTTTTAAAGATGGGGACTGTGTCTTTCATTTCTTTTACAATCTCCCCCTGATCCTAGAACACTTGTCTACACATGGGCGGTGCTGGTGGCGGTGGTCGGGGGAGGGAACAGGGTTGAAGGCTGTTCGGCAGGAAAGCCCAGGCCTCCTGCTGATGACTAGCATGTGTCTCCGCTGGCTTAGAGGACTTGCCTGTGACCAGCTGTGCTCCAGTTGCCCAGAGCATCTTGCTTGGTGGTGGTGGGGGCAGGGGTTAGGATGGGTGGCTGGAAAGACCAGTCCTCAAGAGCTCCATGGAAACAGGTCAAGGGATTAAATTCTAATCCCTTTGAGGATGGCATGAGATGCTGCATTTCTGGCACACTCCTGGCCATCTGCATACTCTGGTCATGGACTGTACTTGGAAGATCGTATAGGGAGCATGACAGTCATAATCAAGATGCTTCTAACAGAAAGGAAGGGCCAAACTTTAGCTAAAGAGAAGCATAGTTCCTTGGTTGAGGTTCGCCCACCAGGTTGCTGTAACTCCAAGTAACTAAGTGCAATTATTCTCAGAATTCCACAGGGCATGACACACTTTCCCAGGAAATACATTTTCCCAAGAAAAATGACTCCGTGATCTAAGTCACTGTTTCCTAAAGCACGTACTAGTGATCACCAAGGGCTGTTGACTGAGAACATTTTGGGAAATGTTGACTGTCAGCTGTCCCAGGGATTCACTGTGCACTTTCTCAATAATAAAGGCTCTGAGAAGTGCTGCAATAAGAACAAAACAAAACAAAACGTGGAACTTCCATCAGGCCACTTGTTTCTCATGCTTGTTTTGACCACACACTCCTTTTTTCCCCCCATCCAAATATGATTTACTGCCAAAGTTGCAGACCTGGGTGGCACATGGAGATACTGGTCTGAATCATGAGCACTTGGCTGACCTCAGCAAGCAGGACCATCCCTTCCCAGACCAGCAGAATTCCTGCTCTTGGCTAAATGTGCCCTGTTTCTCTCTCCCTGCGGTTTCTTCCCCAACCCCTGCGAATAAATCTGCTTAATGTCTTGATGTTCCATGTTGGATTAACTTTGTGGCAGCATATGTTGTTTCTGTGTGAAGAAGAGTCGGGTCCTTTGAAAGGTTGCTGAATTACTCAACCAGGGGCATCCTGGTTGGGGATTAATTGTGTGCAGCTGAGGAAGCTGCCGAGAGGCACTGAAAGTTCTTGGAACCAGAAAGGGCCCCTGAGTGGGAGGCTTTAGATGGCTTATTATAACTAAAAGGAGAATCAGTGTAGGGTAATTGGGAAGGCCATTCCTAATCTATGTTCCATTAGAAAAATATGAATGCAGAATTAATGGGCTTTGGTTTAAAATAGTGGCCATTGGAGGAGAGGACAGATTATCAGAAGATGATGGAGGGTCAGTTAAGAGCTAATACTCTCCTGGACCCAGGTGGCTGGATACTTTTTTTCCCCCTTTTTTCTTTGCTTTATATTGATTGTTATTCATGTTAAAGGAAATGTAATATTTACCTAACTGCAGAAGTATAGCATGTATTTCTATTCCTTCCACAAATGTATGTTTCCCTGATTTTGTTAACTGCCAGAGAGCAAACCTCTCTAATGACTTCATTACCTGGAGAAAATACAAATGACTCCCTTGTGGGGGTGAGGGACCAAGAAGGGGTACAGCTTATCTTTCTCCACTCCTCCCATGGGGAGGGTGAATAAGGCGTCTTGTCTAATTGGTTCCTGTCTCTTTCCCCATCTTAACACATCTTACCCATTCCTCAAAACCCCCATCAGGTCCTGACCTCTGCTGGTAGGTTTCCTGGCTTGCTCTCCAGGGAGCTCTTAGTCCCACAGGTGAACAACTATGTCAAGGTATGTCATGTTTCTTAGTCTGCCTTCTTCCCTCATGACTGGAATCTTCTCGGGGAAAGAACTTATCCTTTTACTATTATTGGGTTAGCCAAAACATTCATGATCTTACAGAAAAACCTGAATGAACATTTTGGCCAACGTATATTTTTTAAATCGCACAAATACAACAATGCAAGTTTTCTTCTCTCTCCCTCCACCAAAATAGTTTGGGATGTTTATTTTAACATACAGAAGATCATGCTATGTATTGCTCTGTAATTTGCATCACCACTTGCAGCATATGTTAGAAGGAAGACCATGTTAGTCATAGAGAGGTAATTCTTTCTTTTTAACCAGCACAGAGATTTCATCATATGGGTGTCCCATTCATCTTTAAAAACAATTTTCCTATTGAGTGCCATTTGTGCTGTTTATGAATTCTATCTTTTATTTCTTTTGTACTCTGCATGGAGCTAGTGCTTTGCATGGTACTATGACAGTCTGGCTGGTTGTTTCCCAGAAAAGTTTGGCTTATGTTTGTGTGGAGCTGAAATAGCTGGTGAAGCTGATGAACAGTGAGTGGTTAGTAGTGCGGTAACCAGTCAAACGGGCTTATAAAGGATGGACTGGTTAGATGATAATAAAGATGAGGATGATAAAGATGATGAAGGTGGTGATGGTAATGAACAAAAAATGATGATGATAGTGGTGATGGTGATGAAGAAGATGAAACTGATGAAGGTAGTGATAGTGATAAAGACAAAGTAATGATGGTGGTGATGAAGACGATAAAGAGGAGGAAGAGGAAATGATGGTGGTGATGGTGATGATGGTGGTGATGATGACTCCTCCCCCTCTGTGTTTTGGGTGTGAGGAGGAGTCCATGAAAAGGCTAGGGTTCCGCCTGGAGAGGAAGAAGGGAGGCAAAGAAAGCAGTTGTGGATTGCCAAGCCCTTGTGCTCTGTAACTTGCTGTCGTTACAGAAACGCATGCAGAATATCTCCTCTGGGACTCTCAGGAAAAAGGTCAGCTTGGTCCTTCTGGCCAAACCAGACATGGTCATCACATGGCAGCAGAGAGATCACTCATACAGACAAGAAGGAGTAACAGAGGCTGACACTCCAGCCCTGCCAGGGCACAGGTTACCTGGGGTCTGGTCCTCTGGGGTCTGGCAGGTGTGAGGAAGGTGGCCTGGCCCTGGCTGCCATCTGTGCACTAATGTGCAGCCCCTGCTGGGCTCATGTGAGAGGTGATGGAGCTGGATGGAACCTTCTGGAACATGGTGTCCCTCATGTGTGGGTCCTCACATTGCACTGAGGTTCTCTACTGAAGGGATGCCGAGAGGGGTGGGGTGTGTGTGTGTGCTTTAAATTTTTTGTGATATGTTCAAGTTGGCTGATTAAAATTTCAGAATTCTTTTTTTTATTATTGATTAATCAGGCCTTGGCTGTGCTGGATCTTTGTTGCTGCATGCAGGCTTTCTCTGGCTGCGGTGAGCAGGGTCTACTCTTAGCGGTGCACAGGCGTCTCATTGCAGTGGCTTCTCTTGTTGCGGAGCGCAGGCTCTAGGGCTTTAGTAGTGTGGTGTGTTGGCTTGGTAGTTGTGGCTCCCAGGCCCTAAACCACAGGCTCAGTGTTTGCGGTGCACGGGCTCAGTTGGTCCCACTAATGGAGCATAGAGAGGACTGTAAGTCAGGCTTGGGGAGATTCTGGGTGTTGCCAAGGCTGTGTCTGGAGTGAACGAGCACTGGAAAATGCATGACAGGTGACTTCTGGTGTCAAGACCCAGCAGGGCTGGGGTGGATGTAAGAGAAGCCAGGGTGTCTTCTCAATAATTTACCCTGTTCTTACTTTAACTCTTTTCCCAGCAAGTCAGTAATGTGCAGCCACGTGCCTTACTGTGCAGACTTTACAAGTTTGATTGTCATGAACTTGAAGTGTGAAGTGTCAAGAAGTGTGAAGGAAGTGAAAGTCGCTCAGTTGTGTCTGACTCTTTGTGACCCCATGGACTGTATAGTCCATGGAATTCTCCAGGCCAGAATACTGGAGTGGGTAATCTTTCCCTTCTCCAGGGGATCTTCCCAACCCAGGGATCGAACCCAGGTCTCCCGCATTGCAGGCGGATTCTTTACCAGCTGAGTCACAAGGGAAGCCCAAGAATACTGGAATGGATAGCCTATCTCTTCTCTAGCGGATCTTCCCGACCCAGGAATCGAACCAGAATCTCCTGCATTGCAGGTGGATTCTTTACCAACTGAGCTAACAAGGAAGCCCTCATGAACCATGGATTCTCCTAAAACAAGCAATTTTAGAAATGCTGCAGTGATTTTTCAGGTTGGCCTTCGCAAAGCAAAAGTTCCCATAAATCACTTGGATTGTATTTTCACAACACGCTCATGCACACAAGTTCACCCCAACCCAAACTTGTGATTTTAAAACAAAGTCTAACAACAGTCTCCAGGTGCTGCCAAGCTGCTCTCAGTCCTGTTGGCAAAACGTACCACAACATTACATCTCATCCTTCTTGATTTTCTTCCCATTTACTGATAACTTCTCAATGTACAGCCTCGAGCGAAACAAAAATGCAAAGACTATATTTCAAATAATGGGACTTTCATGTCTCTGCTTCTGGAATGATGGCCCTGGTCATGCGCCTCCCCCACACCTCCCCCTTGCCCCTCGGGAATGAATTAAATGCAGAGGTTTGCACAGTGATTTGATTTCCTTCTGGATGTGCTTTGAAAGAGCAAGTATGTGTGGAACGCAACTGCTTTGTAGGTTTTCTCTTTATCCAAGTCCTCCCTCCCTCCTGAATCACCTGGGTTGACTCCATAAAGGCACGAATGGATGCAGTTCACTGAAGAGCATTTCTGGAACATGTGCCTTTCCTGCAATGATGCATAATTAATCAGCTCCAGGCAAGCCGGCAAGCCAAGCTGGCTTTTAAAGATGCTGTCAGTCTTCTTTTCTCCCCGTCTTGTTCTTGTCAGAAGAATCTTCAGGTCCCGTCTGATTTGCTCAGGGTCTAATGTGACCATGTACATTTCAACAGTAGCTCCTTTGAACCACTCTCTCTTCGGGCTGCAAAGGCCATGTCTACATGACAACAGACACACGATGGAAAAATGCAAAGGTCTGATGAGCACACGCACAGATCTCTGCAGCTCCCAATCTCCTTTAACCTCTTTTGTTCTTCCTCCTCCAGGGCCCAACCTGGGAGTCCTTTGTGCACTAGCCCTTTAGTTGTCTTGTACCTCCTTGGTAATGACACAATCTGCCAAGAGAAACTCCCCTCTGGGTGTGTATCTTGCAGTAGGAATTCGTCAACCTGTGGGGGAAGCCTTCTTTCTTAGGGAGCCCAGGAAAGTTCTTTTCTCTGATAAGACAATTCAAAACATTGGTGAATGGATGGGGAAGATTAAGGAGCTGGGGTGAAGGTGGTTTCTCCTATGTTAACTCATAAATAACTCTCTGGCATGGGCATTCTGGAGAGAAAAGTGTAAGTTGCTAAGTCGTGTCCAACTCTTTGTGACCCCATGGACTATAGCCCACAGGTTCCTCTGTCCATGGAATTCTCCAGGCAAGAATACTGGAATGAATTGTCATTCCCTTCTCCAGGGGATCTTCCTGACCCAGGAATCAAACCTGGGTTGCCTGTATTGCAGGCAGTTTCTTTACCATCTGAGCCACCAGGGAAGCCCTGGAAATTCTAGAAAGTAAGTGCTTTGCTATATGTAATTGCTATGACTTGATGATAGTCTCCAAAAATATGATGAGATTCTGACCCCAATTGCCTGTGAAATTGGACCTAGTCTGGAAATAGGGTTTTTGTAGGTGATCAAGTTAAGACGAGGTCATTAGGATGAGACCTGGCCCAACGTGACCAGTGTTTTTATGTTGTTGTTCAGTGGATAAGTTGTGTCTGACTCTTTGTGACCCCATGGACTGCAGCATGCCAGGCTTCCCTGTCCTCCACTATCTCCCGAGTTTGCTCAGACTCATGTCCATTGAGTCAGTGATGCCATCCAACCATCTCATCCTCTGTTGTCCCCTTCTTCTCCCACCTTCAATGCTTCCCAATGTCAGAGTCTTTTCCAATGTGTTGGCTCTTTGCATCAGGTGGCCAAATTATTGGAGCTTCAGCTTTAGCATCAGTCCTTCCAATCAATATTCAGGGTTGATTTCCTTTATAATTGATTGGTTTGATATCGTTTTAGTCCAAGAGACTCTCAAGAGTTTTCTCCATCACCATAGTTCAAAAGTATCAATTCTTCAGTGCTCAGCCTTCTTTATGGTCCAACTATCACATCTGTACATGAATACTAGAAATGCCATGCTGCTGCTACTGCTGCTAAGTCGCTTCAGTCGTGTCCAACTCTGTGAGACCTTATAGACGGCAGCCCACCAGGCTCCCCCGTCCCTGGGATTCTCCAGGCAAGAACATTGGAGCGGGTTGCCACTTCCTTCTCCAATGTACAGCTTTGACTATATAGACCTTATAGAAAGAAGAAATCGGGACACAGAGAGAAAAACAGACACAAGGAGAGTGCCATATAAGAGGAAGACAATGACTGGGGTGATTCTGCTCCAATCCAAGGAAATGAAGATTACCAACACACCACCAGAAGTCAGGAGACAGGCATAGAGCAGAAGCCCCTCCCAGCCTCAGGGGAACCAACCCTGCCTCCACCTTGATCTCAGACTCCCAGCCTCTGGAACTGTGAGATCTTAAGTTTCTGTTGTTTTACCATGCCCTGTTTGTGGTACCTTAGGGAACCAGGGCAGTAACTTTTCAGGGAGCAGCAAATGATTGACTTTGATAGAGTATATGAGTCTGCTGGAGCCACCATCACAAAATGCCACAGACCAGATGGCGTAAACAACAGGTGTTTAATTCCTCACAGTTCTGGAGATGGATGTCCAAGATCAAAGTGTCTTTGGCCCCCTGATAGCCACCCTCTAGCTGCCTCTGGTTGCTGCCTCGGCATCTCGTCTTCTTATGGGGATCTCACTTGTATGGGACTAGGGTTCCACCCACACAGCCTCATGTTAACACAATCACCTCTTAAAAGACTTTGTCTGTAGATTTGGCCACATTCGAGGTACAAGGGGCTGGGACTTCATCAGTTGAATCTGGGGGACATAAGTCAGCCCATAACACAGAGGAAAGGAATAGGGCTCTGCTACCTGAAGCAGGGGAGCAGGGAGCCGGGCATTAGGGAACAGCAGACACCGGCTCTCTGCTTGACCAAGTGAGTCACACAATGCCCGAGGATGATCCATCCTTATCCAATGCCTCAGGCCTCATCCATCCAACCCAGAGTTGGCGCCAGGACCAAGGGCGTCTCTTGGAGCACAGCTTCACATTCATGAGCCTGGGCTCACTCTGGCTTCACCTGTCTGTGGTTCTGGCCCTCAGTGCTGGACGAGCCATGTCTGCAATCTCCGGAACACTTCTGTGGTTGCCCTGGGCTGAGCAAATTCCCTCCTGCCCTCCTCTCTCTAGCTAGTCAAGATGGCTACCTGCGCAGAGACTGGGCAGAGGGGATCGAGCTGGGTCTGCTGGCCACTCTGCCTGATGCTCCTGCCAAAGGGAGGCTGAAGACCCAGATGAGGGAAAGAGAGGAGAAGTGAGAGGGAGAGAGAGCCACAGAGAAAGCGGGAGGACTGCCTTGTCTAATGCTGTTCAGGTACTGAGGTGCCTGCAAAGTCCCCTGGGTGGGCCTCCTCCTGGCAATTTAAGGGTCAACTTAAGACAACTTGGCTTCCAGCCACTGCTCTGGATGTTCCGATGCGGGGGAGGTCAGAGAGCCGAGCTGGGGCCTTGCCATCCCAGCTGAACAAAATCAACCATCAGATGCTCTGCTAGATGGTCAGGAAGCTGTACACACAGACCCCCCCCCTCCCAACCCTCTTCATCTCTCCTCTGAGTCTCTGTTTGATTTGGGACCTGTAATAGGATAATGGAAACTAAAAGCATTTTTTTTTCCTGCTAAGATCTAAACAGTAGCAACCCTAATATATTATGCCAGAATCCGAATGCCATGTTAAGATAAAGGGGAAATGATATATTTTTAAAGAGCTCCTATTTGCGTCTACCTTAAAAGCAACCGTGTCCGTTTCTTACAAGTAATGTTTCCTTAATTATTCATTTTCCTTGGCCCTAGTTAAAGAGCCGGGTAATGACTTCTGTCTCTTTATATTTAGTCTATTATTGTTTGAAAAAGGCCAGAGGAAGGCCAGAACAGTGCAAAAATGATATTTGCTTTTTTTTTTTTAATTTTATTACAGACGGCCAATGTACAGGGTAACATAATCACCGGCAGCAGAGAGACAATGACATTTTTATAGACCTCCTGGCAACGCTGGAGTGTGAAGGAGCCTGACAGGTCCTTGGCTTTCCAATATGTCCTTTCAACTGTATTTCTCATCAGATTGACGGCCGGGCTACAGGCTCGAGGCGAGCCCCACGTCTCCGTCCAGACACCATTTTAAGAGCCCGAATAGCAGCTGTCTGTTCAAATTTGGTGATTTTTATAGATGGGAACCCAGGGCAAATGCCTGCAGGATCCCCGTTCACACAGTTCCGGTGGGGCCCTCGCCCCGGCCCCACGGAAACTGTGGTTGGCTTCTCAGATTCCTCGCTGACTTCAAAGGGTGGAGAACATGATCACTGCACTGGGACGCCAATGGCTCGTGAGAATTCCCAACACTTTCTTTTTAAGTGGGGTCTTTCGGCAGGGTCCTCTGAAAACTGCTTTCTGCATATGAGCCCATGTTGCTCTTTGTTTATTGAGGATGGCTTAGTGGGAGGCTGCCCTTGGTATCCGAAACCTGGGTCAGCTCCCGCTTATGGGACATTTCTAGGCTGTGGATTTAACGCAAAGGTGGACAAACAGGGCACTTGGAACTCCTTGGCTGGGAGAAAGGAGCACTGATTGGCTGCCCCACTCGGAGACTGAACCCCTTCACTCTGTCAGAGTCTTGGCTTCATAGCCCTTTTCTATTAAAAAGAAGCTACATGAGTAAGGCTTGTATCTTCTTCATTCATTCAAGGAAGATGTATAGAACCCCGCTCCAGGCCAGGCTTTGCCCATGACGCTATCCTGGTCTGTTCCTACTTTTGTATTTTTCACTTTCCATAGATTTTCACAGATAGTCCCGGAACGTTTCATGTTGAGACAGCTTCTCCTGGCTGAGTCTGGGGAACTACGGCATATTTTTTCAACGTCATGTCTCTTCTCTCACCAAACTGGTGGTTTCAAAGCTACTGGATTCTGACAGCTTCTGACAAGTCCTGCTTATTGCACACAAATCTAGAGGGAATTCCTCTCTGGCAGCAAGTTCCTGGAGTTTCTTGCTTAGTGAGGGTGTAGAAATGATCCCCATTTAAAAGGATGCTCAATTCTGAAAAACAGTCATTGTTATACAAGGACTTTCCTCCCAAGGTTGAAATAAAATCACTACTTAGCATCAGAAAAAGAAAATAAGGATGCTCAAAAAGGAGGGCTTTTTTCCAGAGGCAGGGTATTCTGCAGTTCAGCAAAACCTGAAAGTTGAGCAGAGGGACAAGGTTGACCTATGTCCAAGATTCTCTCTGGTCCTGGGTTCTGTCAGCTCCAGATCTCAGTGTCCATAGAGTGTTAGTAATGTCCTTTAACCACTAAATTCATCAAACTGGGGGCCTTTCCAAGGTAGGAAGTACGTTTTCCTGATTTTTATAGTCTCAGGATCCAGCACAGTAGCTGACACCATAGCAGTATCTATTTTTTTTTTCTCTCTTTTTAAAAAGATTTAATATGTTATTTAATATTGCTTTTAACTTATCAGAGGAGTTGTTTCCCCCAAAAGGTTAACCACAGCTGTATTTAAAGAATATTTGGGGAATGTGGCAATATTGTATATATGCATACTCCACTTTATAAGTCTGCTGGAAATCCAAAGGGATTTGCCTTTGCGGAATTTGAAACAAGAGAATGAAGAGCGAAAGCTATTGTGGTTGGTCCAGGACCTTTTGGAAGAAAACTTTTCTGAATCTTCCTGATTTAAGAGTCCAGTTCTCTTTTGGAAGCTTCTATAGATGTGTCTGGAGTTAATACAAGTAGCCTAGACCAGCAGGGAAGTAGACATTGCATTTATCAGTGAATTCCCAGATGGTTGGCTCTTGCCTTGTAAATGCCTTTTTTTTTTAAATGTTTACTTGTTTGATTGCTTTGGGTCTTAGGGCTTCCCAGGTGGCTCAGTGGTAAAGATTCTGCTTGCCAATGCAAGAGACGCAGGTTTGATCCCTGGGTCAGGAAGATCCCTTAGAGGAGGCCTCAGCATCCCACTCCAGTATTCTTGCCTGGAGAATCCCATGGACTGGGGAGCCTGGAGGGCTACAGTTGATGGGGTCACAAAGAGTCAGACACGACTGTGCTACTGAGCATGCACGTTGGTGTCTCATTAAGGGGTTCCCTCCTTGGTTTCTGATCCTTCCTTTCTTTGTGTTTCCTCTGAAGCATCTCTGAGAGCTGTCACGTGAGTGTGTGTTGTGTCCTTGTGTGGCTCTTGACTACACTGGATGAGCCATGAGGGGGCCTCCTGCGATACCCTGGGTCACACTGAAAAACATCTGAGAAGCCAAAAGAAGAAGAAAGTCAATCACACTGTTTCCAAAAGAGTGAAGCAAATGTGGCTCTGTGCTGTGTTTCTTGGTGAATCAGATGCTCTGCTTCAACGTGGCAACATTCAGCCGCGGTGCCCAGGCTGCCAGGGGCAGGCAGACTTCAGAGACTCCACTCCGCACAGTGGAAAGGGATTCTCCTGAGTCCCAGCCTCTGAAGTCCGAGTTGGCTGCCAGTCCTGAGGGTCTTGATGAGGAAGAAAGACTTGCCACCCACTTGACACAGGGCTCTGCAGAGTAATGGTGGGTGGCGGTGGTCACCATGGTGACTGGCTGCTCTGTGCTCAAGGGATATCTGAGGGCTAGGCTGCAAAGTAGAAGACTGGAGGTTGAGAGGGGAAGAGGGAAAGACAGTAATTAGGAGAGATGCTGATAGAAAACCTGAATTTAGTTGGAAGAAACCACATTAAAAAATTTTTTTTTAAATGGCCCATTTTTTATAAAGTCTTTATTGAATTTGTTACAACATTGCTTCTGTTTTATGTTTTGGTTTTCTGGCTAGGAGGCATGTGGGACTTAGCTCCCAGACCAGGGATCAAATCTGAACCCCCTGCACTGGAAGACAAAGTCCCAACCCCTGAACCACCAGAGAAGTCCCAGAAAAAGTACATTTTTAAAGTTATTTCTAACAGAGAAATCAGTCTACTTACAGATAATTTCAGAAGTAGTAAAGTTTTAGTCTGCAATGGAAGATGAATTTCTTTTCAACAATTTGTGTGATTTTCCTAAATGAATGAAGACAGTTCAGTGCCTGCCTCCTCCGTATTGGATTGGATCCAGATGGCTCCCTAGCTAGTGGTTGGTGGCCACCCCTCTACCCATGCCCATAGGGACTAACTTACATTCAGCTTCTTTGCTGATGAATTAGTAGAACATAGCCTATTCCTGTTCTTTCATGTCCCTGGTGCCTGGGAAGTGCCTGGCATATAAAAAAACACTCAATAGATATTTATTAAACAATCCAGGGAAAACATAATGGCAGTTTCTCTTTATTCTCTAAAAAAATTTATAGCATGAAAACTCTGGTTACAGATGTAATATATTTTCATGGGAGATATTTAGAAAAGACAGAAATTCAAAGAAAAATAAAACTCAGCACCAGGTTCACTGGGTGGATATGATAGCATATGTATTTTGGCGTCTATCCTTCTAGGGGATTTTCAAAGCCTCACTGACGTAGGCGCAGCACTCGTGACATTGCAATGACTTACTTGTCAAAAGATGCTTCCAGTCCCCCTTGGCTCGAGTGCAGACAATCTCCTTGGCTCAGATTCCTCTCAACATCCAGTGGCCCCATGCGGTTGTGTACCTGGTCCCCAGACCCAGCCTGGGACTCTCGCACTCCTGAAGGCAGTGCAGGGAACCGGGTCACTGAGGGCAGCAGCCAAGGGAAAGGATGTTTCCTAGGGGCAGAGCAAGGCTCAAGGACCCAGCTTCGGTGGCAGCAGTGAGAACAATTGCAAACCCAGCCTGGGTCCCCTTAGGGGACTGGTCGCACCATCGATTTCTCGATTTCTCGCTCTGCCTGGAGATTTGGACAATACATGAGTGGATGTGGGGGGAGGAGACCTCAAGAAGGACTGGACTTCTTGACAATGTCAACAGTGAGGTCTCCATCCATTAATTGAGAGAAAAAAAGCTGCAGTTCAGTTCAGTCGCTCAGTCGTGTCCGAATCTTTGCGACCCCATGAATCGCAGCACGCCAGGCCTCCCTGTCCATCACCAACTCCCGGAGTTCACTCAGACTCACGTCTATCGAGTCGGTGATGCCATCCAGCCATCTCATCCTCGGTCGTCCCCTTCTCCTCCTGCCCCCAATCCCTCCAAGCATCAGAGTCTTTTCCAATAAGTCAACTCCTCGCATGAGGTGGCCGAAGTACTGGAGTTTCAGCTTTAGCATCATTCCCTCCAAAGAAATCTCAGGGCTGATCTCCTTCAGAATGGACTGGTTGGATCTCCTTGCAGTCCAAGGGACTCTCAAGAGTCTTCTCTAACACCACAGTGCAAAAGCATCAATTCTTCGGTGCTCAGCCTTCTTCACAGTCCACCTCTCACATCCATACATGACCACAGGAAAAACCATAGCCTTGACTAGACGGACCTTAGTCGGCAAAGTTAGCTCTCAATTTATCTCCGAAGATGCATAAATTAATGTTAGTTGCTAAGTCCTGTCCAGCTCTTTGCAAACTCATGGACTGTAGCCTGACAGGGTCCTCTGTCCATGGAATTCTCTAGGCAAGAATACTGGAGTGGCTTGCTACTCCCTTCTCCAGGGGAACTTCGTGACCCAGTGATGGAACCCTGGTCTCCTGCATTGCAGACTAATTCTTTACTGTCTAATGGGTCACCTTTATATAATCAGATGTTTTTTAAAAAATAATTTTTTTTGTTTTTTTTTAGAATATTTCTAAAGATTAAAAATTTGGTAGCTTGTAAGAAGGAATATCGTTGCTTGAATGTCTTAAGGTTTTACTTAAATTTTTTAAATTTTATTTGTTTATTTTTAATATTCTTTTTTGCTGTGGACCATTTAAAAACATCTTTATTGAATTTGTTACAATATTGCTTCTGTTTTATGTTTTGTTTTTCTGCCCCAAGGCATGTGAGATCTAAGTCCCCCAATCAGGAATTCAACTTGAATGCCCTGCCTTGGAAGATGAACTCTTAACCACTGGACCACCAGGGAAGTCCCTTAAGGTTTTAATGTATTGGTATAACTCTAATAATAGCACTTGTTCTGCATTTCAGGTATTTCCATGAGTGCTAAGAAAAGATATCTAATATAATCTACGTACTAATTACTATGGAAGTTGATGTAATATTAGGCTGAGCTGGGTGTTACATTGTTTTGGTATGGATAGTTTCAGAACCATACTGTTCGCTTTTATATGCCTCACAAAAATACAGGAACTGAAAACAGAAACTGAAATAAAATGAGTCCAAGGATTTGCTGGTTGATTGATGTCTACTTCACCGACTTACAAAACATTTGAAATAGCTCTTTGCCACCTTGAACCCGGGGGATCCTGATTCTTCCTGGCAGAATCTCAAACTGTTCCTGGAACAACTACTCGAATATATTCTAAGTCCTCAACTGTCAAAAGTAACTCTTCAATTCAAGTCCTAAATATTTGGCCTATTTCTTGGTAGCAAAACTGTCCAGACTTCTATTTCCCTTGGAATCATCAATGCAAGAGCATTGCAACAGCATAAAAATGTTGACGACAAAACCCTGAGAGTTTTTTCTGCTTTGTTTCTCAAAACTTTTTCAGTGGAAATACTTAGACTGTCAAAACCCATCACTATTATGTTATTCATCTGATATGGGAAGTCTGACAAATACCATTTTTCTGATTTAAATGCAGTAATTTCCGAAGCATTGGGATCAGAAAGGAAGGCGTGTTAATTCTATTCTCGACAACACCTCTGCTTCCTTCTTGCATGAAATCTGACTTCAGGTTCAACTTCCCAGCCCATTTTCATCTCTCCTCTGCCTTCAGCCATCTTCTCTTAGTATTTACATTGTGACTTTGTGTTACATCAAGAGGAAACCATTAAAGATATTGAGAAGAGCAGATACATGGTAAGATGTATACTTTAGAAAGTTTGTCATTGGACAGAGGATACATGGAAAGGGGATTAGACTTTTCAGTGAACTTGGGCATTGGCAGTGGAGGTAACAAGGACAAGGAAGAGAGATGCTTTAGAAATAGACAGTTACACCTGACAAGGATTTTTAGCCTAACATGATGACAAGGTGTTGAGCCTGTGACACTAAGAATATGTGTGGCCATAAGCAAAGACAGGAGATAAAACAGGAAGAGGCTCCTGTAGGGAATGTCTGCATAGTTGTTTACTTGCTAAGTTGTGTCCGATTCTTTTACGACCTCATGGACTGTAGCCCACCAGGCTTCTCTGTCCATGGGATTCTCCAGCCAAAAATACTGGAGTGGGTAGCCATTCTCTTCTCCAAGGGATCTTCCCGACCCAGGGATTGAATCTGGGTCTCCTGCAGTGCAGGCAGATTCTCTACCATCTCAGCCACCAGATAGGCAAATAAGGACATATAAAATCCTCAGCAGAGTCCAGGGGGGAAGGCAGGAGAAACAAGTCATGTTTTCAAAGGAGCAAAACCTGGAGGGAGGGGTGTCCCAGGGAAGAGAGAACAGTGTCCAAATTTGGGACTTACTCATCTAGAATGAGGTCAAAGAGCCTGGCTGGATTTGGCAATGAGAAGAGAGGGTTGACTTGGGAAAACGCAGCTTGGGAGGAGGGTCAGGGTGGTGTCTGACTGCAAGTTGGCTGCAGGTACAAGAAAGGTGAGAAAAAAGAAGTGAGCTTGACTTTCAAAGATAAAGAGAAGGAAACAGTGATAACTGGAGGGTCTGTAGGGTCATAAAAGTTTCTTTTCTGGGTTGGGTGGTTTTGTTTTCCTTTTAATGCAGAGAGAGGTCCATTTCCAGATTTCTGTATTTGCTTCCAAGACAGTCTTGTAACCCCAATTTCATCAAGGATCACAGAAAATATGGATCATCCATTCCTGAGGATGAAGGCCTATTCTTCATGCAAGTTTAAATAAGACAGGCTTGTTTGGATCTAAGACTGTCTAGTTAATCAAGATAAATGATTTGAAACTGTTAGAAAGGCTCAGTTTTCTTTTCTTTTTCCTGGAAAATCATAGTCTGTTTATGATCAACTTAATCAGACAGGACAAGGAAATTGCGCTGTATTTGGGAACATGGATGGAAAGATAAAGAGAGCCTGTGTGTGTTTTCTGCTCTCAGAGGTCTTTTAAATCTGCTCTGGGTGCAAATCTTTTCTGCCTCATGAATGGTAGTTAAAACACACACACACACACACACACACACACACACACACTCATACACATCATGACAACTCTGGAACTCTACAGACTACACCTCAGTTTTCCCAACATCAGTCACAAATGGGATCCCATGATTAGGTCTCTTGTGTCCCAGTTCAGGAAAGTGGCATTTATCCCTGGTTCTTACTAGTTCTGTGAACCCAGAAGTCAGTTTTCCTGCTCTGCTCCATCCGACCATAGCAGGTTGTTCATAGTGTTACCGAGTCCAAACTTGCTCTGCTCGCTGCATGATAAATCAATGAATCTAAGACCAGATCAGGTGTTGGGATGAGGAAGGGATTTTATTTGGGAGCCAGCTGACTGAGAAGATGGCAGGCTAGCACCTCAAAATAACCATCTTGTCGGGGCCTGGATGTCAGATTCTTTTATGGATCAGAGATGGGGGAGAAGGTGAGGAAACAAAGTAAACAGACCTTGAAATTCTTGCAAACATCTCCTAGAATGGCAAGCCTCAGGTAGGGGGATGTGTTAATTTCATTTCCTTACAGTCTCTTCATGGGTGGTGGGAAATGGAATATCTCCTGTCATATCAACAAACAAAAATGTCACATCTATCTGTGATTCAGGCCTCCCCAAATGTGAATTTCTGGGCCCACCATAAGCAGCAGACAGGGGAATTGGGTGCTGCCGTTTGCCAAACAAAGAATTCAAGAATGTCACAGTTCTTCACGCGTGGGCAGGATCAGATGATCTCCCTGCGGCAGACCATCATGAATGCCTGCTGCAAAAGTGGTAGGAGAAGGGTTAAACTCACAGAAGCAGATCCAGTGTAAATTCAAAATTAACCCTTCCTGGTTACAATAGCTCTGTTATTAGGATATATTTCCTCTATTGAGTAGATCAAAAATTTCGTATGGTTACAGAAAAAAAAGTTAATGATAATATCGGCTAACCTGATAAATTATTATTTTTTATGATTTTGTTTATTTATTTATTTATGGCTGTGCTGAGTCTTTGTTTGATGTGTGGGTTTTTCTCTAGTTGTGGCAAGCGGGGGCTACCCTTTAGTTGTGGTGTGCAGGCTTCTAATTGTGGTGGCTTCTCTTGTGGATCACAGGCTCTAGTGCGCCCAGGCTTCATAGATGCGGCATGTGGGTGCAGTCGTTGAGGTTTCCCCGGCTCTAGAGCACAGGCTCAATAGTTGTGACCCACGGGCTTAGTTGCTCTGTGGCGTATGGGATCTTCCCGGGCCAGGGATCGAACCCCTGTCTCCTGCATTGGCAGATGGATTCTTCACTACTGAGCCACCAGGGAAGTCCCTGATATATTATTATGATATTATTTCTCTCATTAGAACCTGAAAAGCAAAGACTACCTTTTAATTTTGCTGTTGTTATTGTCAAATATCTCTGGTGTTTTGCATTGTGCCCGGGAGAGTCTATTGGGTACATGAATAAAGGGAAAGGTAAACAACCTAATTTATACTGACTTTTCCTTACAAGAGCAGTGGCATGACATCCAGGCTTTGCTATCTGGCTACTCCGTGTGCCTGCATGATCCAAGGAGTCAAGCCTATTCCAGGGCCCTTCCCCCCAAAAAGTATTTCTCTCCTGGAGCAGCCTGCCCTAGGCCTCTTATGCTGGTGTCAAGGGGGTCCATATACTTCTAACACAGATGGGCCAATTTCCCTAGAAATTGAGGTTATTTTCATGGGACTCAAAAGATCTGGGATATCTCCATAGTGTATTTTGCCTTAGGTGTAATTTGTGGTTTTCCTTTTCTTGCCAGAAGTTCTGATTTCAAAAGACCACTTCAAATTAAGATGAGAGCGTCTTGATTCAGTTCATAATTCAGCACATAAATCTCCAGCTCATCTACCCTACTACCCTTCTTGACAGATTTCTGGACGTCTTTGAATCTATAGAGACTATTGTCTCAGACTGGCTGCTCCAGAATCGGAGATGCTGATGGCCTCTTAGACGCCATTCATTGTTCAGAGTTAAGAAAGCTGGTCCTTTTCCCAAATGTGCAGAAAAAAGTTATTGTTTTTTTTTGGCCCAGGAGTTTGCAGGGTCTTATTTTTCTGACCAGGGATTGAACCCTCACCTTCGGCAGTAAAAGCAGGGAGCCCTAACCATTGAACAACCAAGGAAGTCCCAGAAAAAAAATTTTAAATATTCATTGCCCTGCTGTCTCTTGACCACTTTCTTTCCCTTTGCATCCAAACATCACTGCTGCCATTGCTGCTGCTGCTAAATCGCTTCAGTCATGTCCAACTTTGTGCAACCCCATAGACGGCAGCCCACCAGGCTCCCCCATCCCTGGGATTCTCCAGGCAAGAACACTGGAGTGGGTTGCCATTTCCTTCTCCAACGCATGAAAGTGAAAAGTGAAAGTGAAGACGCTCAGTCGTGTCTGACTCTTGGCAACCTCATGGACTGCAGCCTACCAGGCTCCTCCGTCCATGGGATTTTCCAGGCAAGAGTACTGGAGTGGGTTGCCATTGCCTTCTCCGAAACATCACTGATCCTGTCTTTATTCTCTATTCCTTTTCATTTCCTAATCCTTCAGTGAAAACAATGGTTAAGAATTTGAGTGTAAGTAAAAATTTTACAGTCACAAAGCCGACCGAGTTCTGTAAAATTTCTGTAGGTTTCCAGAAAGCAGAGACAGCACCACAGCTGTGGACCGACATGCCCCCAGTGGCAAGGTACGGGTCTTAATAGCAATGTGTGTCGGGAGTTTGCAATTAAGACTGAGTGCTCATGCAGTGTATCAGTCAAGGATAGGATATGTCATGTTGTGTAACAAGCAGTTCTGAAGTTTCAGCAGCTTAACACGACTCCGGTTTATTTCCCACCCCTCTGTATGTCCATCATGAAGACAGGCTGATGGGGATCACATCCATTGTTGCAGAGGCAGCAAAGGACATGGCAAATTCACACACTGAATCTTACACGAGCCGTCACATCTTCACCCCTTCCTTTGGTTAAAGCAAGACCTACACCTGCATCTGACCTCAAGTGTACAGAGTAGTGCGGCCCTAGAATGAGCCTGGAAGATGGAGCTAGCAAAGAGAGCTGACAGCCACCATGGAAGTTGATAGAAAATTCTACTTTTTTTTTTCCTTTTAGACTTTGGAAGAAAGAACCAGGCTTGCTTGATGTTTGCACTGAATAAGACTCCAGAATCTTGAACAGTTTGGCTGGAGGAAGGTCTAAAGGAGATGGTTCATGGGGGAAACCTCTGGCAATCAAATGAGCTATTTCATGTAGAGTGCAAAGCAGAGAGAGAGGTGGCAGTTTGGTATGTAAAATTAAGGTAAAATAAATTAAATCAGAGACTTCCCTGGCAGTACAGTGGCTCAGACTCTGTACTCCCACTGCAAGGGGCTGCGGGTTTGATCCCTAGTCCCGCGAGCCAAGATATTGCATGCCTCTCAGTGTGGGCAAAAAATAAAATACAAAATAAAATAAAAAAACAAATGAGGGACATGTTGAATGAATAAATGAATGAGACTTCACTCAAGTGGACTTACACTTCTCTCCTATAAACATCTCTGTAACTCTTCTTGGGTATTTTTCCGTGGAGATCCCCCTTTCATTCAACTGCATTATTACAACAGGTAAGAATAAGCACTCACCCTTCTTCCTTGATAAGAAGACACCATAATCAGGTTTATCCTTCTCCCAGGAAGCTTCATGGGTGAAAACGAGAGATTTATTTTTTTTTAATAAATGGGAGCCAAACGCTGAATGAGGGTCATTGAAGCATGAACTACAACCAAAAAAAAAAAAAAAAAAAACCACTTAGATTTTTATCCCAGAGCACAGTAATTTACAGATCACAAAACTCTTTTGTCCCACTGTGTTGGATTATGCTTTAAAAACTCAAAAAGCAAAGCATTTGTTTTGCAGCATGAAAACAAAACAGAGATGTACAAGGCAAATCTGAAAATCTTTCTTCTGCTATGTCCAACCAACTGAGGAAGCTGATACACACAGAGAGGAGCAGTCCCTTCTTTTCTACCTGAACACACACCCCTGCTACTAGAGTCCATTCTCATAAGCACGCAGTGTCTCCCCTTCTTCCCCTTCTGCCTCTTCCTCTCTCCCTCCTTGTCTCCTTCGCCCCGTGTCCCTTCCTTCCTTCTTTCAGTTTTTCTTCCGTAAATGAGATTTCTGTACACACATTACTCAGAAACTTGTCAAATTTAATATGAGCGTCTCTCTAGATCAGTGTTTTACAAACTGTAAGTTTAACCATTTGTGTACCATAAAATTAATTTACTCGGTCCTGATTGGAAATTTTTAAGTAAAAGTAACATAGGACAGAATAGTAATTATCAGAGAACTCACTGTGATCAAGGCAAGGATTGTTTTATGAGAATTTTGTATCGTCTTCCCGTCTATAAAGAGGGATAATAATAGTGCTTACCTCATGGTTGTTGCAGAGACGGCAATGGCACCCCACTCTGGTACTCTTGCCTGGAAAATCCCATGGACGGAGGAGCCTGGAAGGCTGCAGTCCATGGGATTGCTGAGGGTCGGACTCGACTGAGCGACTTCACTTTCACTTTTCACTTTCATTCACTGGAGAAGGAAATGGCAACCCACTCCAGTGTTCTTGCCTGGAGAATCCCAGGGACGGGGGAGCCTGGTGGGCTGCCGTCTATGGGGTCGCACAGAGTCGGACACGACTGAAGAGACTTAGCAGCAGCAGCAGCATGGTTGTTGATAGTAACAGAGTTAAATGATCTATTATGTGTCAAGTGCTTAGAACAGTAGCTGGCCCTTGGTAAGAAAATATAGCTATGTGATCATCACCATCGGCCTCTTCCTTCTTCACCCCCTTCCTCTTCCTCCTCCTGTCTGGCGTTCACTTTTTGTTCAAATAAGAGGGTAGAGAAAGGCATTTTATTTGCTTTTTAAAAAATTTATAATACAATTTTTTTTTAAAAGATGCTTCCAGTTCTTTTCTTCGGCACTTGGGATCTTAGCTCCCTGACCAGTATCAAACCCAAGACCTCTGCTCTTGCTCTTAACCAGTGGACCACCAGGGAAGTCCCTATAACACAAGTTTTATAAGCAATACATGCATCCTTTCTTGGAGAATGACTACATATTTATACTTAATTTGAAGCAAAAATCAAAAGTTCAGTAAAACTCAATAAAATAAAGTTGCCCTCCATTTGGTCATTTAGAGTAATTATGAAGGGATTGTCTAGTCACAGAACAGATAATTAAAGGCAATAAAAATTGCCAAGCATCTCAGTGTAGAGCACAGAATTTTCAAAGTTAAGTGGTGTTGGTGTAAGTCACTTTTGTTGCCATGAAGACTGTCTCTCAGACACCAAATGACAATCTGTCAAAAACAACCGGCAGACTTTCAGGAAAAATTCATTTCCAGTAACATTTAATCACGTTAAGGACTTAAATTACTACAAAAGAGAGGTGTAGGATATTTACATTTTATTTGCCCTTTAATTTGTGCTTGCCTGTATTGCTTGTGAAATTGATCAGCTTTTCATGTCTATTGGCCTTTTGCGTTTAGTCATGGACAGATGGGAGAGTTGGATTGTAAAAAGGCTGAATGGCTAAGAATTGATGTTTTCAAACTGTGGTGCTGGAGAACACCCTTGGTCCCTTGGACTGCAAGGAGATCAAATCAGTAAATCCTAAAGGAAATCAACCCTGCATATTCATTGGAAGGACTGATGCTGAAGCTGAAACTCCAATAGTTTGGCCACCTGATGCGAAGAGCCGACTCATTGGGAAAGATCCTGATGCTGGGAAAGTTTGAGGGCAGAAAGAGGAGGGGCAGCAGAGCCTGAGATGGTTAGATAGCATCACTGTCTCAATGGACATGAATCTGAGCAAGCTCTGGGAGACAGTGGAGGACAGAGGAGCCTGGCTGCATTCCATGGGGTCGCAAAGAGTCAGAGATGACTTAGCGACTAAACAACCACAGTGTGGGAAAGCGGAGGTGGGATGAACTGGGAGATTGGGATTGACATATATACACTACTGATACTGTGTATAAAATATATAACTATTGAGAACATACTATATGTGTGCTCATTTGCTCAGTCATGTCCAATTCTTTGTGGCCCCATAGACAGTAGCTTGTCAGGTTCCTCGTCAGTTCCTGGAATTTTCCAGGCAAGAATACTGGAGTGGGTTGCCACTTCTTACTTCAGGGGATCTTCCTGATTCAGGGACTGAACCTGTGTCTCTTGTGTCTCCTGCATTGGCTGAAGTGAAGTCGAAGTGAAGTCGCTCAGTCGTGTCCGAGTCTTTGCGACCCCATGGACTGTAGCCTATCAGGCTCCTCCGTCCATGGGATTTTCCAGGCAAGAGTGCTGGAGTGGATTGCCATTTCCTTCTCCAGGGGATCTTCCTGACCCAGGAATCGAACCCGGGTCTCCTGCATTGCAGGCAGACGCTTTACCGTCTGAGCCACAAGGGAAGCCCCTATGGTGTGGCCTGCATTGGCTGGCAGATAACTAATGAGAGCTTACTCTATAGCACAGGGAACTCAGTGCTCTGTGGTGATTAAATGGGAAAGATATCTAAAAAAAGAAGGGATGTATGTATACATATAGGGCTTTCCAGCTGGCACTATATATGTGAAAGTTGTTCACTCGTGTCCAACTTTTTGTGACTCCATGGGCTATATAGTCCATGGAATTCTCCAGGCCAGAATACTGGAGCGGGTAGCCTTTCCCTTCTCCAGGGAACCTTCTCAACCCAGGGGTTGAACTCAGGTCTCCCATATTGCAGTCAGATTCTTTACCAGCTGAGCCACAAGGCACTAGTGGTAAAGACTCTGGCTGCCAATGCAGGAGACATAAGAGATGCAAATTGGATCCCTGGGTCCGGAAGATCCCCTGGAGTAGGAAATTGCAACCCACATTTCATTTCATTCTTCACATAGACCTTTTCCTATTGTTCATGTAGATTCCTTAGGAGTTTAAAGTTTCTCATGTGACCATTAATGGAATTTTAAAAATTCTTTTTCTTCTAAATGACTTCTGTTAGTATAAAGGCAATTTTTCACTTTTGTGTATTTACTAATCTTAAAAAGCACCCAAGTTTGCCCTTTAATTCTAATAGCTTTTTAAAAAATGACTATATTTTCTTGAGTGTTCTAGGCATATGGTTAATCTATAAATATAGTTTGCTCTTTTCATTTCCAAATTTATGCCACTCATTTTATTTTCTTTTATTATTGCATTAGCTAGAATCACCAAGACAATGTTGCATACAAATGATGCTGGAAGGCATCTCTTTTTTCTTTCTGGCTTCAGTGAGCTTACTTACTGTTTTACATTTAATATTGTGTTTGATCTTAGGCTTTGATAATAGTCTTTATCATGCCTGAAGCATTTTTGTTTATTTCAGCAATAGTTGTGACTGCTGAAATTTATCAAATGCCTTTTCACTGCCTCCATATTTAATTTGTTGTTGCAATGAATTTTACAGATAGATGTTTCCATATTGACCCATCTTGCATTCCTAGAACACAGAACTAGTTTGAAGGCAAAGAGGGAAAAAACAGTAAAAGAAAAGGAAGAGGAAAGCTCTGTGTGAACGTGTGCAGAGAAAAAAAAAGCAGGCCCAGAAATGTGAATAGCAAGTGTGGTATTATTATTGATGTTTGGATTTATCAGGGGAAAAAGCAAAACTTCCAAGAATGTGAAACAAACAAAACAAAATCTTGTTTCCAAATAGGCCTGATTACTTTTTTGGCAAGGTACCAAGGGGAGTTCTGCCTTCTGATCCCAGAGTAGATGAGTAAACTATTTTCCATCTGGTGGACAGAAGTTTTGGCATAATATTCGTGTAAAACTGTTGGGGCCAGGGGGGATAAGGACTATGGTCTTCTCAGGATTTGAAAAAGGTTGCAAATACTATTTCTATACTTAATACTAAATAAGTGAATTATTTGTCTCTTCCAGTGTCCACACAGTGTCCAGGTGGTCATTAAGAAGAGTTATTTTTGGATCCCAAATCTCTCTCAAAGCTGCCCTAGTCTCTTTCCCTAGAGCCACCTCATTAGGACAGGTCTCCTAATTTCTCACCAAGCTTAAGGGCAAAGATCTAGGGGGCTGAGCCTGACAGGTGGTCACTGGGGCAGGAGGCAGATGCAGAGGCTGCTGATCATAGAATCATGCACTTTAGAATCACAGAGACAGCTCAGACTCCAACCCAGACAGTCTCCCTGTAACCGTCCAGGGTCAGGGCCAGTCATCTTACTTTTCAAAGTGCCTCAGTCCTGGGCATTTGTAAAGAATTCCTGGGTTGATAACTGTTCAACCAGGAACAGTTGAAGAATGGTTCTTAAAGAATGGTTCCTGTACTGTATATACCAGCATCACCTGGAAGCTTGCTTGACAGGTAAATTCTGGATCCCATCTAGATGTACTGAGTCCAAAACTCCGGGTGGGGGTGCCCAGCTATCTGCCTTTACTAGGTCCGCAGGGCTTTCTGATAAGGCGTGAAATGCACTATGGCAGGGTTGCTCAGTGGGTTAGAGAGCCGTATCACTGAGGGATCACTGACACCGAAGGAAAGACAGTTCTGAGAAAACACTTCTTTATTTTTTTCATTTAACTAAAAAAAATTTTTTTAATTGATGTGTAGTTGCTTTACAATGTTGTGTTAGTTTCTGCAGTACAATAAGATAAATCAGCTATACACACACACATATATATATATCCCCTCCTTTTTGGATTTCCTTACCATTTAGGTCACCACAAAGCATGAAGTGGGGTTCCTTGTGCTGTACAGTAGGTTCTCATTAGTTATCTATTTTACACATAGTTTCAGTAGTGTATATACATCCTAATCTCTTAATTAATCCCACCTCCGATGAATCCCCGCTTGGTGTCCATACGTTTGTTCTCTATGTCTCTGAGACACTTCTAATTGCTACAGAATGACCAGGGTTGATGGGGATCTGAGGGAAGACTTTGGCTTCAGTTGACGAGGGGAGCAGAGGTCTCCCAGAGCAGTTTCAGTGGAGAGGTGAGGGTGCGAGTCATGATTTTCAGGATTAAGGGAGAGGAGATGGTAAAGAACGGTGGGAGTATGTATGGCCTGTTTGTTGCAGATCCTTGGCTGAGAAAAGGCACAGCAAAGTTGTGTCTGGAGGTGGCAATTAAGTTCATGCAAAGAGGATTTTTGTTTTCCTTTTTTTGGGAAAGAAGAAAACGGTGTGGAAACAGAGAAATTCCTGCAAAGAGAGAAGGATTGGTGTTTGGAAATTAAAAAAAAAGAGAGATTCTTCATTTTCGGAATCAGGAAGAGATGTCCTTTTGACTAAAGGTTTATCTGGGTAAACCAGCAGTTCCTTTCCTCTGGTTTTGCGCTGATACTTTGCAGCTAAAGGATACGGTTTAGAGAAAAAAGTGGTTTTCTTCCCTTGGTCTCAGTTCAGTTCAGTCCAGTCGCTCAGTCGTGTCCGACTCCCTTGGTCTAAATGTGGGGAAACAGCCCAGGGCGCTCTGTGTTCCCAGGTTTACAGGCACCTTCTTAGGTGCCCACGTGGGGTCTCTGAGGTGCGGCGGAGAGGGGGCCCTTCTGTTGCCCCAGCTCCTCCCGCGGGCAGCAGCTGCTGAAATCTTTGTCCTTGCAGGTCCATCGTCTGCCTGGAGATGCAGCACGCATGCGCACCCCACCTGCCGCATCGCCGCGGTCCACCTCGATAGATCGACCTCATTTCTGATCAGCAGCTGTGCAGCCTCCTTTATTTTCTTTGCTGTTTAGAATTAGTTTGGGGCTTGACTTTTTTTTTTTTTTTTTTTAAGGCAGGAGTTTACAGGAAGGATGCTTCTTTGCAGTTTTTTGCCTTCTTGCTCGCCCCCGCCCCCCAGTTCCCCCCTCCTCTCTCTTATTCTCAAGGTTCACAGTTTTAGACTTTCTGTTGGTGCTTGTTCTCCTTCAGTTCCAGCTCATTTGCTTTGTTTTCAGATTAACCTCCCTGCTTTCTCTGTCATCACCCTGGGGCACACCTGAGGGTGCTATTTTTAGGACTTCTACTGTAAATGTCTGACACAAGCTGCTTCCTACTCTGCAAATCTCACAACAAAGAAGTCTCTTCAATTAGCATAATTAGTATCATTCCCGCAGGCATAAATCCGCGCCTGCCCGCCCCCCCCCTCAACCCCCCCTCATCAATTCACAATCAGGCTCTGGGGCTAATAAGACGCAGGACCAAATGGGATCAAGGATCAGCGTTTCTTTGCCAGCGGCAGGTCCTGGTCTCTGCTGAAGTATTCACTTCCACTGGAGTTAGGGGGAAGCCTGTAGGGTTTGGATGGTGGGGGGATGGGAAGGAAGACTGTGATATCAGCTAGCCAACCATTCTGAACAAGAGCAGGACCACTAGCAAAATTAGATCTTGGCTTACAAGGAAGAGGTTTGTGTCTCAATGACTCATTTGTTACAGTTTTATTTTCACTTCCTGTTAATATGGAGGTGAGAACCCTTTTGTAACAACCATGATGTCCTCTGTCTCCTGTTTCTGTGAGGGCATTACCATGGCAATGTTCTTTCCAGCGGGTCATCTCTCTTTAGAAGTATCACGTTCTATTGGGGAGTGGTGATCTTTGCTCCATTTTATAAGCCCGCAGCCCCACATCTCAGTTGCAGGATGTCTTTTACCAAAACAAAGGATTAGGTTTAGGATCCGGGAAATGAATTTCACTGATAACCGAAACAACCTGGTTGACTGTGCTGGTTGATCATTATTTATAATACTTTGTTCTTTTAAAAAACGGTCCTTTGACTCTAGCATAACTTAGATAATGTTAAAAAGAAAGCACCAAGCTCATATTCATGAGCTGTACGTGTAACAGCTGTAATCCACATACATGGATTAGCTGTACTTGGGTATTGGTCCACACAATATTGATTCCTGACTCTGCAATGTACTCTGGCATAGAATTTCTAAAGTTTTAGTCTGAAATATTTGCATTTTTTAAAACTGTGTTTACTCTGTCCCCTGATGCTGGGAAAGATTGTAGGCAGGAGGAGAAGGGGACAGAAGATGAGATGGTTGGATGACATCACCAACTCAATGGACATGAATCTGAGCAAAGTCTGGGAGATGGTGAAGGACAGGGAAGCATGGCATGCTGCAGTTCATGGGGTTGCAAAGAGTCAGACAGGACTGAGTGACCGAACAACAGCAACAACTGTTTGTTTTGTTCTGTTGCCAGTAATAAGGAGATCAAGTCTGCAGATGCTAAGAGAGAGAGAGAATTTTACTGGCATACTTCTCTTAGCCCAGAGGTAGTTTTAGCTTGATGCATGGTTTAATCTATAGGTTCAAATTAAATTATCAGAACTTGATTTCTCCCCTTTCTTGTTTGTGGGATTTGGTTTGGTTGATGTTATTTCCTCAGGCAGGCTCTTTCCTCTTAGTGACAAAATAGCTGCAGAAGCTCCAGCCTATGAACTTGGATTTTGTGGGCAGGAGCACGGGTGACTTTAACCAAGTATTTCATTTGCAAGCCTCAGCCTGTGAAAAAGTCTCCTAATAAAGTGTCTCTCTTCTGGTGACTGTGAGGATTAAATCAGATAATCTACGTAAAGCGCTTGAAGGTTCCTGGTGCCTAGCACCTAATGAAAAGACAGAGGAGAATTCCCCCAGCATCTTCATTTACACCTGTTTTCTTCTTATCTCTTGTTACAACAGAGGACTATTCCTCCTCTTGGTAAAGGCCAGCTTCCTTCTTGTTCTCAAGTCTCTCCCTCTCTCCTTGGTAAAGATTTTGTTTCTTTAGTCTCCATATCCTGCATTGTGCATCCTTCACTCTGAACTAGATGTTTTCAAAATGCAAACACGAGAAAAGCAGAGCTGTACTAGAGCCAGAGTCACAGGTTAGTAAAGGCCAGTTCCAAGCGTTTCTTTCCATCTTTATGTACAGTGATATCACATGGTAGCTGGAAATCAATCCCCATGAGAGCCTTTATGCTGCAGAAGTTGGCCAGTGCTGCACTACAGACCAAAGTTTGACTCCAGAGAGCCAGTGGTTAAACATTTACCAATGCACTACTGATAAAAACAAATAAAAATAACTCATTAAAAATGAAGAAACCCCAAACTTTCCTGGAGTCCAAATCCTCTTCCTTAACCTTAACAGCCAAGCATCTCTCAAGGGGTGGTCTCTATGCTATCACCCTCTACCCCACCATATTTATCCTTCAACTTCCCACGTTAGAGCTTTTGCCCCTAATACGCATCTGAAACACCTTGCCAGGGGCTCTGGGGACCACTTGCTTCCTGAACAAGTGGATATCCCTTTGTCTTTATCCAACATATCAAATAAAAAAATGTTCTTAGATGCTTTTGGCATTAATGATGGCTACATCCTTCTTGGAACATTTTTATGCTTGGCTCATAATTCAAAGATCTTTTTTTTCTTCTTTTATCAACTGGATCTTTTTTTCTTAGACCCTTATGACACGAGATAGATGCAGGTTTGATTCCTGGATGGGGAAGATCCCCTGGAGAAGGGAAAGGCTACCCATTCCAATATTCTTGAGCTTCACTTGTGGCTCAGTGGCAAAGAACCCCCTGCAGTGCAGGAGACACAAGAGATGCAGGTTCAATCCCTGGGTTGGGAAGATCCCCTGGAGAAGGGAAAGGCTACCCATTCCAGTATTCTGGCCTAGATAATTCACGGGGTTACAAAGAGTCAGATATGACTGAGTGACTTTCACTTTCAGACTGGTTCTTTTTTCCTTAGTCCCTTATGCTTACTCCTCCTTCTTTGTTGTTTAGTTGCTAAGCCATGTCCTATTCTTTTGCGACCCTGTGAGCTGTAGCCCAACAGGCTCCTCTGTCCCTGGCATTTTCCAGGCAAGAATACTGGAGTGGGTTGCCATGCCCTCCGCCAAGGGATCTTCCTGACCCAGGGATCTAACCTACATCTCTGTGTCTCCTGGATTGCAGGCAGATTCTTTACCACTGAGCCACCAGGGAAGCCCTCCTCCTTTACTAAATTTCGAACCTGTTGAGGTTCCTTGAGGCTTAGATATTAACTTTCTCCTAGGTGAGTGTCTCTGTTCTTCTCTGTTTAAGTACCATTTTGATAGTGGTCATTTTCAAATTTCTCTAAAGCCCAGGCTTTTCTTCTGAGTCCAGATCCACTTCAACTCCCTGATTTATTCATTAGGGTGTCACAGAGAACAGTTGAACTTAGTACAACCCAAACAAAATTTCTGATTTTCCTCCTCCCAAAAAAGCCCCTCAAACTCCCAACATGACACACAGTCTCCCCGCACCACACATCTTCCCCCAACATGACACAGTCACGAGACTTTCCTGAATCCACGTGTGTTACCACTTAACGGGTTCAGCTTGTTTTTTTTTCTTCTTTTATCAACTGGATCTTTTTTTCTTAGACCCTTATGACACGAGATAGATGCAGGTTTGATTCCTGGATGGGGAAGATCCCCTGGAGAAGGGAAAGGCTACCCATTCCAATATTCTTGAGCTTCACTTGTGGCTCAGTGGCAAAGAACCCCCTGCAGTGCAGGAGACACAAGAGATGCAGGTTCAATCCCTGGGTTGGGAAGATCCCCTGGAGAAGGGAAAGGCTACCCATTCCAGTATTCTGGCCTAGATAATTCACGGGGTTACAAAGAGTCAGATATGACTGAGTGACTTTCACTTTCAGACTGGTTCTTTTTTCCTTAGTCCCTTATGCTTACTCCTCCTTCTTTGTTGTTTAGTTGCTAAGCCATGTCCTATTCTTTTGCGACCCTGTGAGCTGTAGCCCAACAGGCTCCTCTGTCCCTGGCATTTTCCAGGCAAGAATACTGGAGTGGGTTGCCATGCCCTCCGCCAAGGGATCTTCCTGACCCAGGGATCTAACCTACATCTCTGTGTCTCCTGGATTGCAGGCAGATTCTTTACCACTGAGCCACCAGGGAAGCCCTCCTCCTTTACTAAATTTCGAACCTGTTGAGGTTCCTTGAGGCTTAGATATTAACTTTCTCCTAGGTGAGTGTCTCTGTTCTTCTCTGTTTAAGTACCATTTTGATAGTGGTCATTTTCAAATTTCTCTAAAGCCCAGGCTTTTCTTCTGAGTCCAGATCCACTTCAACTCCCTGATTTATTCATTAGGGTGTCACAGAGAACAGTTGAACTTAGTACAACCGAAACAAAATTTCTGATTTTCCTCCGCCCAAAAAAGCCCCTCAAACTCCCAACATGACACACAGTCTCCCCGCACCACACATCTTCCCCCAACATGACACAGTCACGAGACTTTCCTGAATCCACGTGTGTTACCACTTAACGGGTTCAGCTTGAAAGCATAGGAGTCGTTTTTGATTTTTCCGTTTCTCTCAACTGATGCCCAAACTATCATCAAATCCCTTCTGTTTTCTCTCCAATTGCCCTTTTTTCTTCAAATCTACTGTTGCTACATTAGTTCTCAGCTGCCGTGGTTTCACTAGATTTTCAGAATTCCTCCTTCTCTCTCTTCCGGTTATACTGCCTTTTTCTTTAGTCCCTCGTTACATGCTTCTGAACCTGGTGGGCCACAGTCCATGGGCTTGCAGAAGAATCCGACACAACTTCGTGACTAAACAGCAGCAACCACCGCCCTCTGAGCCTTTGCACATGCTGTTCCTTCTTGCCTGGCACATCCCTCACTCTGCTCTTCACCTGGTTACTCTTGCTCATCTTTTTCCACTCAGCTGAATTCCTGATACTCCCTCACTGAGACAGGTGCTTCTTTTAGGCTGAATTCCCTCACCGAATTCTTTACTGGGGAGACATTGATCATAGTTTCATCTTTACATTTTTATGAATTAATGAATGCCTATCTTCCTCATCTTTTCATACTGTTCATGAGGTTCTCATGGCAAGAATACTGGACTGGTTTGCCATCCCTCCTCCAGTGGACCCTGTTTTGTCAGAACCCTTCACTATGACCCCCGTCCATCTTGGGTAGCCCTGCTCAGTACGGCTCATAGCTTCCTTGAGTTATGCAAGCCTCTTCACCACGACAGGGCTGTGAATAACAGGATCTTCCCCACCGATCATAAGAATCAAGAGAGCAGGAGTGGTTCCTTGTTTTATCCCCAATGTCTTGTAAGCCCAGTAAGACATTCAATACATAGTTGATGAGTGAATGAATAGAAATGGTATTAATATCACTAGTGTCAAGTTCATAGGAAGATGAGACCCTCTGTGCCAGTGAGGTCAGGGGAGCTGGGGAACCCACAAACTCCAAGACTGGGGGCTAAAGACCCCCAGTCACAGAGAAGAGAACTTGGCAGCAAGTGACTGTAAGGCATGCTTGACCCTCCAAATCCCGCTTCCCAAGAACCCTGGGGATGTCTTTGGACGGTTTCTCAGGTCAGCTCTGCATCTGAGTGTACCCTCGGCTTCCACCAGGGCATGTTGACCCTTGATCACCTGGGCAGAAAGCAACAAAGTGTTAGCTTCTCACTATACCTAACAGATGGCTGTTCAACACATCTATTCTTAACATAGATCTCACCTGAGACCCAGTTGTCATAGTCTTGGATTTTTATTTTTCTTTAAATTGTATTCAGGTTTGATCTTCTCACACTACAGTTCCTCCTACCTTAACTGCACCCTGAAACTGTGTCTTATTTTAAATCAATCATCTTCCTACATCTTCTGGAATATCCCCGGCTACGTTGCACCAGATTTTATAGGAATGGATCCCAAAGCTTCCCTCAGTGCCTCGTTTTTTAAGGTTCTTCTCTTTAAATTCTATGTGGTGACTTACACAGAGCTTATTGCAACCTCCTAGCCTGGAGTGCTGCTATCCATGGGGTCGCAAAGACTCGGACACAACTGAGCGACTGAACGGAACTGAACCTCCTGATGGAGTTAGCGCTTTCGCTCTGATCACCTCCAATTTGAAACAATTTGTGATTCCCATAATAGGCTCACTTCCCCAGCTCTTCTGAATTGTACTTTTAAAAAAGCTTCCATTTTCTTATCGGAAGCAGCTGAGAAGGAGACAAACAATAATAATAAAATCTATCTCCCATAGGAGGAAAGAAGGGTGCAATAGGATTGCCAGGGTTTTGCATAAGGATTACAGAAAATCAGAACTAAAAAGGAATGTTTCACATGAGACCAAAGAATGTCAAGGCCACCCTGGTGAAGCCATTGCCAAGGGCACTGTGTGTAATGCTGATCTAGTACAGGTCGCCAACTGCTCCATTTCATTCATCTGCAAATGTTTAATATGCTGCTAAATTGTACTCTTTTGGCCACCCGCTCCCCCCTTCAATCTCTTTTTTGGCGGCATCAAGTCAGCCATTCATTGCCTGTGTTTGGCAGAAATGAGGTACAATTGATGTCAGGGCTGCATCACCAGTGTTATAACCTGGCGTTTGGTATCATCTAGACACATCTTGTGCTGCATTTACCTGGCTTCATGCAATCTCCTCTAGTCCACCTGTTGTTCCTCCCTTTGGAATTTTCTGTTCTCCCTGTCTGCACATCTGCAATGATCCTTTTGGGGACAGAACACGTTTCAGCCCTTTCTGACTCTCCAGATGTAATGACCAGGCTCCAGGGAAGTTTTTGTGTTTATCTCCCGTCTCTTTCCAGAGGGGCCCTTAGGGAGAGGGGTTATTTTCTCATTGTGAATTAGAAAGTAGCAACCTGTCCCAGCAGTGATGAAGAAACTCTTCCCCTGTCTGCTGCACACATTTAAGCCAAGTTTGGAAGCAGATCACCGTCATAGGCACGTGATTTTTATACACAATGCTCCCTGACTTAGCGTTTACACTGTTAGACTTGTAGTTACATCTGGTCCTTAAAGTTGAGGCACCCATAGGTAATCTGCTTTGGAACTACCTTAACAAACGGTGGTGAGTTTATTTCTTTTGTTCTGTTGGATATGAAAGTCTTTGAGAAAAAATAAATAGGGAAAATCTAAGGTATCATTTTTACAGAATTTCTTTTCCAAACATAATGCTATTGGAAGAATGGCTTTCTGCACCCTTCCTCCAGAACTTCCCAGCTGCTGGATTTCATTCTTTGCTTTGAGCTCAGAAGTTCACTCAGTTAAAAAGGGAACAAAGACAATTCTAGATCTTGCCGTTATTTTTCCCAGGCAGTGGTAGAAAGAGCCTTGCATGCATGCATGCTGAGTGGCTTCAGTTGCTTCTGACCCTTTGCAACCCCATGGACTGTAACCCCCCCAGGCTCCTTTGTCCACGGAATTCTCCAGGCAAGGATACTAGAGTGGGTGAGCATTCCCTTCTCCAGGTGATTTTCCCGACCCAGGGATCGAACATGTGTCTCCTACAGCTCATGCACTGGCAAGCAGATTCTTTACCACTGAGCCACCAGGGAAGGGCCTTAGGAATGGTCTGATCCTAGGTTCTCCTCTCTTTGCATAAGAGCCTTGGGTGGAAAGTAGTAGTCAAGGGGCTTTCCTGAGATCTCACACTTCTGAATTTTAGGAGTCTTTTTCTTGGTCAAGGTTTATTAAGAATCTGATGCTCCAAGTGTTTTAGTGACTTGCATAAATTCATACCAGGCAGAACTTCGCACAGGGACATAAAGCCCGGCAGAGCAGGTAGGGATGGTGGAGCAAAGTTTCTAACTCTCCCCAGCTTGTTTAGAAGAGTTGACTTTCCCTTTGGAATTTTACACTCAACTTCGGTGGGGAGAACGGGGCATTTCCTTTATTTTCCATTTGCATTCACTGATGTGGCTGGTGGTACCTGCTGGCTGGCTCTGCTGGTCTCCACTGGGTTAGATTCTTCGTTGTGTGAGATGGAAATGTGCTCACTCTGCTTGCCTCTAACACCTAGGGTTCCTTTGTGGGTGGAGGGGGAGGCTGCCCTGGGGCCAGGTCCTCTTCTGCCTTCACCTGGGGGAGGTGCCATCGAGCAGGGATGAATAAGTTTGCTCCAGCCTTCCATGCCTGGTGGTGAATCTACCTGGAATGCCAATCTTTCCCGTGGGGACTAGTGTCTCGTTCCAGCCCCAGTGCCCTTCCAGTCTCCTCCAGTGGGATTGGCTTTTGGTTTCCCCATTCAGCTCTGTCTCACTCAGTGAATAGATGGATAGGAAACTGGCCCAGATATTTGGTGGCTCCAAGCACATTTATGGGGAGGAGGGTTATAAGCAGTTGGAAGATTATAGAACTCCAAGTGCTCAGGAATGCTTTGCAAAAATTGATAAACTTCCCTTCCAGTTGGGGTCTGCATCACAATGGACCTCTTCATATCCCTGAATAGGTGACAAAGTCCTAGGACTAGTTGTATTTTTCTAAGGTAGCATTTATTAAGCACCTACTGCATCAGAAACAGCAACAGCACAGATGGATGGACCTGCCAGTCCTTGGAGCTGGAGGAAGCCACATTGCCATCACCTGCTGAAGCCTGTCCTTGAGTTTCAGAAAATGAATGGTGGCTCTGGGTCTCGTGTTCCATGGTGTGCGCCTTTGACAAGACTCTGCTTCTGCTTCAGTGAAGCCTCTGTCTAGCCTTCATGTGCCCTCCTCCCATCCATCCCAGCCAAGTTCACTGCCAAGGGAGAGGAGGGCAGACACCAAAACTTCAAGTCCAAAATCCCACTGAGGGGCTGCCTGGCTTGCTCTGCTTTTGTTTTCTTCAAAAGCATTTCTTTAAAGGAAGCATGTGGACCTTGAATACAGTTCCAACTGTGCATGCATCCCAGGGGATGTGTGGTCAGCTCCTCAGGCCCCATCCTTGCCTTCAAGGCAGATCTCCCTGGGCTGTTCAGTTTCTTCCCTGTGCTGCTGCTGTTGTTCAGTCGCTAAGTCATGTTCAACTTTTGTGACCTCACAGACTGCAGCATGCCAGGCTTCCATGTCCTCCACTATCTCCTGGAGTTTGCTCAGATTCATGTCCATTGAGTCAGTGATGCTATCTAACTATCTCATCCTCTGCCACCCCCTTCTCCTTTTGCCCTCAGTCTTTCCCAGCATCAGGGTCTTTTCCAGTGAGTCAGCTCTTCGCATCAGGTGGCCAAAGTATTGGAGCTTCAGCTTCAGGATCAGTCCTTCCAATAAATATTTATGATTGATTTCCTTTAGGATTGACTGATTTGGTCTTCTTTCAGTTCAAGGGACTTTCAAGAGTCTTCTCCAGCACCACAGTAGGAAAGCATCAATTCTTCTGGGCTCAGCCTTCTTTATGTCCAACTCTCACATTTGTACATGAATACTGAAAAAACCATAGCTTTGACTACACGTACCTTTGTAGGGAAAGTGATGTCGCTGCTTTTTAATACGCTGTCTAGGTTTGTTATAGCTTTCCTTCCAAGGAGCAAGCATCTTCTATTTTCATGGCTGCCGTCTCTGTTGGCAGTGATTTTGGAGCCCAAGAAATAAAACCTGTCACTGCTTCCACCTTTCCCCCTTTTACTTCCCATGAAGCGACGGGACTGGATGCCATGATCCAATGTGTATTTATTGCATTTCCGTGATTATATGTTTACTAATTAGGCTTTCCCTCTACAAAGGCAAGCTCCCTGAGAGCAGGGACCCCACATTTCCTGTTGACACACCCTCCCAGAGCAACGGGCTCTGGAAAGATCTATGGATGAATTGGAACAAACATGCTCAGAGTAAAAGATGAGTTTTCCCTCTCTTCACTCCGCTCTCTCCTGGCCCCACTCCTCAATGTTCACGACTGTTAATAGTTTGATTTACATCCTATACTTGGCGCTAGTAGTAAAGAACCCACCTGCCAGTGTAGGAGACATAAAAGACGTGGATTCAATCCCTGGGTTGGGAAGATCCCCTGGAGAAGGGAAGGGCAACCCACTCCAGTATTTTTTGCCTGGAGAATCCCATAGACCTGGGAGCCTTGTGGGCTACAGTCCATGGGGTTGCAAAGAATTGGACATGACTGAAGTGACTTAGCATTCTCTCTCAAATGTCTCCCCCTGCATTCACAAGACTACCTCCACATCACAGACATGCCTTCTCCTCCCCAGTGGGAAGTGCACAGTTTTTGCACTGGGTGAGTACTCAGGATAAAACCCTGAAATGCAAGCAGAGATCTACCATGACCAGGACTAAGAGATTACACTCTGAGCCCTGGGTAGGCATATTTGGAACCTCAAATTGTAAATTTGGCTGCTGTGTTGAGGGTGGAAAAAAAGCAAGGGTCCTTATCTGAGAACAAGCAGTGAAATCTAGACTTGGCAGGAGAAAGAATTCTTGTATCTGACCCGAGTAATCTCAAAAGGCAGAGTAGTAGTGGTCTTTGAAGGCAGCACTGTTTTCATGACCAACGGTTGACTTTTTTCCCTTTTCTGTGGCTTGAGATTATAATGCAATCCAATCATTAGAGCTAGAAATGCACACTTAACAAAAATCAGTAATAACCTGTAAGTGAAGGGATAAGGCTTATGGAGAGGGTGGGGGTGGGGTGGGATGGGCCAAGCCCAATCAATGAAGTCGCTGTGCAACCTTTGTCAAAATAATGGATGATTGGGAACATGGAGAGATTTGGAAGAAATCGTCATTGGAAAGTTGTATTTGTGAAACTGTTTTGTGAAATCTGTGACCAAAATGGTATAATTCCCTCCCCCCACCCCCCACTCCGGAATACCTGAATGATCCAAAGACCACTGGATTAATTAAAACCAGGAATCACAACCTTAGCCTGCAATCTAACTTAGCCTGATGACCTGAGGTGGAGCTGATATAATAATAATAAAGTGCACAATATATGTAAAGCACTTGAATCATCCTGAAAGCATTCCTGTCCCCAGTCTGTGGAAAAATTGTCTTCCATGATATTGGTCCCTGGTGCCAGAAAGGTTGGGGACTGCTGCTTTAAGAGACACAGATCTACAAGGTTATCATAAACACATGTGTCCGGAGATAGCAGATGTGGAGACCACAGCTCTGACAGGTGATAAATGCATTTCCCTTTGTCTGAGCGGAGGTCTCTCAGTCATAGTCAAACATCATCTCAGCTTGGCTAACTCTGTGCCCACCGATTGCCTGTGAGTTTCCTTTCCTGACGCTGCTTGATTCACCCTCTGTTTGTCACAAGGATCAGTGGCACTAAGTTAATTACTGGAAGGACCGCATTCATCTTTTTCATCCAATACAAAATGATGTTTTCAGCTCTTAATACATATGATGCGTGGTATGAGGAAGTCGAGATAGGTGAGTTCAGGAGCCTCTAGACACACAGGTTGAAGGAGTATTAATTTTGAAAGTGGCAAGTCTATATATCACTGTGACAGAGTTCCTACCGATCGCTAACTTTTAGCATTCACTGTCATGATCACAGACACAATAAAAGATGAATCTTGTATTCTTGAGGCTTCACAACAGAGACACAGCTCCATGGTCCATGGTGAATTATTACTTTGTCTCAGGAGTTGCCCTATAAATCATTCCTGAGGCTTAAACCTCATGAAAATAAATCTCTGTGTGTTTCTAACCAGCACCTCTGGTGTTCTCAATGTCATCTACAAAATAAAGCAATCACTGTTGAGATTTTTCTCGTATTCTGTGACGTCTCCCCACTGTCACTACCTGAAGAGAATGACTTACTGTTAAAGAGAAAGGCAGATACTCGACTGTCATCCACAGAGAGCCACAGATGCTTAACAAGTCCACTAATGGATTCTATTTCTCATCCTGATTGGTTGCTGGGGGGCCTGTCATTGCACACACCTAGCAGATCAATGACGACTTTGTTGTGACACCGTGCCCTCAGAGATCCTCTTGGGCCATCTGCCACTTTCGGTCACTGTCACTTAGAAAGGCACTATCCAGAGATGACTTGCATTGTCAAAACTATGGAATGGGTATCTGTTAAAAAAAAAAGTCCATCAGTGATGATAAGTTTCTTTCCTTATACTCACCTGTGTTGGAAATTTCTGACTGGATTGGCATGGAGGCTGAAGGCAAATGTTACCATCTATAACCTCGTTCTTATCAGTTGTTCCTGGTGCATCTGTTCTAACCAACAGTCCATTCGTGGCATGATTGCTACTCCTGGACACTCCCCTCAAGCCCTCTTAAAAGCATGCATGGGCCAAAAGACATCACTAATGTCTGAAAAGGTCTTTTAAAAAGCTCCGGCCCTCTGGGAGAAGATGTTGGTGATATTTTATTCCTACGAATTTGTTGTTGATTTGAGGTCAAGTTTGATCTGGCTTCCCTGGTGGCTCAGCTGGTAAAGAATCTGCTTGCAAAGCCTGCAAAGTGGGAGACCTGGCTTTGATCCCTGGGTTGGGAAGATCCCCCGGAGAAGGGAAAGGCTACCCACTCCAGTATTCTGGCCTAGAGAATTACATGGGCTGTATAGCCACGGTCGCAAAGAGTCAGACACGACTGAGTGACTTTCACTTTCACTCGATGTGGCTGGAGATGGGAATAGCAAACGGATTGAGGTGTGGATATTTTATTTTTTCTAAGCTAATATTACCCGGGAAAGAATCACAAATCATTCCCAGGCGGAAGGAGTATTTTGAATGAGAATTTTAGAAAAGGAATTTTTTTTCTGATTACACTAGTAATAAATGTTTATTGCAGAACATTTGGATAATAATAATAATGCCCTGTAACATTACAACCCAGAGATAAACAGTGTTAATTGCAGCATTTGGCCTTTCTTTCCCTTTATAAATTTGTTTCATCTTTGCTTTATCTGTACACAATTGTGTCATGCTCTATATAAGCTGAACTTTCACTTAAGATATACTTGGCATTCTTCCATTCCTTAAAAATTCACAAAAATTATTCAAATATATTTTTAATGCCTATACATATCCAATTGTGTTTAACCAAACTTTTAAGGAATATATAGATTCTTTCCCATTTTTTGTATCGTAAATTATACTAAGAACTATGTAAATCTTGGTGTGCAACTCTGATGATTTCTTCATTCTAAAAACACAAAATCATTATTACTGGGGTGAAGAATATAAACATTTTAAAGGCTTTCAAAGCACACATTGCCAAATTAAACATCAGAAAAATTACATTACTGAACATTGCACAAGCAGTGTCTAAGCAAAGCCATTCTCTCTTCCTTTCATCAAGCAATTATTTGATCACAACAAGACCAAAAAAAACAAAACAAAACAAAAAACCTAGACAGCATATTAAAAAGCATTTCAGTTCAGTCGCTCAGTCATGTCTGACTCTTTGCGACGCCATGAATCGCAGCACACCAGGCCTCCCTGTCCATCACCAACTCCCGGAGTTCACTCAGACTCACGTCCATCAAGTCGGTGATGCCATCTAGCCATCTCATCCTCTGTCGTCCCCTTTTCCTCCTGCCCCCAATCCCTCCAAGCATCAGAGTCTTTTCCAATGAGTCAACTTTTTGCATGAGGTGGCCAAAGTACTGGAGTTTCAGCTTTAGCATCATTCCTTCCAGAGAACACCCAGGACTGATCTCCTTTAGGATGGACTGGTTGGATCTCCTTGCAGTCCAAGGGACTCTCAAGAGTCTTCTCCAACACCACAGTTCAAAAGCATCAATTCTTCGGTGCTCACCTTTCTTCACAGTCCAA